>NIVC01001711.1:27500-115000 GCA_002269645.1 Macrostomum lignano | reverse complement strand
TAGTCCTAATCCAAATTAAGAATAAACCGGAAGTAGTGCTAATCCAAATTAAGAATAAACCGGAAGTAGTCCTAATCCAAATTAAGAATAAACCGGAAGTAGTGCTAATCCAAATGAAGAATGAACCGGAAGTAGTGCTAATCCAAATTTAGAATAAACCGGAAGTAGTGCTAATCCAAATTAAGAATGAATAGGAAGTAGTGCTAATCCAAATTAAGAATGAATAGGAAGTAGTGCTAATCCAAATTAAGAATGAACCGGAAGTAGTGCTAATCCAAATTAAGAATGAATAGGAAGTAGTGCTCATCCAAATTAAGAATGAACCGGAAGTAGTGCTAATCCAAATTAAGAATGAATAGGAAGTAGTGCTAATCCAAATTAAGAATGAACCGGAAGTAGTGCTAATCCAAATTAAGAATGAACCGGAAGTAGTGCTAATCCAAATTAAGAATGAATAGGAAGTAGTGCTAATCCAAATTAAGAATGAATAGGAAGTAGTGCTAATCCAAATTAAGAATGAATAGGAAGTAGTGCTAATCCAAATTAAGAATGAATAGGAAGTAGTGCTAATCCAAATTAAGAATGAACCGGAAGTAGTGCTAATCCAAATTAAGAATGAATAGGAAGTAGTGCTAATCCAAATTAAGAATGAACCGGAAGTAGTGCTAATCCAAATTAAGAATGAACCGGAAGTAGTGCTAATCCAAATTAAGAATGAACCGGAAGTAGTGCTAATCCAAATTAAGAATGAACCGGAAGTAGTGCTCATCCAAATTAAGAATGAATAGGAAGTAGTGCTAATCCAAATTAAGAATGAACCGGAAGTAGTGCTAATCCAAATTAAGAATGAACCGGAAGTAGTGCTAATCCAAATTAAGAATGAATAGGAAGTAGTGCTAATCCAAATTAAGAATGAATAGGAAGTAGTGCTAATCCAAATTAAGAATGAATAGGAAGTAGTGCTAATCCAAATTAAGAATGAATAGGAAGTAGTGCTAATCCAAATTAAGAATGAACCGGAAGTAGTGCTAATCCAAATTAAGAATGAATAGGAAGTAGTGCTAATCCAAATTTAGAATAAACCGGAAGTAGTGCTAATCCAAATTTAGAATAAACCGGAAGTAGTGCTCATCCAAACTCAGACTAAACCGGAAGTAGTGCTCATCCAAACTCAGACTAAACCGGAAGTAGTGCTCATCCAAAATCAGACTAAACCGGAAGTAGTGCTCATCCAAACTCAGACTAAACCGGAAATTGTGCTAATCTACAATAATTCATTCAAAATAAGTATTTATACCGGAAATAGTAGTACCCAGTAAGAAGCTCTATAGTTTTAATAGCCCATGACTCGCATGCATCTATAGATGTGAATTAAATTTACTTCCCCTAACATACCCAGGACCGCTGCATCTGTCTGGACCGCGAGGTGAAGTCTCTACGCGACGAGCAGGCCCAATTGCGCGCTGGCATCAACAACTTGGACTACGAGAAGGACAGCTTGGAGGGCGCGCTGCAAGAGCGCGCCGATCGGTTGCGCGCCGCCGAAGAGGAGGCCAAAGCCAAGGAGGCGCTGACCGCCGATCTGCGCGCCCAGCTGCACCACGCCGAATACCAGCTCGGCCGGGCCCAGGACCAGCTGGGCAACAGGGAGCAGGAGCTGCGGCAGGTGCGGAAGGCGAGCGAGACCGCCCAGGCTGAGCTGGCCAGCGAGCGGCACCGGGCCGACTGCCTGCAGAGGGATGTCGCCAGGCTGCAGGACGACTTGCAGGTGGGTGCTGGTGCAGCTGGCGTCCATGCAAATATTTGTACTGATATTTGTGGCAGTCTTGTACAGATATTGGATTCTTGTGCGTTTTAGTTATTTGTAGTACAGATCTAGGTGCTTTCTTTGTACACTGTAGATTTAGATTTCTTGTACTGATTTAAGTGTGTTCTTTTACAGATTTTTTAGCGTGTTCTTGTACAGATTTAAGTGTTTTCTTGTACAGATTTTAGTGTGTTCTTGTACAGATTTTAGTGTGTTCTTGTACAGATTTAATTGTGTTCTTGTACAGATTTAAGTGTGGTTTTTGTACAGATTTAAGTGTGTTCTTGTACAGATTTAAGTGTGGTTTTTGTACAGATTTAAGTGTGTTCTTGTACAGATTTAAGTGTGTTCTTGTACAGATTTAAGTGTGTTCTTGTACAGATTTAAGTGTGTTCTTGTACTAATTTAAGTGTGTTCTTGTACTGATTTTAGTGTGTTTCTCGTACTGATCTCAGTGTGTCCTTTACTGATTTAGGTTTCTTGTACAGGTTATGATTCCATATTCACAGACCTTGGTGTCAACTGCTATGCATGCTTCGCTTGCCTAAAATTTCATTTTTATGTGACGCATTTATGCTCAATGCCTCAACGCCAGGTCGTGACCCGCGAAAACGCCAGCCTGCAGTCGGAGATTCAGGACACGGCCCAGGAGCGGGAGCAGTTCAAGTCCAAGGCGCAGGACTACCTGGCCGAGGTGCGTCGAGTCGAGGAGCTGCTCGGCCAGAAGGAGCAGGAGCGGGCAGACCTGCTGGAGCAGTACCGCCAGCTGTCTAGCGAGTCTGACAGGTTCCAGGCCGACGCCCACCAGCTCGAGTCCGAGGGCAGCAGCCTGCGGCTGGAGCTGGCCGCCAAGGAGGCTGACTGCAAACGGTTAAAGGAGCGTCTGGAGCAGGCTGAGGCCGACCTGAGAGACTGCCGGCACACCGCGTCAGCTTATGAACTGCAGGTACGATTTGAAGTTTGGGGACTCTGATTTTTTAAGGACTTGGAAGGCTGCATTAAAGATTTGGGTTATGAAACTGAGATTTGAGGATTTTTGAGATTAGGAATTAGGCATTTAGGATTGGGGATTAGGGAATCAGGACTTTGATTGGGGATTCTGGATTCGGGATTTTGATTGGGGATTTAGGATTCGGGATTTTGATTGGGGATTCTGGATTTGGGATTTTGATTGGGGATTTAGGATTCGGGATTTTGATTGGGGATTCTGGATTTGGGATTTTGATTGGGGATTTAGGATTCGGGATTTTGATTGGGGATTCTGGATTTGGGATTTTGATTGGGGATTCTGGATTCGGGATTTTGATTGGGGATTTAGGATTCGGGATTTTGATTGGGGATTCTGGATTTGGGATTTTGATTGGGGATTTAGGATTTGGGATTTTGATTGGGGATTTTGATTGGGGATTCAGAATTTGGGGTTTTGATTGGGGATTCTGGATTTGGGATTTTGATTGGGGATTTAGGATTCGGGATTTTGATTGGGGATTCTGAATTTGGGATTTTGATTGGGGATTTAGGATTCGGGATTTTGATTGGGGATTCTGGATTTGGGATTTTGATTGGGGATTCAGAATTTGGGGTTTTGATTGGGGATTCTGGATTTGGGATTTTGATTGGGGATTTAGGATTTGGGATTTTGATTGGGGATTTAGGATTTATGATTTTGATTGGGGATTCAGGATTCGGGATCTTGATTGGGGATTCAGGATTTATGATTTTGATTGGGGATTCAGGATTTATGATTTTGATTGGGGATTCTGGATTTGGGATGTGATTAGAGATCAAGGATGGGATTCGGGATTAAAGATTTGAAATTCCGGAGTCGAGATTAAGGATTCAGGACGGGATTAAGTATACAGGATTAAGGATTTGGGACGGGATTAAGGATCAAGGATTTAAGATTCTAGAAGTGGGATTCAAGATTCAGTATTTATAAAGCGAGATTCGAGATATACGGTACGATTTAAGATTCTGAATAAAAAAAATCAGAATTAAATACATGGACTATAGACTCAGAAAATATAGTTCATTGAAACGTTACTCAAAAACCTAAAGCCTGTAATTCCCATCCTTTCCCTCTTTCTCCCCCCTCCCTCAGCTGTCCAACCTCACCCGCTCAGTGTCGGACCTGGAAGACTCGCTCCGTCAGCAGGAGCTGGAGCGAGCCGAAACCATGAAGGATCTCGCCGCCCTGCGCGACCTCTGCGCCCGCCTCGAGTCCAGCAAGGACAGCGTGCAGCGTCAGCTCACTAGCAAAGCTCTGGACACTGAGCAGCTGGCCGGACAGGTGGACGAGCTTCAGCACGAAGCCGACCTGCTCAGGGAGCAGCTGGCTGCCGAGTCTGACGCCAAGAAGAGCCTTGAGACTGTGCTCAGCGCTAGCAGGGAGAAAGAATTCCAGACTCAGCTGGAGGCGCAGGAGAGGCAAGCCGAGCTGGCCATGCTGCGGGAGCGCCTGGAACTGAGCGACACCAAGCTGGAGCAGCTTGGGCGGGATCTGGCCAGGTCGGTTGTACAGAATCGCCCTCTGACTCCCTTTAAGAATCGCCATCTGACCTTCAAGAATCGCTATCTGACCCCCTTCAAGAATCGCCATCTGACCCCCTTCAAGAATCGCCATCTGACCCCCTTCAAGAATCGCCCTCTGACCCCCTTCAAGAAACGCCCTCTGATCCCCTTCAATAAACGCCATCTGACCCCGTTCAAAAATCGCCCTGTGACTCTTCAAAAATCGCCCTCTGACTCCCTCGAGAATCGCCCTCTGACCCCTTCAAGAATCTCCATCTGACCCCTTCAAGAATCTCCATCTGACCCCTTCAAGAATCTCCATCTGACATCCTTAGTTTTTCATAGTATCTCCCCAGCCAAGTCCCAGTCCCACACGCTCTCTCTCTCAGATTCCGCTCGCGCAACTCCGAGCTAGAATCGGATGTCGAACGTCTCACAAGGCAGCTGGCTTCGGAAAGATTCGAACGCGAACGTCTGGCCGCCGAGCTGCGACGAACTGGCGGCGGCGGAGCGGGCGGTGGCGGAGGCGGCGGGAGCGGCTTAGCAGCTTCTTCATCTACGGGCGCCCTGTACGGCGCTGCCCAGGCGGCCAACTCAGCTGGATTGTACAGAAGCGATTCTCGAAGGTAATTTTATATATATCCAGTTAATATTAGCAGTGTTAATAACTAATTTATGAGCTGATCCGTGATCCACATTATCTATGGCCTATTTTATATTTACTCTGAATAATCTATGGCCAGGCACTAATTGACTATAAATAGTCTATGGCCAGGCACTAATTAACTATAAATAGTCTATGGTCAGGCACCAACTGACTCTAAATAATCTATGGCCGGGCACTAAATAACTATAAATAGTCTATGGTCAAGCACTAACTGACTCTAAATTATCTATGGCCAGGCACTAATTGACTCTAAATAATCTATGGCCAGGCACTAACTGACTCTAAATCATCTATGGCCAGGCACTAACTGACTCTAAATCATCTATGGCCAGGCACTAACTGACTCTAAATCATCTATGGCCAGGCACTAACTGACTCTAAATCATCTATGGCCAGGCACTAACTGACTCTAAATCATCTATGGCCAGGCACTAATTGACTCTAAATAATCTATGGCCAGGCACTAATTGACTCTAAATAGTATGTGGCCAGGCACAGTTTTTTATTACTATTACTAATCGCCTATCTCTAGCCAGACACCCAGCCCCCATCGATTCCCCTAAACAATAAACCAATAAACAGGGATGTGTCTGCAGTGGATGCTTTAGCTTCTCCATCAAGCAGCATCCATCAGCACCAGCATCAACAAATGTCACCAACGTCGAGAAGCAGCAAACTGCTGCATCATCATCAGCATCACCAGCACCATCAGTCTGACGCAGGAGTTGTCGGTGGAGGCGGCAGTCGCGTCTTGAGCAGCTACACCACCTCCACCGTCACTTCTCACAGGCGTCGAACTGCTCAGGGGCAGTCTCGGTTAGGCTCCAATTGAGACTCTGCTATCTAGAGCTCTTGTAGGTTGGCCGATAAGCCGCTTTCGCAAGGTCTACTTTATTGTAGTTCAATTCCTTGTGCTGCTGAGTCACCGTGCCATTGTCACTGTCCATGTCGCTGTGCTAAATGTCTCAGATCTGGGACCTAGGATTTGGGATCTAGGATCTGGAATCTGGAATCTGGGATCTAGGATCTCGGACCTAGGATTTGGGATCTGGGATCTAGGATCTGGGACCTAGGATCTGGGATCTAGGATCTGGGACCTAGGATCTGGGATATAGGATCTGGGATCTAGGATCTGGGATCTAGGATCTGGGATCTAGGATCTGGGATCTAGGATCTGGGACCTGGGCTCTAGGATCTGGGATCTAGGATCTGGGATCTAGGATCTAGGATCTGGGATCTAGGATCTGGGATCTAGGATCTGGGACCTAGGATCTGGGATCTAGGATCTAGGATCTGGGATCTAGGATCTGGGATCTAGGATCTGGGATCTAGGATCTGGGATCTAGGATCTAGGATCTGGGATCTAGGATCTGGGATCTAGGATCTGGGACCTAGGATCTGGGATCTAGGATCTGGGACCTAGGATCTGGGATATAGGATCTAGGATCTAGGATCTGGGATCTGTTATCTGGGATCTAGGATCTGGGATCTGGGATCTGGCTATGAGATCAAGGATTAACCACTTGATGTTTGGCATCTAAATTAGAGATCATAATCTAGAATATCGGTATCTAGTCTGTGATATTTTTGTTGTGATACTTGCCCCTTACGCTCGTACAACCGTACAAGGTTTTTAGCTGCTTGGTGGATCCAGGTGGCTGTTGTTCACGTCAGTCTTTATTAAAATTTGAATCGTCATTCACTCTTTGTTCAAATCACATTCTATATTTATTGTGTTTGCACGCGGTAATCTAAAATCCCGCAACAATATGATGACACTGGCTATGTAGCTAGACATCTTTAATGCCTTCATTTATTGTCTGTATATCTGTGCTTTTACAGTCTGTTCAACGGCAGAATTACAGTTTGTTTAATATACTAATTTTATTTTTCATATATTTGCAGCAACACTTCGCCAACACCACGTCAGCAGCGACCCTACAGTCCGTCAGGTGCCCGGCACAGTCAGCAGGAATGAACAGGATGCCTTAGCGACTGACTGATTCCTTGGTTTATTGCTTTGCAAATCTATTGTAGTCATAAATATTAATTTGGTATGAAATTAGGTTGAAATCTGAGCATTGCCAGATTGGTCTGACCAATTTGATAATAGATCGATAACTGAGCATTGCCAGATTGGTCTGACCTATTTGATCATAGATCGATAACTGAGCATTGCCAGATTGGTCTGACCAATTTCATAATAGATCGATAACTGAGCATTGCCAGATTGGTCTAACCAATTTGATCATAGATCGATAACTGAGCATTGCCAGATTGGTCTGACCAATTTGATCATAGATCGATAACTGCCAGATTGGTCTGACCAATTTGATCATAGATCGATAACTGCCAGATTGGTCTGACCAATTTGATCATAGATCGATAACTGAGCATTGCCAGATTGGTCTGACCAATTTCATAATAGATCGATAACTGAGCATTGCCAGATTGGTCTAACCAATTTGATCATAGATCGATAACTGAGCATTGCCAGATTGGTCTGACCAATTTGATAATAGATCGATAACTGAGCATTGCCAGATTGGTCTGACCAATTTCATAATAGATCGATAACTGAGCATTGCCAGATTGGTCTAACCAATTTGATCATAGATCGATAGCTGAGCATTGCCAGTTTGGTCTGACCAATTTGATCATAGATCGATAACTGCCAGATTGGTCTGACCAATTTGATCATAGATCGATAACTGCCAGATTGGTCTGACCAATTTGATCATAGATCGATAACTGCCAGATTGGTCTGACCTATTAGATCATAGATCGATAAGTGAGCATTGCCAGATTGGTCTGACCAATTTGATAATAGATCGATAACTGAGCATTGCCAGATTGGTCTAACCAATTTGATCATAGATCGATAACTGAGCATTGCCAGATTGGTCTGACCAATTTGATCATAGATCGATAACTGAGCATTGCCAGATTGGTCTGACCAATTTGATAATAGATCGATAACTGAGCATTGCCAGATTGGTCTGACCAATTTGATAATAGATCGATAACTGAGCATTGCCAGATTGGTCTGACCAATTTCATAATAGATCGATAACTGTGCATTGCCAGATTGGTCTGACCAATTTGATAATAGATCGATAACTGAGCATTGCCAGATTGGTCTGACCAATTTGATAATAGATCGATAACTGAGCATTGCCAGATTGGTCTGACCAATTTCATAATAGATCGATAACTGAGCATTGCCAGATTGGTCTGACCAATTTCATAATAGATCGATAACTGAGCATTGCCAGATTGGTCTGACCAATTTCATAATAGATCGATAACTGAGCATTGCCAGATTGGTCTGACCAATTTCATAATAGATCGATAACTGAGCATTGCCAGATTGGTCTGACCAATTTCATAATAGATCGATAACTGAGCATTGCCAGATTGGTCTGACCAATTTGATCATAGATCGATAACTGAGCATTGCCAGATTGGTCTAACCAATTTGATCATAGATCGATAACTGAGCATTGCCAGATTGGTCTGACCAATTTGATCATAGATCGATAACTGCCAGATTGGTCTGACCAATTTGATCATAGATCGATAACTGCCAGATTGGTCTGACCAATTTGATAATAGATCGATAACTGCCAGATTGGTCTGACCTATTAGATCATAGATCGATAAGTGAGCATTGCCAGATTGGTCTGACCAATTTGATCATAGATCGATAACTGAGCATTGCCAGATTGGTCTGACCAATCTGATAATAGATCGATAACTGAGCATTGCCAGATTGGTCTGACCAATTTGATAACCATCTCACTAACTTGCAAATTTTTATTCCGTCCTTGATATAACTTGAACATTGAATGTTTGTATAACAATATTAGCAGTTTTATTTTATTTTCCTACATAGTTTCGCCACTATCTACTGCTCGACCAGTTCGAGTAGTCACTAGCGAAATTGTTAGCTGTTCTGTTTGCTTCATTTTTTGTATTTTCTTATTCAACAACTTGTAGTTACTCGATATTTGCCTTAATAATAAAAGTACATCTAGTTATTTTTATATTGCTGCAATGAGCATAAGCCCATACTACTAACTAACAAGTAGTATCAAATTGTTTGATAAAAATTTGTTTGAACTGTAGGGGCAGACTGGTTCTGCAATGCGCTGTGTATTGGCAGTGAATAGTTTATCGCAAAAATATTCTTAATTTAATGCTCATTCCAAAGCTTTTTAAATAATTATATTTAGTAATTTCCGTCCCAACTTTTCCGCTGTATTTTCCTGTTTTAATTAGAAAGTTTTCATTAATTATTACTCAAAGTAGCTTATCTCTATTCTCTATTTTTTAAGAATTTGACTGAAAAACTTCTGTGCAAGACAAAAGCTGATGCCATGAATACATATTTGCTAATTGTATAAATATAATTGTCTCCTCTTCACCTGCGGTATTCTGCTTTACCCCTGATTTTCTCCTTTATAGTGCTGTAGTAAGCTAGTATACAGTAGCATAAGTAGTATATTTTTTCAGTACTCATAGTGTTAGTAGCATAGATTTTATATTCCCTAGAAGGCCACTCTCAATGCATTCAATAGGAAAAGACCGACCACGCAAATTGCAAGAATGCAAGCCAAGCCAAGTTGTTCAAGGCTCTTCTCTCTCTGTTTAAAAAATACAATCAAGTAGACAGTTTTAAAGCAATTATTATGTCCACAGAGCTTCATTTCTAGAGTTGGTGCTGATTTTAATGGAAAAGTCTACTTTATGGTAGGAGTTTTAGTAGTAGTTGTAATAGTAGTAGTAGTAGTAGTAGTAGTAATAGTAGTAATATCAGTAGTAGTAGTACTATCAGTAGTAGTAGTAGTAGTAGTATCAGTAGTAGTAGTAGTAGTATCAGTAGTAGTAGTAGTAGTAGTATCAGTAGTAGTAGTAGTAGTATCAGTAGTAGTAGTAGTAGTATCAGTAGTAGTAGTAGTATCAGTAGTAGTAGTAGTAGTATCAGTAGTAGTAGTAGTAGTATCAGTAGTAGTAGTAGTAGTATCAGTAGTAGTAGTAGTATCAGCAGTAGTAGTAGTAGTATCAGTAGTAGTAGTAGTTGTTGTAATAGTAGTAGTAGTAGTAGTAGTATCAGCAGTAGTAGTAGTAGTAGTATCAGCAGTAGTAGTAGTAGTATCAGTAGTAGTAGAAGCATAGCAAGTATTCATTCTTACTGTCCATCCTGAACCCGCCTGTTTCAGCGGCAGCTGATCCAGTTAGTGCCCAGCATCCCCCTGTTTGCTCCATCAAGCCCCGTCATCCGCCATCATGACCTCCGGCGCGGCCGCAGTCTCCGAGCTGTTTCTGTTCGCCGGTGCCGCATTCAGCCGCCTTGCCGAGCAGACGACGCTGGCCCTGCAGACCGCCGAGGACAGCAGCGGCCGGCTGAAGTGGACCAGCGCCGAGCTGCAGATGCTGCGCGACTGCGTGGCCCGGCACGGCCACACCGACTTGGCCCGCATTGCCGAGACTCTGCGCACAAAATCTGTGCACCAGATCAAGGCGCAGATCCGGCGCTCCCAGCTGCTGCCGCCCCGTCAGCCGGCCAGCTTGAAGTCGCCGCCGCAGTCGTTGAAACGAGGAGCCGATGACAGCGTCAATAACACCGACGATGTTGACGATGTCGATGAGGAGGACTCGTCTTTGGACGTGAAACTGCCGAAGCTGGAGGAAGTGGATGTTGCTGAGCGTCAGAACGGCAGCGAAGCGGATGTCGCTGCCGCCGCTGCTGACGATGCTGACGACGATGTTGAGAGAGGAATCGATGACGCAGCGGATGAAGATGAGGCTGGGGCCGCCGCCGTCACTCCGGCTCCGCCGCCGCCTCCGCTGGCTGGCGTTGACGCCGACCTGGAGAATGAGCTGGCGGTGAAGGAAGAGGAAGAGCTGCAGAATGACTGCACTGAGCAGGCTGAGATGGAGAAGGAAGCTGGGACAGTTTCTTCTATTAATGATATTCACTCTGAAAGCAATGATGTTGATGAGCTTCTGTAATTTGTGGCTTGGTCTGTAGCTGTACGATATGTTGCGTAAGTAACTTCGTAAGCCATAAATCGGCGATATGTTGCGTTAGTAAGTTTGTAAGCTATAAATTGACGATATGTTGCGTTCTTAACTTCGTAAGCCATAAATCGACGATATGTTGCGTTAGTAACCTTGTAAGCCATAAATTGACGATATGTTTCGTAAATTACTCGTATGTCAAAACATTTTTTTATACTTTATTCTGCGTTTCCAAACTGTTCAATTCATTTGTTTCTTTATTTTGTACGTTTTAGCATTGAACGCTTTGATTGCTACTGATACTAGTAGAGCAGTTTGGAATAATTCCTATTTTTCATATAATTGCAGTGCATTTTTGCATGTCCTTAGTATGTCCCTGTGCGTTTTATACTGCACAATGCATTTTCTTGTAAATGGGGTTCACTGGTCGTTTTGCAAGCTTTTCAGCGCATCACATTTGTAATATTCGCTGCTTGCATATAATCTGGTATTGTGTCCAAATTGATACAGGTATGATTAAATTAACTTACCTAACTTTACTTACATGTAGTTATCTGCAAATGAATAATCTTGACTCTTGGGCATTTTGTTAATTATTTTAAGCCTTTATTAAAGAAATTAGAAAATGAAGCATGCATATTTGTGTAGCTTTTGTGCCCGCGAACGTGACAAGCTGAGGGTCTGGGCTGCCCACTGACTTGTTCAATGCCATTAGTTAATTAACAGATTGCAGCGGCTTTTAGGGGTTGACGACAGAACTCGCCTAGACAGGAGAGTGCGTCTGCACTCGAATTTCTGGTCCTTAAACCCGGGATTCGAACCCGGGAGCTTTGGTGAGAGATTCGGATGCGTTTTTGGAAATTCTTCGACATCAGGAGGTACCTGTCTAATATTTAGTATTAACCAGTCTGAGAAGTTATTTGCTCAACATATCGGCAAACCTACTGGGTCACTATAGCTGGCAAGAAAGTTATTTACTCAACATATCGGCAAACCTACAGGCTCACTATAGCTGGCAAGAGAGTTATTTACTCAACGTGTCGGCAAACCTACAGGCTCACTATAGCTGGCAAGAAAGTTATTTACTCAACATATCGGCAAACCTACAGGCTCACTATAGCTGGCAAGAGAGTTATTTACTCAACATATCGGCAAACCTACAGGCTCACTATAGCTGGCAAGAGAGTTATTTACTCAACATATCGGCAAACCTACAGGCTCACTATAACTGGCAAGAAAGTTATTTACTCAGCATATCGGCAAACCTACTCATAACTCTTCTTGGCTCACTATAACTGGCAAGAAAGTTATTTACTCAACGTGTCGGCAAAGCCACCAGCTTTCCTGTTTTACAAACAAATGATGTTTACTATACATATCGGAAACTGACCCCTAGAAGCAAACAAAGCAAGGAAATAGATCCCTTCGGATCGATTGAAAACAGACAAGTGAGTAGCTGGGATTCAATTAGTGAGCTGGACGTGTTTGCAGAAATTGTTGAATTTCGAGTACTTCCGCTACATGCTATTGTGAAAAGGGCTGCACGATCGGGGCCAGCGTTAATTAACTTGTGCATTCTGGAAGCCAAGCAAATTCCTCAGATTTCCTGCAATGCCGCAGAAGCTTTTGATTCACGCCAACTGATCCAGGTGCTGCTTCCTGTTACGAGCGTAATGATGCAGGTTTCTGTTTTCAAGAAACACTCGCAAAAGTGCATGCGTTTCTTCGTGGAAAAAACTGCCTTAAAAATTGTTTAACGTAACATATCGGTGAGTCGAAAAAGGGTTAGCTGTTACAAGCTCGAAATTATAAATCGTCGAAAGGGCTAGAGAGTTTAATATACTGATGATCAAGGCGCAGGACTGCCAAACCAGGAGCCAATGAAGATGGCGAGTCCTATATGCAATTCCCATGCAGCGGTTTTCTGCAATAAATTTTTCCAACAACCTTTGAGCCAAAAGAAACGTGCAGTCTGTCTCGCATAGTTATCAAATTAATTAATTTTTTGCCAGTCTCAGTTGCAAGTAGTCAGTGCGGAATTTTATTTATCGATGGAAAAACAAGAATCGGCGGCCTTGTAAAGACTGGAAATCGTGTTTTATGGCTATTGAGGTAATTATATATCAGCCAGCCTCTGGGACGCCCCGCGTGAGCTCGCATGTACAAAATCCATAGCAGACCCAGGACTGATTAAATTCCCCGTCCCTACAAGGCCGACCCCTCTAATTTATTGCCTCCTGGTGATCTACAGCTCCTGCCGGCGCTGCTGAGATCTCAGAGGTGCTCACGGCTGGCCTGTCTGAACACTTTCTGAGACAATCTACATTTGCATGCCATTTCTGCTTATGCATGTGCTTATACTCGTATTGTTGTTCTTCGCTTCTGATTTCTCTGTCTCAATTTCTGCCAGAGTATAAAGATGCAGGATGGATTGCTAATCTAGTCAACAAGAATGTATGAAATTCAACAAGAATCTATATATTCAACAAGAAAGTATGAAATGGAATTGCTAATCTAGTCAACAGGAAATTATGAAATGGATTGATAATCTAGTCAACAGGAAAGTAGGAAATGGATTGCTAATCTAGTCAACAGGAAAGTAGGAAATGGATTGCTAATCTAGTCAACAGGAAAGTAGGAAATGGATTGATAATCTAGTCAACAGGAAAGTAGGAAATGGATTGCTAATCTAGTCAACAGGAAAGAATGAGATGGATTGCTAATCTAGTCAACGACAAAATTGACTCAAAATGCGCCAGTATGATATGGCTTCCGCCCCGAGTCAGAGATGCTGGCTGTTTAATTAGCAACCAGCGTCAACGCCCCATCCTCCCTTGTTCTCCTCATCAAGGAACACGCGCCCCGGCCACCCAGTTCGAGCGGTGTCATGTTTTTTCTTTTTTTGAATTTCAATTTCCTCTCCCCAGACAGAGGCGTGGGCGACGGGCCCCGCCTTGATCGAGTTGCAGCCTCAGTCTCGGGCGCCTTGGCAATTCCTTCGGGCTGTACGCGGAGACCCGGGCAAAGGAGGGAAAAATCAAACGAAAAATTTTGAGTTCAGTTCTTCTCATAATTCGCTGCAGCCTCAGGCGCGCAAAGCTGCTGATATGTGGGAAGACGATGGATTTGAAAATATTTGTTTTGTCATTTTGACAGCTTATGCGCTGCAAAAGTAATTTGGCTGCATGGGTGCAATATACTCACTGATGGACAACTCAAGTACAAGGACTCCTTACTCTGTTTTGTTTCAGGCCGAGTTTCCCTGCCTGAATGCATTTGCGAGATGGGTAGATTTCAGTACTCTGTGGACACATAAATTTCCCAATATCTAATCCTAAGACTTACAGTTCATGTGCTTGTAAGGCATTCAGATATTCGACCACCCCTTTCAGAAAGTCGGATTTTTTTCAGAAATACAAGCTAGTAGAAGGCCAAAAATGGAATTCGACTCCTGCTAATTATCATTGCGTTTTTTAGGCCTTTCATTGCGTCTATTTATATTTGAGCTCTTTTGTCGAAAATTCACCAGAGATTTGCAGTGGGACACAGAAAGGAAAGAGGGGAAGATCGATGGACAGACAGACAGACAGACAGACAGACAGACAGACAGATAGACAGACAGACAGACAGACAGACAGACAGACAGACAGACAGACAGACAGACAGACAGACAGATAGACAGACAGACAGACAGACAGACAGACAGACAGACAGACAGACAGACAGACAGACAGACAGACAGACAGACGGACTGAGGCTGAAAAGGACGCGTCTCATGGTATTAAAATTCAAATTTTCTCTGCACCCTTGGGATTCGGTGCCGTTCAGCGACAGACGAGCCCGCGAACTTCTGCCCTGTCAGGCTCGAGTCGCCAGCAGGCGCACGCTTGGCTGACTTCCCCTCCACTCGGCCCTCTCAGCCCTGGCCCGAAGCAGTCAGGCGGAGACTTGCGTGAGCTCACAATGCCTGGCCTGGATGTTTCTTTTATCCAAGAAAAATATTCCTTTGTATTGGCATTGAGTTTCATGAGCTGCATGAGAGGATCTGATTTCAGATTCTTTCAAACTAAATTTAGATGCTAATCGCTTTTGTGTTTATGTCAATCCCAGCTAAGTTAGGGCGGGGTAATTGCACTTTTATGGGGGCGTAGCCCAGCGATCTAGTAGAGCGGCGTTCTGGTGTGCCAGCGGCCCAGGATCGATTCCCAGTGCAGTCACATTAATTTGGGGCTAAATCGGAGTCTTGGCTTGGCTCTGCTTGCGCAATTAACGGCCTTGAAGGCCGACCCCCAAATCACAGTGAAGTGTACATGTCTATCGGTAAATAAAGTTAGGGCCGCTGTACACTCCTGTGTGAGTGTGTGCCTGTGCGTATGACTGCGTACGTATCCGGGCGCTTGTGTGCCTGCTCAGGGGCAGTCGTGTGCGTGTCTTGCAATTACATTAGCAAAAAAATTACAAAACACATCGAACTAACCCAGAATCTGGACTCCGATTAGCAACTGCTAAAGAATATGCTCAATAAAATCGATAAAATCGATGAAAGTCAATAAAAATCGATAAAATCGCTAAAAATCGATAAGAATCGATAAAACTGAGAAAAAATCTCAAAGGTCCGAAAAAATAGATAAATTCGATGAAAATTGATAAATTCAATGAAAATCGATAAAAATCGATAAAAATCGATCGATTAAATCATTTAAATCGATTAATTTGTTGTTTCATTGGCTTTTCGAAAGTCGATCCCTGCTGGTAAAATTGCGCAGATTTCAAGCAGTTCGATTAGCCGTGGAATAATTTCGTGCAGCTTTTCAAATCTCGGCCATAATAGTTTTTTTATCAAGTGCATGGCACTTCAAATTTTGCCGCGATCCTCCACGAACTCATGCCATATCTCGCGGGCCGGTAAAACGTCAACTAAAGCTATAAATAGCAACAACGCCTGGCAAAAAGTGACAGAATTAATTTCAAGTAGTGCGCACGCAATCCCGCATGGGGGGGGGGCAATCCGGTCGAACTCTGGAATCGTGAGTATTTTATTATCAGTCATAAATAATCGCCAACTCCTGTCACAAATTATTTTGCCTTCAAACAATGGAACAATAACACATGGCAGGGGCCGGCCCATTGAGCTGCTGCATTAGGGGGTGGGGGGTTTCCGATAAGAGCCTCGACTTATAGGCCCTTATTAAGTCTTTTCTCACAGCAGAGTTTTGCGCTTGCTAGCCTGCTAATTGTACTCATTTAAACCAATTATTCCTAACAGCTGATTTAGAGACTATAAAGCGAGTGATAAAGCATGAGATCATCACTGCTGCTGCTGTTGCTGCTGCAGTTGCTTAGCAACCATGACGCCGCCTGCCTGCCGACAGCTGCCGAGCGGCCCAGCCGGTCTTCGAGGGTGGCCATTGTGGGCGCCGGCCCAGCCGGGATGCATATGGCCTACCTGCTCCGCAGTCTGGGCTTCAAGAATCTCCTTGTGCTGGAGTCCTCCGGCCGGGTCGGCGGGCGCTCCGTCACGCTGAAGGTCTCGGAGGCGGACCCGCTGCCGCACGAGTTGGGCACCTGCTACGTGAGCAGCGACTACCGAGACCTGCGCCGCATGGCTCAGGGCATCGGCTACGATCTGGATGAAGCCACCCTGCCTGCCGCGGTGATCAGAGAATCGTCTGAGCCATCCGCTCGCCAGGTATGAGCTGTCAGCTGAACTCGAAACTTGCGAGTTTTCAGTAGCACTGAATTTTGCGCTGTTCTGATCCTGCGCTGGTTCACAAGTTTTTCTGGTGCTGGCGCCCCAGGTGATGGCACCCTTGGTGCTGGCGCCCCTGGTGCTGGCGCCCCTGGTGCTAAAGCCCCTTGGTGCTAAAGCCCCTGGTGCTAAAGCCCCTTGGTGCTAAAGCCCCTGGTGCTGGCGCCCCTGGTGCTGGCGCCCCTGGTGCTGGCGCCCCTTGGTGCTAAAGCCCCTGGTGCTGGCGCCCCTGGTGCTGGCGCCCCTGGTGCTAAAGCCCCTTGGTGCTAAAGCCCCTGGTGCTAAAGCCCCTGGTGCTAAAGCTCCTGGTGCTGGCGCCCCTATTCACCCTGTGTGAGCGTGTACTCTAGTAAGTGGCAAATCCGTAAGTTAGGAAAGAAACTTTTCCAACTTCTAGATGGACCTTGAGCAGTTCGTGTTCGGCAGGGTTCGACGCCTGGATCCAACGCTGCCGCCCAACGCATCCGATGAGGAGGTCAAGCAGCACATTCTGCAGGCCAGTCAGCGCTACATCCGCCTGCGCTCAAAGCTCTATCCGGCCCAGCAGCCGGACTTCCTGGAGTTCCCGCTGGCCGAGCCGTCAAGCGAGGCGCTGGCCGAGTTGAACTGCAGCGCGCTCAGCTATCTGGAGAAGAACGGCTTGCTGGCTCTGGAGCCCTACTTTCTGTTCGGCATGACCGCCATGGGCTACGGCAGCCCCAGCGACACGTCCGCTCTCTACGGACTCATGTGGATGTCGGAGGCCTACCTGACTGACCTGCTGGTGCCCCGGAAGGAGTCCAGGCTCGGCATGTTGCGCAAGGGATTCCAGGTGCGCCCGACCATTCTTGTGCTCTGTATTAGGTGATTACAGATTGCTCTACTTGCCATCTTCAACCCATTTCGATTCCTCCCCCACTCTATTACCACCAAAGCTAGACTGTACATTGGCGATCTTATCTTCAATTCCTGCCCCACTCCAATTCTACCAAAGCTAGACTGTACATTGGCGATCTTATCTTCAATTCCTACCCCACTCCAATGCCACCAAAGCTAGACTGTACATTGGTGATCTTATCTTCAATTCCTACCCCACTCCAATTCTACCAAAGCTAGACTGTACATTGGCGATCTTATCTTCAATTCCTACCCCACTCCAATGCCACCAAAGCTATATAGACTGTAAATTGGCGATCTTATCTTCTATTCCTACCCCACTCCAATTCTACCAAAGCTAGACTGTACATTGGAGATCTTATCTTCTATTCCTACCCCTCTCCAATTCTGCTAAAGCTAGACTGTACATTGGAGATCTTATCTTCAATTCCTGCCCCACTCCAATTCTACCAAAACTAGACTGTACATTGGAGATCTTATCTTCAGTTCCTACCCCACTCCAATGCCACCAAAGCTAGACTGTACATTGGAGATCTTATCTTCAATTCCTGCCCCACTCCAATTCTACCAAAGCTAGACTGTACATTAGCGATCTTATCTTTAATTCCTACCCCACTCCAATGCCACCAAGGCTAGACTGTACATTGGAGATCTTATCTTCAATTCCTACCCTACTCCAATTCTAACAAAGCTAGACTGTACATTGGAGATCTTATCTTCAATTCCTACCCCACTCCAAAGCACCAAAGTGTAAGCTGGCCATCTTAGCTCTCATTTCATATCGTTATCATTGAATTCGATCCACCCAGACTTTCTGGGAGTCGGCGCGCGACCGTCTCCAGCTGGCTGGCGGTGTGCAGTTCCGCATGAACAGTCGTGTCGTTGGTGTCAGCAGGAGCGGTGGCGGCGGCGGCCGTCCCATCAAGATTCGACTCCTTGACAACAGCATGGAGACGGCGGACTGGCTGGTGTGGACTCCCAGCGCGCAGGCGGTCACGGGCGGCCTGTTGGATGACCTGACCCCGGCTGAGAAGGACGTGTTCTCCAGACTGAAGTCCAGAAAGTTTCTGACTAAGCTGGTGCGCTTTTCCGGTCAACCGGAAGTGGCGGCCTACCCTGTGGCCTACTACCTGGACCAGCTGGACATGGAGAAGTATGTGATGGAAATTCATTATCTGCATGCAGTAGCTCCATCTCTCTCTAGCCTCGTCTCCATTCACAATTGTTGACAGCTCTTCTTTTCTCTATAGAAGCCAGAGAATCTAGGTTCAATCAAAACCCTCCACTCACATTCTACACCCTCCACTCACAGTCTACACCCTCCACTCACTTTCTACACCCTCCACTCACAGTCTGCACCCTCCACTCACAGTCTGCACCCTCCACTCACAGTCTGCACCCTCCACTCACAGTCTGCACCCTCCACTCACAGTCTGCACCCTCCACTCACAGTCTGCACCCTCCACTCACAGTCTGCACCCTCCACTCACAGTCTACACCCTCCACTCACAGTCTGCACCCTCCTAATATCAACCCCCGCACGGAAATCCGCAGCCCCAGTCTCGATCGCCTCCTGGCCATTCGCAACTCCGAACTGGCTCTGAACTCGCCAGATTTCAATCGAAGCCCGGAGACTCCAGCCTCCTCCACCATCGTAGCCTACTACCTGTCAGGCTACTCCAATGCGGAAGGCTCAAGCAGCGACCTGCAGACAGCACCGGAAGCTCACGACCCGCTGGCTAGCGGCGACACCCTGGCCTCAATAACCTTCAACTACATGCCTCGATACACCATACCGGAAATTGCCGATGGGGTTCTGTGGCGAATCCTTGACCAAGTGCAGGGCTTCAGGCGCACCTGGTTCACAGGTCATTCCGTGTCGTTTGACTCGGTGAAAAGCGTCATGAAGTATAACAAAATGCTGCTGCTGAAGGCCTTTCCTGAGCTGGAGAATCGGTTGAAAGAGATCTGAAAGAGACTGGCCTCTAAAGTCGCGATAAAATACAAGTGAAAAAAACCTTTGAGCAACATATTTCCCGAACGGCATGCTTTCCGTTTTCAATAACATTTTCTGTTCAATAAAGAGGTGCAGAAGGTGCGGAAAAAAGGAAGGGCGCAGCCTCTCAGAGCGCCGCATCAGTCAGCTGGCATCATCTGCGAGTGGGGAAAGAGCGACAGCCGAATGCAAAGACTAATGGAATGCTTCCTTTGTCCCGCATCCTGTCATTATCAGCCGTGAGCAAGGGCTCCACTTAATCAGACAGATGGATGGGGGGTCTTTCAGACTGCTTTTTGTTTCTCACGCTGCAGTAGTGAATAGCAGCGGCTTTAACTTCCCGTAGATGAAATGGCATTGTTCGGGCTGCAGGTAGCTGCTGAAACTCCCTCTGACGGGTTGTAATTTTGTTTGAAGCACTTTGGGACAGTGTGGGATCTGAGTGAGACAGTGTGGGATCTGAGTGACAGTATGGGATCTGAGTGACAGTGTGGGATCTGAGTGAGACAGTGTGGGATCTGAGTGAGACAGTGTGGGATCTGAGTGAGACAGTGTGGAATCTGAGTGAGACAGTGTGGGATCTGAGTGAGACAGTGTGAGATCTGAGTGAGACAGTGTGGGATCTGAGTGACAGTGTGGGATCTGAGTGAGACAGTGTGGGATCTGAGTGAGACAGTGTGGGATCTGAGTGATAGTGTGGGATCTGAGTGACAGTGCGGGATCTGAGTGAGACAGTGTGGGATCTGAGTGAGACAGTGTGGGATCTGAGTGACAGTATGGGATCTGAGTGACAGTGTGGAATCTGAGTGAGACAGTGTGGGATCTGAGTGAGACAGTGTGGGATCTGAGTGAGACAGTGTGGGATCTGAGTGAGACAGTGTGGGATCTGAGTGAGACAGTGTGAGATCTGAGTGAGACAGTGTGAGATCTGAGAGAGACAGTGTGAGATCTGAGTGAGACAGTGTGAGATCTGAGTGAGACAGTGTGAGATCTGAGTGAGACAGTGTGGGATCTGAGTGAGACAGTGTGAGATCTGAGTGAGACACTGTGGGATTTGAGTGACAGTATTGGATCTGAGTGACACTGTGGGATCTGAGTGACAGTATGAGATCTGAGTGACAGTGTGGGATCTGAGTGACAGTGTGGGATCTGAGTGACAGTGTGGGATCTGAGTGACACTGTGGGATCTGAGTGACCGTATGAGATCTGAGTGACAGTGTGGGATCTGAGTGACAGTGTGGGATCTGAGTGACAGTGTGGGATCTGAGTGACAGTGTGGGATCTGAGTGAGACAGTGTGGGATCTGAGTGACAGTGTGGGATCTGAGTGACAGTGTGGGATCTGAGTGACAGTGTGGGATCTGAGTGACACTGTGGGATCTGAGTGACAGTATGAGATCTGAGTGACAGTGTGGGATCTGAGTGACAGTGTGGGATCTGAGTGACAGTGTGGGATCTGAGTGACAGTGTGGGATCTGAGTGAGACAGTGTGGGATCTGAGTGAGACAGTGTGGGATCTGAGTGACAGTGTGGGATCTGAGTGACAGTGTGGGATCTGAGTGACAGTGTGGGATCTGAGTGACAGTGTGGGATCTGAGTGACAGTGTGGGATCTGAGTGACAGTGTGGGATCTGAGTGAGACAGTGTGGGATCTGAGTGAGACAGTGTGGGATCTGAGTGATAGTGTGGGATCTGAGTGACAGTGCGGGATCTGAGTGAGACAGTGTGAGATCTGAGTGAGACAGTGTGAGATCTGAGAGAGACAGTGTGAGATCTGAGTGAGACAGTGTGAGATCTGAGAGAGACAGTGTGAGATCTGAGTGAGACAGTGTGGGATCTGAGTGAGACAGTGTGGGATCTGAGTGAGACAGTGTGGGATCTGAGTGACAGTGCGGGATCTGAGTGAGACAGTGTGGGATCTGAGTGAGACAGTTTGGGATCTGAGTGAGACAGTGTGGGATCTGAGTGAGACAGTGTGGGATCTGAGTTAGACAGTGTGGGATCTGAGTGAGACAGTGTGGGATCTGAGTGAGACAGTTTGGGATCTGAGTGAGACAGTGTGGGATCTGAGTGAGACAGTGTGGGATTTGAGTGACAGTATTGGATCTGAGTGACACTGTGGGATCTGAGTGACAGTATGAGATCTGAGTGACAGTGTGGGATCTGAGTGACAGTGTGGGATCTGAGTGACAGTGTGGGATCTGAGTGACAGTGTGGGATCTGAGTGAGACAGTGTGGGATCTGAGTGAGACAGTGTGGGATCTGAGTGATAGTGTGGGATCTGAGTGACAGTGCGGGATCTGAGTGAGACAGTGTGAGATCTGAGTGAGACAGTGTGAGATCTGAGAGAGACAGTGTGAGATCTGAGTGAGACAGTGTGAGATCTGAGAGAGACAGTGTGAGATCTGAGTGAGACAGTGTGGGATCTGAGTGAGACAGTGTGGGATCTGAGTGAGACAGTGTGGGATCTGAGTGACAGTGCGGGATCTGAGTGAGACAGTGTGGGATCTGAGTGAGACAGTTTGGGATCTGAGTGAGACAGTGTGGGATCTGAGTGAGACAGTGTGGGATCTGAGTTAGACAGTGTGGGATCTGAGTGAGACAGTGTGGGATCTGAGTGAGACAGTTTGGGATCTGAGTGAGACAGTGTGGGATCTGAGTGAGACAGTGTGGGATCTGAGTGAGACAGTGTGGGATCTGAGTGAGACAGTGTGGGATCTGAGTGAGACAGTGTGGGATCTGAGTGAGACAGTGTAGGATCTGAGTGAGACAGTTTGGGATCTGAGTGAGACAGTTTGGGATCTGAGTGAGACAGTGCGGGATCTGAGTGAGACAGTGCGGGATCTGAGTGCCCTCGAAACCTGGCAGGTAAATATGTAATTTTCCAAGCCACATTTAAATCGAAATTTGAGGCCTTCAAAAACCAGAAAAATCTTTTTAAATGCAACTAAATCCGATTCTATTTTATCCTGTTTTCTCAGCTGCCTCAGCTACCCAACTCTTAGTCTTGAACGGACAACGGAGAGCCACTGCTTTTTTCGAAGGCTCTTTAGGCAGATTAAAAGCTTATTTAATCCATCTCGTGATGGCCCAGATGAATAAAAATTTAATATCCATTTTCATGCAGATCGAATCACTGAGGAAGGAGGGCGAGGAGAGAGGGAAGTGGCGTGCTAATCCCAGGCTAATGGCGACTCTATCTGTAGATCCCCATCACGCGAACCCCCCCCCCGGCTCCGGACAGGCTGGAGGTGATGTGATGAGGCAAAAGCTGTTTTCGAGGGCTAAATGAAGAGCGGCCTTTAATCACCCTGTTTTTAATCTCATCCTGTAAGCATTTTCTTCGCGAAGGATCAAAGAGATGCACGAGGCGCTGTCGGATTTCGAGCTCTTCGTTTTTAAGGGCTTGGGGATCTATCTATCTATCTATCTATCTATCTATCTATCTATCTATCTATCTATCTATCTATCTATCTATCTATCTATCTATCTATCTATCTATCTATCTATCTATCTATCTATCTATCTATCTATCTATCTATCTATCTATCTATCTATCTATCTATCTATCTATCTATCTATCTATCTATCTATCTATCTATCTATCTATCTATCTATCTATCTATCTATCTATCTATCTATCTATCTATCTATCTATCTATCTATCTATCTATCTATCTATCTATCTATCTATCTATCTATCTATCTATCTATCTATCTATCTATCTATCTATCTATCTATCTATCTATCTATCTATCTATCTATCTATCTATCTATCTATCTATCTATCTATCTATCTATCTATCTATCTATCTATCTATCTATCTATCTATCTATCTATCTATCTATCTATCTATCTATCTATCTATCTATCTATCTATCTATCTATCTATCTATCTATCTATCTATCTATCTATCTATCTATCTATCTATCTATCTATCTATCTATCTATCTATCTATCTATCTATCTATCTATCTATCTATCTATCTATCTATCTATCTATCTATCTATCTATCTATCTATCTATCTATCTATCTATCTATCTATCTATCTATCTATCTATCTATCTCTCCATCTATCTATCTATCTATCTATCTATCTATCTATCTATCTATCTATCTATCTATCTATCTATCTATCTATCTATCTATCTATCTATCAATCTATCTATCTATCTATCTATCTCTCTATCTATCTCTCTACCTATCTATCTATCTATCTATCTATCTCTCTATCTATCTATCTAGCTATCTATCTTCTTCTAGCAGGCAGAGACACAGAAACGCGATACAATCAAGAGAACTATTTTTAGAATATTTGGAATGAAATCCTTTCAGAAATTGTTTTTCCGCATCTCGGCAGTGAGGCAGAGTGACGGAGAAGCTGCTTAGCTGCGCTCCCACCCACCCACACAGACATCGCTTTCGAGAGGCACTCATCGGGAGCAGCGGGGACTTCAAAAAGACGCGCGGGGAACACAGGGTGAAGGCAGGGAGCTGATGTAGACACGGGGGGAAGCAATTGAAACAAGTGAAACTCGGCCACCCCCCCCATCCGCACTGCTATTGGCTGCCAAATTCCACTGTTTCCCTGTCCCCCTCTGCACTCCTTCCTGTCTTCATTCCTTCGAACTCCTCCATCTCTACCGTCTCCCTTTGAGCAGACGGGGCTCACCTTTTCTAGATGCTGCTGCTTAGCGGATTGGCTGTCTGGGCAGGAGACGGTGCGAGTGCGGGGACGAAAAATCGGGGATCCGAGAGGCAGGGGCGAAGGGTTTTAAAGGGGATTTGAAAAAAAGAGACAGAATGAGAAGGCAAAACGTGGGCGGCGGCAGTTTTGCTCAAGGATTTGCTCTCAGCGGGTGAGTTGATCTGAGAAGCTTTCTTCTGATTCTCATAAAGGATTTGAGTACTTTAAGCTTGGATCCTGTTTATTAAATCAATGTCTTTGGTTGAATTTCAGTTAAAGCTATTTTTCAATTCTGGACAACAGATTTTTGCCTTGCATTTGGTGAGTTTGAAACATTTGTGTTGCCATGTCTGTCGGGGGAGGGTTTCATGTCTTGTCGTTGTCCGGGGGGGGGCGCCATGTCTTTGTTAGGGGCGCCCTGTCTTTGGGGGGCGCCATGTCTTTGGAGGGGCGCCATGTCTTTGGGGGGGGCGCCATGTCTTTGGGGGGCGCCATGTCTTGGGGGGCGCCATATGTCTTTGTTAGGGGGCGCCCTGTCCTTGGGGGGCGCCATGTCTTTGAGGGGGCGCCAGGCGCCATGTCTTTGAGGGGGCGCCAGGCGCCATGTCTTTGTCGGGGTCGGGGAGGAGTCATGTCTTTGTCGGGGGGGGGGCGCCATGTCTTTTTCAGGAGGGGGCGCCATGTCTTTGTCGGGGTCGGGGAGGAGTCATGTCTTTGTCGGGGGGGGCGCCATGTCTTTTTCAGGAGGGGGCGCCATGTCTTTGTCGGGGGGGGCATGTCATTGTCGGGGGAGCCATGTCATTGTCGGGGGGGCATGTCTCTGTCGGAGGGGGGAGCCATGTCATTGTCGGGGGAGCCATGTCTTTGTCGGGGGGGGCATGTCTCTGTCGGAGGGGGAGCCATGTCATTGTCGGGGGGAGCCATGTCATTGTCGGGGGGAGCCATGTCTTTGTCGGAGGGGGAGCCATGTCATTGTCGGGGGGAAGCCATGTCTTTGTCGGAGGGGGGAGCCATGTCATTGTCGGGGGGAGCCATGTCTTTGTCGGAGGGGGGGGAGCCATGTCTTTGTCGGAGGGGGAGCCATGTCTTTATCGGAGGGGGGAGCCATGTCTTTGTCGGAGGGGGAGCCCTGTCTTTGTCGGGGGGGGGGCCATGTCTTTGTCGGGGGGGGGAGCCATGTCTTTGTCGGAGGGGGGAGCCATGTCTTTGTCGGGGGGGGCCATGTCTTTGTCGGGGGGGGAGCCATGTCTTTGTCGGGGGGGGGAGCCATGTCTTTGTCGGGGGGGCCATGTATTTGTCGGGGGGGGAGCCATGTCTTTGTCGGGGGGAGCCATGTCTTTGTCGGGGGGAGCCATGTCTTTGTCGGGGGGGGAGCCATGTCTTTGTCGGAGGGGGGAGCCCTGTCTTTGTCGGGGGGGGGCCATGTCTTTGTCGGGGGGGGGAGCCATGTCTTTGTCGGAGGGGGGAGCCATGTCTTTGTCGGGGGGGGCCATGTCTTTGTCGGGGGGGGGAGCCATGTCTTTGTCGGGGGGGGGAGCCATGTCTTTGTCGGGGGGGGCCATGTATTTGTCGGGGGGGAGCCATGTCTTTGTCGGGGGGAGCCATGTCTTTGTCGGGGGGAGCCATGTCTTTGTCGGGGGGGAGCCATGTCTTTGTCGGGGGGAGCCAGGTCTTTGTCGGGGGGGGGAGCCAGGTCTTTGTCGGGGGGGGGGAGCCAGGTCTTTGTCGGGGGGGGCATGTCTCTGTATCGATGCAGTCGCTGAAGTCATCAAGGCTGCCGAATTACTTTATCGGATGCGATCTACAGAGAGTCCAGAGCCTTGATGATGCTGTCAAATCATCATAATTAGGAGAGTAGTAAGCCTGATGATTGATAATGAATTCCTCAGGACAGCGCCAATCAATCAACCCAATCATTAATGGCAGCAGCAATATGAAGACACTTATTAATCCCCTGAGCAAACTTACCCAACCCAGTTCTCGTATTGGCACTGGGCTGGCATATTTGCATATGCTGGGGCAGACTCTGCCTTAGCCTGCCTGCCAACGAAAGGCAAATTGAAGTTTTATTCAAGTGAAAATTGTACTCAACTCTTTTTTTGGAGTTCTATTAATAAAATATGCAGCTCAATGCGTTTTGAAGCCAGAACTATTTTTGAGCCTTAGTTCAAGGTTTGGTAACCACATTTCCCAGTATAGCTCTGGCGCCATTTTACAGTATAGCTCTGGCGCCATTTCACAGTATAGCTCTGGCGCTATTTCACAGTATAGCTCTGGCGCCATTTCAAAGTATATAGCTCTGGCGCCATTTCACAGTAATGTGACCGCGCGAGCAGGAATCGAACTCCGGGTTGCATGTACACATTGGAAAGTACCTGGCTGCGCCTCCCTGATGCCACCACCACGGGCGCCACTTTTGCGTGCTCGTGACCCCGCGTCTTCTGACTGATAATGTCTGTCCGAGTCAGGAGGGGTCAGCCTCAACCGTTGCTGAGTGCTGTCTGTATACACGCGTAGCCACCCATTCCATTAAACCCAGACCGAGTCGCCCGCCTGCAATGAGCCACAACGCGACCATCCCCACCCACCCGATGTGGGTGAAGTCGCTGTGCGTCCTGTTCTACTCCATCATCTGCATGCTCGGCACCCTGGGCAACCTGCTGGTGATCACAGTTGTACTGAGGAAGCGCAGCATGCAGACCATCACCAACATCCTCATCACCAACCTGGCCATCTCTGACGTCATCATGAGCACGGTGAACGTGCCGCTGACGCCGACGGTGATGTTCATGCAGACCTGGACGCTGCCGGGCGCAGTTTGCAAGCTCATGCCGATGACCATGGGCGTCTCCGTGTACGTGTCGACCCTGACTTCAACGGCCATCGCCGTTGAACGCTACTGCATGATTGTGCACCCGTTCGTGCCCCGGATGAAGACGGGCCTCTGCCTGCTCATCGTGGTGATCATCTGGCTGGTGGCCGTGCTCATCAGCCTGCCCATCGCCGTGTTCCAGCGCGTGAAGTCCTCGGACGAGGCGGCAACGGAGAGCTGCGTGGAGGACTGGAAGCCCGAATACCGGCCAGTCTTCACCGTGATCAGCTTCGTGCTGCAGTTCCTCATTCCTTGCTCCATCATCACGGCCTGCTACTCCAAGGTGAGCATCAGCTTGAAGAATCGCCACAAGAAAACTCTGGCCAAGAAGTCGCGCAGCAAGGAGGAGCTGGACATCCGCAGGAAGCGGCGCACCAACCGGATGCTCATCGCCATGGTGGTCATCTTCGTGGTGTGCTGGATCCCGCTGAACCTGCTGTGGATGCTGAACGATGTCGGCATAACCTCGGAGGGCCTGTTCCGCAGCCTCTTCTTCGTGTGCCACCTGCTGGCCATGAGCTCCGTGATGTACAACCCGTTCCTGTACGGCTGGATGAACGCCAACTTCCAGAACGAGTTCCGCAACATCCTGCCCTGCTTGTTCCCGAAGCGGCCCCCCAATGCCGCTCGGAGTGACTCGCGGCTGAACACGTCCTACCGGTACTCCACCGTCGACAAGAGCCGCCAGCGTCAGAACGGTGGCCACGTCGGACCTGAGGACGGAATTCAGGATGACAACCTGACGGAGGACAACAACGAGGCCACCGGGACCAATCAGGAGGCTGCGATGATTGCCGAGACTGGCGCCGCCGCCTCAAATAACGGGACTACTGAAACCGAATGCGAAGTTCACGAGGCTGAAGACGTCGACCGTGTCGACCGCGACGCTGACTTGACAGTCAGGTGAGAGAGAGGTTTTCTATTGGTTAGTTAGTTAGTTAGTTAGTTAGTTAGTTAGTTAGTTAGTTAGTTAGTTAGTTAGTTAGTTAGTTAGTTAGTTAGTTAGTTAGTTAGTTAGTTAGTTAGTTAGTTAGTAAGTTAGTTAGTTAGTTAGTTAGTTAGTTAGTTAGTTAGTTAGTTAGTTAGTTAGTTAGTTAGTTAGTTAGTTAGTTAGTTAGTTAGTAAGTTAGTTAGTTAGTTAGTTAGTTAGTTAGTTAGTTAGTTAGTTAGTCAGTCAGTCAGTTAGTTAGTTAGTTAGTTAGTTAGTAAGTTAGTTAGTTAGTTAGTTAGTAAGTTAGTTAGTTAGTTAGTTAGTTAGTAAGTTAGTTAGTTAGTTAGTTAGTTAGTTAGTTAGTTAGTTAGTTAGTTAGTTAGTTAGTTAGTTAGTTAGTTAGTTAGTAAGTTAGTTAGTTAGTTAGTAAGTTAGTTAGTTAGTTAGTTAGTTAGTTAGTTAGTTAGTTAGTTAGTTAGTTAGTTAGTTAGTTAGTTAGTTAGTTAGTTAGTTAGTTAGTTAGTAAGTTAGTTAGTTAGTTAGTTAGTTAGTTAGTTAGTTAGTCAGTCAGTCAGTTAGTTAGTTAGTTAGTTAGTTAGTAAGTTAGTTAGTTAGTTAGTTAGTTAGTAAGTTAGTTAGTTAGTTAGTTAGTTAGTAAGTTAGTTAGTTAGTTAGTTAGTTAGTTAGTTAGTTAGTTAGTTAGTTAGTTAGTTAGTTAGTTAGTTAGTTAGTTAGTAAGTTAGTTAGTTAGTTAGTAAGTTAGTTAGTTAGTTAGTTAGTTAGTTAGTTAGTTAGTTAGTAAGTTAGTTAGTTAGTTAGTTAGTTAGTTAGTTAGTTAGTTAGTTAGTTAGTTAGTTAGTTAGTTAGTTAGTTAGCTAGTTAGTTAGTTAGTTAGTTAGTGAGTTAGTTAGTTTGTTAGTTTGTTAGTCATTTAGTTAGTTAAGAATAAAGCCGCGAACCGACTTCCTCAACTCAGGTACGAGAAAGGCGAACCTGGAGAGGAGAGCAAAGTAACAATGATTCAGTGAAACATTGCGCGACCATAGTTGGGACGCCCAAGTCGAATATTTAATAAGCAATTCGAACTTCAATTCCAAGAAACCACAGAAGAAACGAAGCGTCCGCATTGCAAGACTGCACGATTGATTGCACGCACGCATGGCTGTTGTAAAAAGTTTTCCGTAGCTTTATACTCGTAGTCCGCTTTTGAGTCGGTTTGGTGAAATCTGTAGGCAGTTTTTGTTTCCGCTTTTTCAATATTATAATTTGATGCAGCGCTTGTAACGCTTGTATTTGTGTGAACTGTGCTTGCTCTAATATCTGTTAATTTTTTATCTATATTTATGCATTATTTAATCCGCAACTCATCGACAGTTGTTATATAAATCAAATTCGTCCCATTTCTATGAAAGTTTTTAGTTTAAAAAAATTATTTTGTTAAACTCTTTCGATGCGCCGCGTTTTTTGTTTTACTACACTCGTACATTTATGCAAGTTGGCGGAAGGCTGTAAAACTTTTGATCGGTGTATTTTTAAACTAGTCAGACTTGGTAAAGTCAAAAATGTTTTTTGAAAAAAAGAATTATGCTATTATCCAACGATATTTTTGTTTGTGATTTCTTTGTGTAACTTCAATTTTATCCGGAATGTTGCACGTGTTTTGCTACATTTTTCTGCTTTTTACCACTGACGTATCTAGGGGGGGACGACAAGGGAGTCGGCGGACTTCTCCCTGAAAAAATTAGGGGGTCCTGAACCCCGCCCGTGAGAAAATTAGGGTTTATGACCCCGCCCCTGAGAAAATTAGGGGGTCATGACCCCACCCTGAGAAAATTAGGCGTCATGACCCCGCCCCTGAGAAAATTAGGGTTCATGACCCCGCCCCTGAGAAAATTAGGGTTCATGACCCCACCCCTGAGAAAATTAGGGTTCATGACCCCACCCCTGAGAAAATTAGGCGTCATGACCCCGCCCCTGAGAAAATTAAAGGGTCATGACCCCACCCTGAGAAAATTAGGCGTCATGACCCCGCCCCTGAGAAAATTAGGGTTCATGACCCCGCCCCTGAGAAAATTAGGGGTTATGACCCCGCCCCTGAGAAAATTAAGGGGTCATGACCCCACCCTGAGAAAATTAGGCGTCATGACCCCGCCCCTGAGATAATTAGGGTTCATGACCCCGCCCCTGAGAAAATTAGGGTTCATGACCCCACCCCTGAGAAAATTAGGGGTCATGACCCCACCCTGAGAAAATTAGGGGTCATGACCCCGCCCCTGAGAAAATTAGGGTTCATGACCCCATCCCTGAGAAAATTAGGGGTCATGACCCCGCCCCTGAGAAAATTAAGGGGTCATGACCCCACCCCTGAGAAAATTAGAGTTCATGACCCCACATCTGAGAAAATTTCTGTATTTCAGTTTCAGCTGTTCAGATTGCAAAAATTCATGAGTAATTCATTTTATTGATTTCACCTACCCCCTCGCAAACAAGTTTAGTGTTATTTGTAGGCAACTTTAATCCCACTTGCACCGCAACAGATATTCAAGCGGCTTGGCTGTATACTGGTACAAAATCCTTGTATTATTTTATCAGTTATTTGTTATAACTGTTTATCAAAAAATAAAAATACAAAAGTCACGTCTGTAGCGCGGCTTGTATACTTTTGCTTGAGTTAAATCCTTTCTGTGCCATGCCATGCAGTTCTCAGACAGGGTATCTCAAGGTCGGACCGCACTTTACAGCCAGTGGCCAGAATAGAAAAAAGCAGGCCTCGAGCACGCAAAAAACATCCTGGAGCAAATATTGACTGAGATTTCCGCCTCACAGCTGCTTAGACCATGCCGTGATAGACCATGTCGAATCCCAGATACGACAGCTGCTTAAGTTGGGATTCCGCTATCCGCCACGCCTAGCAGCAGCGATCAGCTCACAACAGCGGAAATTGCCTGAGTCAGCTGCCTCGCTGCTTGCATTCATTATTCCCATGCCTGCCTTGAGGAAACTGAGAAGCCAGCAAGTAGTCAATTGTGACTGTGAATTTGAGAACAAACCTGACAAGTTGAGCTGCCATCAGCCCGAATATTGTTGCTTCAAGATTGGGGCAGGTCTCTTCTTCTCCGAACCGAATTTTTCCTGCACACTCTGTCTCTCGCTTCCTCTCCACTGTTTATAATCCGGGGAGCAGTCATGAGATACTCTCCATCTACCCCCTCCCTGTCATTCTCTAGCCAGCTACAGATCAGAAATGACTTACCTCAAATAAAAACATCCTTAGATCCCAGATCCTAGATCCCAGATCCTAGATCCCAGATCCTAGATCCCAGACCATAGATCCTAGATCCCAGATGCCAGATCCCACATCCTAGATCCCAGACCATAGATCCTAGACCCCAGATCCCAGATCCTAGACCATAGATCCCAGAACCTAGATCCCAGATCCTAGATCCCAGATCCTAGACCCCAGATCCCAGATCCCAGATCCCAGATCCTAGATCCCAGATCCTAGATCTGAGACGCTAGATTCAAGATCTCAGATTCTAGATCCCAGACCCTAGATCCCAGATCCCAGATCCTAGATCCCAGACCCTAGATCCCAGATCCTAGATCCTAGAACCTAGATCCTAGATCTGAGACGCTAGATTCAAGATCTCAGATTCTAGATCCCAGACCCTAGATCCCAGATCCCAGATCCCAGATCCCAGATCCTAGATCCCAGATCCTAGATCCCAGACCCTAGATCCCAGACCCTAGATCCCAGATCCCAGATCCTAGAACCTAGATCCTAGATCTGAGACGCTAGATTCAAGATCTCAGATTCTAGATCCCAGACCCTAGATCCCAGATCCCAGATCCTAGATCCCAGATCCTCGATCCCAGACCCTAGATCCCAGACCCTAGATCCCAGATCCCAGATCCTAGAACCTAGATCCTAGATCTGAGACGCTAGATTCAAGATCTCAGATTCTAGATCCCAGACCCTAGATCCCAGACCCTAGATCCCAGATCCCAGATCCTAGATCCCAGATCCCAGATCCTAGATCCCAGACCCTAGATCCTAGATCCCAGATCCTAGATCCCAGACCCTAGATCCCAGATCCCAGATCCTAGATCCCAGATCCTAGATCCCAGATCCTAGATCCCAGATCCTAGATCCCAGATCCTAGATCCCAGATCCTAGATCCCAGATCCTAGATCCCAGATCCTAGATCCCAGATCCTAGATCCCAGATCCTAGATCCCAGATCCTAGATCCCAGATCCTAGATCCCAGATCCTAGATCCCAGACCCTAGATCCCAGACCCTAGATCCTAGATCCCAGATCCTAGATCTGAGACGCTAGATTTAAGATCTCAGATTCTAGATCCCAGACCCTAGATCCCAGATCCCAGATCCCAGATCCTAGATCCCAGATCCCAGATCCTAGAACCTAGATCCTAGATCTGAGACGCTAGATTCAAGATCTCAGATTCTAGATCCCAGACCCTAGATCCCAGACCCTAGATCCCAGACCCTAGATCCCAGACCCTAGATCCCAGATCCTAGATCCCAGATCCCAGATCCTAGATCCCAGATCCCAGATCCTAGATCCCAGATTCCAGATCCTAGATCCCAGATCCTAGATCCCAGATCCTAGATCCCAGATCCTAGATCCCAGATCCTAGATCCCAGACCCTAGATCCCAGACCCTAGATCCTAGATCCCAGATCCTAGATCTGAGACGCTAGATTTAAGATCTCAGATTCTAGATCCCAGACCCTAGATCCCAGATCCCAGATCCCAGATCCTAGATCCCAGATCCTAGATCCCAGATCCTAGATCCCAGATCCTAGATCCCAGATCCTAGATCCCAGATCCTAGATCCCAGATCCTAGATCCCAGATCCTAGATCCCAGATCCTAGATCCCAGATCCTAGATCCCAGATCCTAGATCCCAGATACTTACTTGACTTACTTGACTTAGCTGCAGGGCTGTCCCGGAGGGGATACAGCGGGAAGGCGCGGGCGCCCATTCCGCTAATCCCTGAACGGCCGACGCGTCGCTATGGACGGAGGGTTGGCGCCGCCCAGGGAGGTCCCCCAGTGTCGCCAGCAGCTATAGTGCTCTCTGGAAAGGAGAGTTCAGCCCTGCGGGTGGCCCGAAGGTAGCGCGTGAGCTGATTAAAGTTTTCGGGTTTGCACGCTTCAGTAATACATGTGTGTGGCCCGAGGTAAGTGAGTCTGGCCCGCGTGAAGGCGGGACAGATGCTGACGAAATGCTCAGCAGTTTCGTCACCTGAGTTGCAGAAACTACAGGTGGCGTTGGTGGCGTTGCCCTGCAGGTACTGGTGCCTGGAGAAGCAGCCGTGACCAGAGAGGGTCATGGTGGCAGCCCGGATGTCTCTGCGCGAGAGGCGCAAGAGGAGCTTCCGGAGCTGGTGAGAGGGCTGAGGGACAGCGCCTCTGGATTGCCTGCAGTTCGTGCGGTTCGCCCAAGTCGAGCGGTGCTGAGTCCTGATCCACGCTTTGATGCGCGAGTCGATGACACAGCCAGGAATCGGGACAAGGGGTTCGGGGCCGAGAGAGGAGCCGGAGGCACCAACTTTTGCAAGGGTGTCAGTCAGCCAACTCATTTCCTCGGATCCCCACATGCCCCGGAACCCACTTAAGGGTAATTTTGTTGGCGGAACCCAACACGTTGAGAAGTTTGATACAGTCGAGGACTGTAGCAGAGTTGGTGCTGCAGCCACTGATGGCGTGCAAGGCAGCTTGGCTGTCCGAATGGAAAATGATGTTCTTGCCAATAACGCCAGTGGCGAGAAGCTCTGCAGTGCAGGAGCTGATTGCCAGAACTTCATTTTGGAAAACACTGAAGTTGACCCCAGTGTATTGAGCGTGGGTAGCGATGACCCTCCCGTTCAGAAAGATTCCAACACCAAAGCCGGTGTTGGCTGACTGCTTAGAACCGTCGGTGTAGCAATGAAGCTCACCAAGGTTCCATTGGTCATTGATGTTATCGCGCGAGTCGATAGCTACGGAGTAGCGCTGTCTCAGGTTGAGCGTTGAGGCAATGCCATCGGTGAAGACGCGATTGGCCTGACACTCGTTGAGAAAGTTGAGGCACAGGTCGCTATGCGGGACAAGGTTCCGCTTAGCAGGTGCTCTCATGTAAATGAATTTGACGCCGGCATCAATTAGACGCCGCGTCGTTCTAGCCGCCTCACCCCTGACGAAGAGGTCAAGAGGCGGTAGATTAAGGAAGGCCCCCATGCCAGCAAAGGGCGTGGACCTGGTGGCGTTGCAGATGAGCCTACACGCTCTGCCTTGGATCTTGTTGAGCAGGTCTGCATGGCTTTTGACCTGGGTAGCGCTAACCCAGACAACAGAGGCGTACGTAATGGCAGGTCTAACTACGGAAGTATAGATCCACCAAAGCCGCTTTGGGGATAGACCCCAAGAAGTGCCAAGTGCTCGTCGGAGCTGGGCCAGGATGGCTGAGGCACGCTTGGCTTTTGCTTTCACGTGGAAGGACCAGTTAAGCCGGTGGTCAAGTGTGACCCCGAGACATCTGGTCTGGTGCGCGAAGGCAATATCTCTGCCGTAGAGCTGCAGAGGACGTATGTTCCAGCGTAGTCTGCTGGTAAACATAATGGCAACGGTTTTGGGCTCAGAGAGTTCCAGACCATTGTCATTGGCCCAGGTTTCTGCTTTGCAGATAAAGCTCTGCATCAGATCCCTGAGCGTGCTGGGAGACGGTCCTGCCACAATGGCCGTGACGTCATCAGCATACCCGACTTTGAAGACGGGGTCGGGTCGGGAGTCACTCAGAAGAGCGTCCATGACCAGGTTCCAGAGCGTCGGGGTGAGGACTCCGCCTTGGGGTCCACCCTTACAGACTCTGGTGGAGGCAGTTTGCCCAAGAAGTTGGGCAGTGACCGTACGGTTGGAGATCATGTACATGATCCACCGTATGAGGGTAGCATGAGCTTTGCGATTTTGAAGGGCCCTCTGAAACGCTTCAAAGATAACGTTGTCGAAGGCGCCAACAATGTCAAGAAAGAGAGCCAGAGCGTAACCGTCACCCAGTACCGCCCTTTCAATCTTCTCGACAATCGCATGCAGGGCGCTGTCAGTCGACCTCCCGGTACGGAAGGCGTGCTGATTATTGCTGAGGGGCATCGCTGTCAGCTCGCAGGACAGCAGCCGCCAGAGAATAAGCCTCTCAGTGAGCTTAAGCATTGCTGACGTTAAGCTAATAGGCCGGAAGGCCTTGACGCTTTGGTAGTCACCCTTCCCAGGTTTGGGAATAAAGACTACCCGAGCTTCAGTCCAGCATTTGGGAACGTATCCCAGCTGGATAGAGGCCCGCATAAGATTGCGGGTGAGTCTCAGGAACGAGGGTATCTTGGCTGCTTCACGAAGGAGAACAGGGTAGATACCATCAGGTCCAGGAGATTTGAAGGGTTTGAAGGTTCTGACCGCACGAGCGATTAGGTCTTCAGTGACAATGCCCGCCGCTAGGGTGGCTCCATCCATCGAATGGTTGGGCTCCGGTCTAGCAGTAGGTACCCTCGGGAAGAATGTGCTAAGCATATGCTGAAGCACTTCTTCAGGGTCTTTAGTAAGAGAGCCGTCATCTTTTTTGATCATGGCTAATTTGGACATTTTGTCCATTGTAAGGGCCTTGACAAGCCTAGAAGTAGGTCTGTCTTGATCCAATTCATTGCAGAATTGGCGCCACTTACATTCCTTGGCCTTGCGCACTTCAGATTTGAAATTGCGGGAGGCTTGCCGGAAAAGCTCCATGTCCTCCGGGTTTCCGGTCTTCATGGCACGGCGATGAAGGCTTTTGGCCTTCCGCCTGAGTTTCCCCAGTTCCGGGTTCCACCACGGCGCCGAGGTCTTGCCTTGGTAGGCGCGAGCAGGACAAGCCGCTTCGTAGGCTTCAATAATGCAACCTGTCAGCGTCTCAGCCATATGATCCACATCCTCGCAGGTCTCAATCGGACGTAAGTCCGTGAGTTCCTGCAGGTGCAGATCAAGGGCAGCCTTGTAGGCCGCCCAATCAGTGTTGCGGATATTGCGCCTCCAAGTGATCGGAGACTGGGTTTTAGTGTCCGCGATATTAAAGGCGATAAAGCAGTGGTCAGACAGGGAGGGCTCCTCAGACCAGACTCTCCACTCCTCAACTCTGTCAAAGAGTCTTGGGGTAACGAGTGTGGCGTCGAGGACCTCGGTCCATCTGCCATTATTAAAGGTAGGAGTGCTGCCGCGGTTGCAGAGCATGAGGTTTGTGTTAGAGATGAGGGCCAGAAGCTCCTCTCCTCTAGTGTTGGTATCTTTGCTGCCCCAGTGCTTGTGGTGCGCGTTGAGGTCACCCCCTAAGCACAGCTCAGCGTTCTGGGACTTGCAGTACTGCGCGAGGCGCAGTAAACTCTCGGGAGCAGGGTCTCTGTCGCCTGGGATATAAACCGAGGCAACAAGACACGTACGCGGAGAGAAATGATTAGATTGGATGACGCAAAGGTCTCCATCAGAGAGATCAGTCCTCAGCCAAGCCTGGAGATGGCTAGCAGCGAGGATAGCCGCTCTAGGGCGGTTGTTCCCCGGGCCACACACATAAAATTCAGAGTAGCCAGAGGGAATGTTGGGCAACTTACCGTTGCGCATCCAGGGTTCCTGGATCAGGATGAGGCCTGGCCTGTACAGCTCAGCAATCTTCATCAGATTTACTGACGCAGATACGCAATGCTGTAAATTTATTTGCAGACAGAATGTCGCTCCTTTGGCAGCGTGGAGCTTAGTCATACTGTATTAAATGCAGTGTCTGGCTAGACCCCAGGGCCATCAAGGAGACTTGGACAACAGATCGTCCTCGTCCCAGGCCGCTGGGGCTTGACTGGGAGATGGGAGTTGGTCGACGTCCATGGCCTCCTCACTCCCACCGGTCCCCCCAGCAGAGTCCTCAGGCTCCGATGACAGGATGGAGGAAGCTTCCTCATCTGCATCTTTACCTTCAGACCCCACCAGGGTGGCCGAGGAGAGCTCGGATTCCGAAGACCCGGCCTCGTCCTCAACTCCTTCTCCGACTGGCAGGTTTGGTTCCCGGGGCTTTGCCGGAGCCGTTACCGCGGTCGCCGAACTGCTGCTAGCAGAGGGGCGAGATGCAGCTTTGGCTTTGGGATCGGCTTGCGCCTTTCCTTGGGCCTTAGACTGCGCCCCGCTCTTGCCGGAGATGCCGGGGTTGGCAGTAGCCTTCCCTTTGGCAGACTTTCCTCGGCGCATCTTGAGCTTGAGGGCACCCAGCTGGAAAGAGGATCCATTAGGGTACCGACTCGCCCAAGCGTTGGAAAGGCCGAGGACAATTGAGTTGCCCGTCTCCCCCCTGCGGACTCGGCAGTGATACACCAGTCCACTAGCAGGGAGGTCGGGGTTCAGACGCAGTAGGACCCGGCGAATAACGTCTGGTCCAGCTGCGGTGCTCTTAGCAGGAACGAACACCACGTAGGGTATCGTCTTTGGACGCTGGCCCTCGCGAAGAAAAAGAGCTCCACCAAGGTCAGCATCCAAGGAGACCGTCGGTAGCCACTGGAGCAGCTGCCGAGCGTCCTCCTCGCTGCTAGGAGCAATAAGAACGAATGTGCTTCGCAGCACCATCCGCTCAATGCCGATGGAGATTCCCTCCTCGACAGTCAGCTCAATCAGATAGGAGTCAACAGCACTCCACACTTTTTGAAGCTGATCCCAGATCCTAGATCCCAGACCCTAGATCCCAGACCCTAGATCCCAGATCCTAGATCCAAGATCCTAGATCCCAGATACTAGAGCCCAGATCCCAAATCCTAGGTCCCAGATCCTAGAGCCCAGATCCTAGATCCCAGATCCTAGATCCCAGATCCTAGATCCCAGGTTCTAGATCCTAGATCCTAGATCCTAGATCCCAGATCCCAGATCCTAGATCCCAGATCCTAGATCCCAGATCCTAGATCCCAGATCCTAGATCCCAGATCCTAGATCCCAGATCCTAGATCCCAGATACTAGAGCCCAGATCCCAAATCCTAGGTCCCAGATCCTAGAGCCCAGATCCTAGATCCCAGATCCTAGATCCCAGGTTCTAGATCCTAGATCCTAGATCCCAGATCCTAGATCCCAGATCCCAGATCCCAGATCCTAGATCCCAGATCCTAGATCCCAGATCCTAGATCCCAGATCCTAGATCCCAGATCCTAGATCCTAGATCCCAGATCCTAGATCCCAGATCCTAGATCCCAGATCCTAGATCCCAGATCCTAGATCCCAGATCCTAGATCCCAGATCCCAGATCCTAGATCCCAGATCCTAGATCCTAGATCCCAGATCCTAGATCCCAGATCCTAGATCCTAGATCCCAGATCCTAGATCCCAGATGCCAAAAAATCCTAGATTAAAACACTTAAAATTATTGGCTTAAAGAAACAGACAGACTCAAGCCTTCAGGATCGAATAAAATTCGATAAGAAATGAAACGCACTTATTGACATTAAAAGCATGTCAATAATAAAAATACTATGTATTTAGGGTGCACAATTTTAATCTGTAAAACAAAAATAACGGAAACAGAATGACCGCATATGCCACTACAACTACTGGTGGGGCAAAAATAGAAGTAGTACATGCAGCAAAAGTTAGGATTATAGAAAAGCTTGGCTTGGACAATACTAAATTAAGAAGACACCAGAGTTTCTTTTGCTTTGCCAACGCAAATTAACGCTTTAAACCTAAACTATTTAAAGAACAGGACTCAGTATATAAGAAAATCAGAATGATTCATTAACAAAAATTGTGATTCAGCTTACAAATATTTAATACTTGTACAAAGCATAACGATATTTTTCTATTGGGATCTGCGATTCTGGTATTTGAGGATCTGGGATTCTGGGATTTGAGATCTGGGATTCTGGGATTTGGTGATCTGGGATTCTGGGGTTTGGGGATTTGGGATTCTGGGTTTGGGGATCTGGGATTCTGGGTTTGGGGATCTGGGATTCTGGTATTTGAGGATCTGGGATTCTGGGGTTTGGGGATCTGGGATTCTGGGATTTGAGATCTGGGATTCTGGGGTTTGGTGATCTGGGATTCTGGGGTTTAGGGATCTGGGATTCTGGGGTTTGGGGATCTGGGATTCTGGGATTTGGTGATATGGGATTCCGGTATTTGAGGATCTGGGATTCTGGGGTTTGGGGATCTGGGATTCTGGGGTTTAGGGATCTGGGATTCTGGTATTTGAGGATCTGGGATTCTAGGGTTTGGGGATCTGGGATTCTGGGATTTGAGGATCTGGGATTCTGGGTTTTGAGGATCTGGGATTCTGGGGTTTGGGGATCTGGGATTCTGGGATTTGAGATCTGGGATTCTGGGGTTTGGTGATCTGGGATTCTGGGGTTTGGGGATCTGGGATTCTGGGGTTTGGGGATCTGGGATTCTGGGATTTGGTGATATGGGATTCCGGTATCTGAGGATCTGGGATTCTGGGGTTTGGGGATCTGGGATTCTGGGGTTTAGGGATCTGGGATTCTGATATTTGAGGATCTGGGATTCTAGGGTTTGGGGATCTGGGATTCTGGGATTTGAGGATCTGGGATTCTGGGTTTTGAGGATCTGGGAATCGGGTTTTGAGGATCTGGGATTCTGGGATTTGAGGATATGGGATTCTGGGATTTGAGATCTGGGATTCTGGGGTTTGGTGATCTGGGATTCTGGGGTATGGGGATCTGGGATTCTGGGGTTTGGGGATCTGGGATTCTGGGATTTGGTGATATGGGATTCCGGTATCTGAGGATCTGGGATTCTGGGGTTTGGGGATCTGGGATTCTGGGGTTTAGGGATCTGGGATTCTGATATTTGAGGATCTGGGATTCTAGGGTTTGGGGATCTGGGATTCTGGGATTTGAGGATCTGGGATTCTGGGTTTTGAGGATCTGGGAATCGGGTTTTGAGGATCTGGGAATCTGGGGTTTGAGGATATGGGATTCTGGGATTTGAGAATCTGGGATTTCATTACTGGCATCAGCGAATCGCAACAGAAAGTGGGAAACAAATTTATTTCAAAACCCGCTGCTTTACAAAGCAGACTATGCTGAAGTACAACATAATCAATCAGCCGAAAATTTGGTAACATAATTAATCAATTATATTGAAATCGCAAGTTTAAAATCGCACAGTGAAATTTCCAGCATGACAGGAATATAGAAAATTAATTAAGTCACGTGATACCATGCTACACGCACTGAGCATTAAAACTGGATCAGAAATCATGCATCATTTCCGTGCCCGTGATGAGCAGACGGATGGCACAGATACAAGTATCGCACAGTGTACGAGATACATGCAATTTTTATTAAATTTGTAATAATCACTGCAAAGGTGTACTAATCAATCAATGTTTTAATCCAAGATAACCAGATCGGAGCGCAATAAACAGTGAGGGTTCGCAAATCATGAATAAAACTGGCAGATTCTAACAGCTGGGCAAAGCCGATTTCCATTGAAGTTGAAGTTTGTTTAACCGCAGTGAATATGAGACTTTCGGTGGGAAATGGGGCGTACAGTGGGGATGTACATCAGAGTGGGGATGTACATCAGAGTGGGGATGTACATCAGGGTGGGGATATGCATTAGAATAGAGATGTAAATCAGAGTGGGGATGTACATCAGAGTGGGGATGTACATCAGAGTGGGGATGTACATCAGAGTGGGGATGTACATCAGAGTGGGGATGTACATCAGAGTGGGGATGTACATTAGAATAGAGATGTACATCAGAGTGGGGATGCACATCAGTGGGGATGTAAATCAGAGTAGGGATGCACAAGGGGTTGTTCATCAGTGGGGATGCACAGCGGGTATTAGCAACGGACCCAGAGATACAGGAGAAATGCTACGGCTTACTACTATCAGTAGAGCGGAAGCGCAAGCTCTCTAAGTCAGGTTCACCTATTCGTCTCATTTGACAGCCGGTTCGATAGGAACTCGGTGGCCTTGATGAGCGTGTTGAGATTCTGACTGCCTGAGCGAGTCTGCAAATTGCGCAGGTCGTCGAGATGTCGGGCGCAAAAATCGTGGACGCTGGCCAGCTCGAACGTCAGGCTGATGTTCTGCAAATCCGACGGGCTGCTTGACGCGGCGGCAGCGGCGGCGCCGGCGGACGAAGAGGACGGAGCGTCGGCGGAGGAACCGGCGGAGAGGGGAGCCACCGGATCCGGGGAAGCCGTCTGGAGTTGAGAGGGGATGACTTGTATTTCTTTATAGCCTCAATAAAAAAGTCTACAACATAAAAAAATCCCCATAACATCTTACATACGAGTTACTGAAAAAATAGACACAAATAATCCCAATTCCAGTGGGGAAAATTGTCAACAATTATCCCAAGTTAACTAGGGAAAATCGTCAGAAATTATCCCAATTCGAGTGGGGAAAATCGCCACAGATTATCCCAATTCGAGTGGGGAAATTAGTCACAGATTATCCCAATTTGAGTGGGGAAAATTACCACAGATTATCCCAATTGGAATGGGGAAAATTGCCTCAGATTATCCCAATTGGAATGGGGAAAATTCCCACAGATTATCCCAATTCCAGTGGGGAAAATCGCCACAAATTATCCGAATTCAAGTGGGGAAAATCGCCACAAATTATCCCAATTTAATTAGGAAAAATCGCCTCAGATTATCCCAATTCGAGTGGGGAAAATTACCACAAATTATCCCAATTCGAGTGGGGAAAATTGCCACAGATTATCCCAATTTAATTAGGGAAAATTTCCACAGATTATCCCAATTCAAGTGGGGAAAATCGCCACAAATAATCCCAATTCGAGTGGGGAAATTAGCCACAGATTATCCCAATTCGAGTGGGGAAAATTACCACAAATTATCCCAATTCGAGTAGGGAAATTAGCCACAGATTATCCCAATTTAAGTGGGGAAAATTGCCACAGATTATCCCAATTCGAGTGGGGAAATTAGCCACAGATTATCCCAATTCGAGTGGAGAAAATTGCCAGAAATTGTCCCAATTTAAAAAACAAAAATCACCCAGAACATGAAATCAATGCCATGCCAGACAACTCACCAGACAAGCGTTGAGCTGGTTAAACAAATCCGTATTCTCGCACACAAAAGGTCGCACCAGCTCCATGCAAGCCTCTCGCATAGTTTTTGACTGATTAGCAAACAACTGCAGAGCCTTGGCGGCCAGCTGCAGAGATCGCAGCACCTGCGGACTGACTTCCTGATGGAGCTCGGCTCCGAACACCTGCCTAAACTTCGTGGTCAACGCCGGGCAGAACAGGCGCAGAAAGAAGAAAGCAGACAGAACGCGAGCCGTGGCCTGAGGAAAGCGCCGAGTTGTCTCCTGCTGACAGGCCACGCTCACCTGGTGCAGGATGGCCGGGCAGCCGCTTGCCTGGCAGTGCCGCAATGTCCGCCTCATGCAGCTGTTCAGCAGCTCGATGAGCCGGGCCGCGTTCCTCCTAGCAATAGAGTCCGCCTCGTCCAGGTCGCTCATCTCGCCACTAGAGTGCAACAGGCGGTCCGCCTTCAGCTCCAGGTTGGCGTTGCTGTTGACGATCTGCGAGGGAGAAATGACTGCTGACTGTGGCTATGAGCATCTGCTGACTGACTGTGGCTATGAGCATCTGCTGACTGACTGTGGCTATGAGCATCTGCTGACTGACTGTGGCTATGAGCACCTGCTGACTGACTCTGGCTATGAGCATCTGCTGACTGACTGTGGCTATGAGCATCTGCTGACTGACTGTGGCTATGAGCATCTGCTGACTGACTGTGGCTATGAGCACCTGCTGACTGACTCTGGCTATGAGCATCTGCTGACTGACTGTGGCTATGAGCATCTGCTGACTGACTGTGGCTATGAGCATCTGCTGACTGACTGTGGCTATGAGCATCTGCTGACTGTGGCTATGAGCATCTGCTGACTGAAACTCGCTATGAGCATCTGCTGACTGAAACTTTCTATGAGCATCTGCTGACTGTATCTATGAGCATTTGCTGACTGACTCTGGCTATGAGCATCTGCTGACTCTGGCTATGAGCATCTGCTGACTGACTGTGGCTATGAGCATCTGCTGACTGACTCTGGCTATGAGCATCTGCTGACTGACTCTGGCTATGAGCATCTGCTGACTGACTCTGGCTATGAGCATCTGCTGACTGTGGCTATGAGCATCTGCTGACTGTGGCTATGAGCATCTGCTGACTGACTCTGGCTATGAGCATCTGCTGACTGTGGCTATGAGCATCTGCTGACTGACTGTGGCTATGAGCATCTGCTGACTGACTGTGGCTATGAGCATCTGCTGACTGTGGCTATGAGCATCTTGCTGACTGAAACTCGCTATGAGCATCTGCTGACAATTCCAAGCACTAGGCACTGACACTGCCTATGATTCTCTAGCCACTGACACAGGTCATGAATGACCATGATATAATCTATGACACTACTGACAAGCAACACTGATCCTGGCCCGAACGGATCTCAATCGAGCAAAAGACGCACCTCTTGAACCATTTCGCCGAGACAGTGGCGCACAAACTGCATAGGCTCATCGGTGACCAGGTAGACTTCAAGCACCGAAGTGCCAATAGTGGTGGTCCTGAACAGCACACCCTCGGACTCGCTGCTAATAGACTGAATTTCTCTAAGCAGGAGGCTGGTTAGCAGGTTTGCCACTTGATCGTAATAAGCGAACACCTTGTAGATGGCCCTGGCCAGGTAAGTCAAATCCTCGGAGGTGCACACCTCGGCAAGTGCTCGCAGGCATTCAGTGGGATCGTCTTTTGACTTGAGGAAAATATCCCGAATTGGGACGTAGTCTTTGCTGGCCTGCAGCACCGCGTACCCGACTCTGCGGACGGAGAAGCACAACTGCAGTTTGTCCTGCGCCGCCGGCACTTTGAAGTCTGAGGTTCGACCCAGGCTTAAATCGGACACTCGAACGTCGTGCTTCATCACTTTGGTAGTCTTGGGCGTCTTACGTCGAGTCATGTGCAGGCTGAGAGTGTGAATGCACTCTGGGAAGAACTCGCTGCAGTGGAGAGGCGTAAGGGTTGAAGCTTTTGCTGTTCAGTACATGCTACAGAAACGGATGTACACCTCTGCACCTTATGGAACAGATGTACACCTCTGCTGCATCCTATGGAACAGATGCACTTGTACACCTCTGCACCCTATGGAACAGATGCACTTGTACAACTCTACACACTATGGAACAGATGTACTTGTACACCTCTGCACCCTATAGAACAGATGTACACCTCTGATGCACCCTATGGAACAGATGCACTTGTACACCTCTGCACCCTATGGAACAGATGTACACCTCTGCTGCACCCTATGGAACAGATGCACTTGTACACCTCTGCACCCTATGGAACAGATGTACACCTCTGCTGCACCCTATGGAACAGATGCACTTGTACACCTCTGCACCCTATGGAACAGATGCACTTGTACACCTCTACACACTATGGAACAGATGTACTTGTACACCTCTGCACCCTATGGAACAGATGTACACCTCTGCTGCACCCTATGGAACAGATGCACTTGTACACCTCTGCACCCTATGGAACAGATGTACATCTCTGCACTCTATGGAACAGATGTACACCTCTGCACTCTATGGAACAGATGTACACTTCTGCACCTTTTAGAACAGATGTACACCTCTTCTGCATCCTATGGAACAGATGTACACCTCTGCACCCTATGGAAGATGTACATTCCTGTACTACACTCAATTTACTATAGCATAAAGACAATCAAAATTTCTTGAGGGGCTGCTCAATGCAACATAAGTTTAACAAGCGAAATGCTATATAATTGTAACATTTTTAATAATGAAAAGCTTGGAATTCTACTTAAAAATGGGCATACTTGCATATTAGGGTGAAAATTCCACTATCCTATGACTCATGCTGAAATCAGGCGAATTACCAGTTCAATCTGTGTATACACACTGTGCACCATGTGACCTCTCGCCTCCCACGCAGAGTGGCCTCAATTCTGTACAATTTCATTTATCTAGGGCAGTTCTACGAGGTGTACTTTTATTGCTGGGGACACAGAGTGACATAAAGTTCTGCAAAATACTCCAACGTACATGTATAAGCAGACAGAGAAGTAGACTGATAAGTAGACTAATTACCAGACAGAGAAGTAGACTGAGAAGTAGACTAATTACCAGACAGAGTAGACTGATAGGTAGACTAATTACCAGACTGAGAAGTAGACTGAGAAGTAGACTAATTACCAGACAGAGTAGACTGATAGGTAGACTAATTACCAGACTGAGAAGTAGACTGAGAAGTAGACTAATTACCAGACAGAGTAGACTGATAGGTAGACTAATTACCAGACTGAGAAGTAGACTAATTACCAGACAGAAAAGTAGACTGAGAAGTAGACTAATTACCAGACAGGAAAGTAGACTAAGAAGTAGACTAAAAAGGAGAAGTAGACTGATAGGTAGACTAATTATCAGAAGAAGTAGACTGAAAAGTAGACTAATTACCAGACAGAAGTAGACTGAGAGGTAGATTAAGAGGCAGACTCTAAGCAGAGAAGTGGACTACAAAGGTAAATAAAAAAGGGATATACAGAGTGAATTGAGAGTGCGAAATTCAGAGAAGTGATAGCCAGAGGAAATCAAATTAAAATGCAGATACAGAGGTAGACAAAGAGAAGTAAAATGAGAAGCACTCACAAGTGGAATTGCTCGTCCCAGTTGAGCACGCTGTCATCGTCCTGCTCCCGCCGGTTGGACCGGGTCTTCGCCACCACAACCCCGTTAAAGTGAACCGCGACGAAGGCGGTCTTACAGCTGACGTTGAGATTGCGGACGCCTTTGACGGCCACCTGGATGGGCGCAGGCGGGAGGTAGCCATCATGCAGCTAAATAATGACCCTAAACAGCAAGCTCACACTGAAAATCCCCACACTAGAAATCCCAAACTAGAAATCCTACACTAGAAATCCCACACTAGAAATCCCACACTAGAAATCCCACACTAGAAATCCCAAACTAGAAATCCCACACTAAAAAACCCACACTAAAAATCCCACAAAAAATCACCAACCTAGAAACCCTACACTAGAAATGCCACACTAGAAATCCAAAACTAGAAATCCCACACTAGAAATGCCACACTAGAAATCCCACACTAAAAATCCCCACTGGAAACCTAACACTAGAAATCTCACACTAGAAATCCCACACTAGAAATCCCACACTAAAAAACCCACACTAAAAATCCCACAAAAAATCACCAACCTAGAAACCCTACACTAGAAATCCCACACTAGAAATCCGACAAACCTAATCAGCTCACCTCCAGCGTGCTGACATGCCTGACGTGCCCGCTCCTCTGGCCGTGGTTGCACACCTTGCTGCACTTGCACAGCGGCTTGAGAGCGGCCAGCCACTCGGCCAGCACAGCCTGCGAGTCGGCCGCCAGCACGTAGACATCAGGCGGTGTCGAATTCGCAGACACCTCATTGAAGATGACCAACTGCAGGCAGTGCGGCCTGTCATAAGCGCCGTGGCACACAGGGTACAAGTGAGCGAACTCCAACGCTATCAAGCCTTTTGGCTTGCCCTTCGGCTGCCTGCCAACCTCCGAGCTGGACGTGATCAGCACCTCGTGATTCTCGTCCTGCCGCCGATGCAGAATGCAGCGCTGCCGTTTCCAGGCTCGCTGCCGACTCCGACGCTTCGGGAACAGGCAGTGAAACTCGGCGGCCAGTTGGCACTCCCGAATCTGAGTTGATGAAGCCCGATTGGGAGCGTAGATGTCCTCCTGCGGTAGGTTGGATGCGGCGTGACTCCGTCTGAGCAGCGGCTCGCGCAACTTCACCTCGTTCTTCTCGTCGATGTACTTAACGGAGTAGCGCTGGATGACTTCGTCAATAGTGCGAAATGCTTTGCCGGACAGATTGAAGCCGCCCGGGATTCTCTCGATTTCGAATTTTTTTATAGCGTCGTTACAATTGACGCAGAGCACGGACACGCTGCGGCTCTTGGCGCTCGGCCGAAGGAAGTAGGTCCCGGTTGGCCGGCTCTTCAGCTCCTCGACGCGCTCCTCCCTGTGGCTGGGATGGTAGAACTCGCAGCTCTCCAGCTCCGGGTCGTAGTTGGGTGAGTTCTGCGGGCACAATGGGGATAGCATTGATGCGTCCCTGCTTACCTGCGCGTCTTTTTTCGTGCAAATATCAAGGTCTTTGTGTGCATTGCGCCTGTACGCCTGTGTTAGTACGTCTGTCTGCCAGCCTGTCGGTCTTACTGTGTGTCTGTCTTACACTCTCTCTCTCTCTCTCTCTCTCTCTCTCTGCCTTATTGTCTGTCGGTGTCTCTGTCTATCTGTCTGTCTGTCTGTCTGTCTGTCTGTCTGCCCGCCTGCCTGTCCATCGGCCTGTGCCTTAGTGTCCGTCTTGATTATTATCTAATGATGTTTATAAACTTTCAATATTTACTTGACATCTACAAAGCGAAGCCAATGCAAAAATCTGACAGCAATTGATTGAGCACCTGAGCAGCCTGTTGCCGAATGGAGCGACACCAATTAGCAAACAGATCAGGAAGTCTCGATAGAGGCCAGCTCATGCTTAGCAGGCTTTTATTCAATAAAAGATGGCTGACAATTCTCGGACCCAACAGAGGCCGCTTATATAGGCAGGAAAAATGAACGACAAGATTTGGAGAATTTTCCACCAGAAAATGTTTCTATTTTAACTTCCGTCCTTAATAGTTCGACATTTTTTTGCTTCCGCGTTGTAGATTCGAGTTTGAGCAAAAATAAACGGGAAAGACGAGCGCTAATGGGGGAGCACGCGGAAGGAAAAAATCAAAAAGCAGAAATCTACCAGAATTCAGATATGGACAGAGAACAAGCAATGACTCAGAACGCTTAGTAGAGACTTTCATTACAAGTACCGAGCCATATTGCTGCTGCATTTCCTGATTGCTGATCCGAAAATGAAAAGAACAGAAAAGGTCAGTAGAAAAATTTTATGGGGCGATTCTTATGGACAGCCTCAATGCGATTCTTCATGAGACTGAATACCGATTAAAGGACGACTCTCAATGAGATTGAAGGACGACTCTCAATGAGATTAAAGGACGACTCTCAATGAGATTGAAGGACGATTCTCAATGAGATTGAAGGACGACTCTCAATGAGATTGAAGGACGATTCTCAATGAGATTGAAGGACGACTCTCAATGATATTGAAGGACGACTCTCAATTAGATTGAAGGACGACTCTCAATGAGATTGAAGGACTACTCTCAATGAGATTGAAGGACTACTCTCAATGAGATTGAAGGACTACTCTCAATGAGATTGAAGGACGACTCTCAATGAGACTCAAGGCCTATTCTCAATGAGACTGCATACCGATTCTCAATGAGACTGCATACCGATTCTCAATGAGACTGCATACCGATTCTCAATGAGACTGCATACCGATTCTCAATGAGACTGCATACCCATTCTCAATGAGACTGCATACCGATTCTCAATGAGACTGCATACCGATTCTCAATGAAATTGCATACCCATTCTCAATGCGATTTAAGGACGACTCTCAATGAGATTCAAGGCCTATTCTCAATGAGATTGAAGGATGACTCTCAATGATATTGAAGACGATTCTCAATGCGATTGAAGGCCCATTCTCAATGAGACTGAACACTGATTAACAATGAGACTGAACACCCATTATCAATGAGACTGAATACCCATTCCCAATGATTTGAGTCTAAATAATCTTAGACCAAATAGAATTCGTAATACAAGTCAGGTATATAAATGTTTCGCCTTCTAAAACTTAAAATTAACTAAAATTCCTGAAGATGGAACATCATGGGATACGATGGGGATGAAAGGAATTTAAGATTTACTGGGCTCCACTAAGTCTATAAAGACCTGGCTCTTTCATTTATAGCAATCAAAGATCACACAAACAAAGGTCAACCACACAAGTTCACTGAAGTGAGAGGTGAGGGACAGAGGAGAAAATTTCGGCGCACAAAGAGAATGATGAAGCTACAATATCAAGATGCTGGAATATAGGAATCTGGTTTGAAAATAACACACGCACAAACACTAGTTCCCTTATCTTGCAAGGTATATTAAGTTATATATTTTTTATATTCTGACCTTAGGACACATTTTTTGATCGAAGCAGCACGTTCCACTATTCCACTAATGTAACTAAACAACATTGATTCGGTGGCGGGTTACAGGAGGGTCACGGGGGCTGCGGAGGCAGATGGGAAATACCAATGTATATGACTAATTTGCTTGCATTTATATATTTTACCCTACTACTAGCCAAATACACGAAGACAAAGATTGAAACTGTATAATTGTCGTATGTGAAGATTATCCACTGAAAATCTAGCGTTTCAGTGGGCAAGAAAATGAGGGCGTGAGAGATGAGAGACATGAGAGAACTTGATGATTCCTTGATGATCATTCAGTAAGTCACTGAGCTGATATTCAGTGATGATCATTCAGTGAGTCATTGTCACTGAGCTGATATTCAGTGATGATCATTCAGTGAGTCATTGTCACTGAGCTGATATTCAGTGATGATCATTCAGTGAGTCATTGTCACTGAGCTGATATTCCTTGATGATCATTCAGTGAGTCATTGTCACTGAGCTGATATTTCTTGATGATCATTCAGTGAGTCACTGAGCTGATATTCATTGATGATCATTCAGTGAGTCATTGTCACTGAGCTGATATTCCTTGATGATCATTCAGTGAGTCATTGTCACTGAGCTGATATTCAGTGATGATCATTCAGTGAGTCATTGTCACTGAGCTGATATTCCTTGATGATCATTCAGTGAGTCATTGTCACTGAGCTGATATTCCTTGATGATCATTCAGTGAGTCATTGTCACTGAGCTGATATTCATCGATGATCATTCAGTGAGTCATTGTCACTGAGCTGATATTCCTTGATGATCATTCAGTGAGTCATTGTCACTGAGCTGATATTTCTTGATGATCATTCAGTGAGTCACTGAGCTGATATTCATTGATGATCATTCAGTGAGTCATTGTCACTGAGCTGATATTCCTTGATGATCATTCAGTGAGTCATTGTCACTGAGCTGATATTCAGTGATGATCATTCAGTGAGTCATTGTCACTGAGCTGATATTCCTTGATGATCATTCAGTGAGTCATTGTCACTGAGCTGATATTCCTTGATGATCATTCAGTGAGTCACTGAGCTGATATTCATTGATAATCATTCAGTGAGTCATTGTCACTGAGCTGATATTCCTTGATGATCATTCAGTGAGTCATTGTCACTGAGCTGATATTCCTTGATGATCATTCAGTGAGTCATTGTCACTGAGCTGATATTCATCGATGATCATTCAGTGAGTCATTGTCACTGAGCTGATATTCCTTGATGATCATTCAGTGAGTCATTGTCACTGAGCTGATATTCATTGATGATCATTCAGTGAGTCATTGTCACTGAGCTGATATTCCTTGATGATCATTCAGTGAGTCATTGTCACTGAGCTGATATTCATTGATGATCATTCAGTGAGTCATTGTCACTGAGCTGATATTCCTTGATGATCATTCAGTGAGTCATTGTCACTGAGCTGATATTCCTTGATGATCATTCAGTGAGTCATTGTCACTGAGCTGATATTCATCGATGATCATTCAGTGAGTCATTGTCACTGAGCTGATATTCCTTGATGATCATTCAGTGAGTCATTGTCACTGAGCTGATATTCCTTGATGATCATTCAGTGAGTCATTGTCACTGAGCTGATATTTCTTGATGATCATTCAGTGAGTCACTGAGCTGATATTCATTGATGATCATTCAGTGAGTCATTGTCACTGAGCTGATATTCCTTGATGATCATTCAGTGAGTCATTGTCACTGAGCTGATATTCCTTGATGATCATTCAGTGAGTCACTGAGCTGATATTCATTGATGATCATTCAGTGAGTCATTGTCACTGAGCTGATATTCCTTGATGATCATTCAGTGAGTCATTGTCACTGAGCTGATATTCCTTGATGATTATTCAGTGAGTCATTGTCACTGAGCTGATATTCATTGATGATCATTCAGTGAGTCATTGTCACTGAGCTGATATTCCTTGATGATCATTCAGTGAGTCACAGCTGTTGGAAATGTTAACAATTAAATATTTAAGAAACTTACACACCGATGAAGCATGATGTGTGCCAGTCATGTGATAAGTTTCACACTTAAAGAAAAAATCTTAATGTTACCGGCATTCGATGTTGCCAGAAGCGTTTAATAAGTAAACAGAGTCATCTGTTATATAAAAGATGCGACACTGTTGTCATTCCCAGGGTCCTGGATGCGCCTGAATGAAATTATCATTGTGGGATGAGGGGAGAACTGGGAAACCTCCAGGCCCGCTGTTTTGACAACCAATCAGAGGCTGAGTAAGAGTTAGCTGTAAAATAGTGAGGGAGGCAGCGGACAGGCGGTCTCTACCGGCTAAGTACAGGGTGACCTTCTACCCACCTATCTACCGGTATCTATCTATATATCTATCTATCTATCTATCTATCTACCTATCGATCTATCTATCTATCTATCTATCTATCTATCTATCTACCTATCGATATCTATCCATCTATCTATCTATCTATCTATCTACCTATCGATCTATCTATCTATCTATCTATCTATCTACCTATCGATCTATCTATCTATCTATCTATCTATCTATCTATCTATCTATCTATCTATCTATTTATCTATCTATCTATCTATCTATCTATCCACCCACCTATCTATCTATCTATCTATCTACCTATATCTATCTATCTATCTATCTATCTATCTATCTATCTACCTATCGATCTATCTATCTATCTATCTATCTATCTACCTATCGATCTATCTATCTATCTATCTATCTACCTATCGATCTATCTATCTATCTATCTATCTATCTATCTATCTATCTATCTATCTATCTATCTATCTATCTATCTATTTATCTATCTATCTATCTATCTATCTATCTACCCACCTATCTATCTATCTATCTATCTATCTATCTATCTATCTATCTATCTATCTATCTATCTATCTATCTATCTACCTATCGATCTATCTATCTATCTATCTATCTATCTATCTATCTATCTATCTACCCACCTATCTATCTATCTATCTATCTATCTATCTATCTATCTATCTATCTATCTATCTATCTATCTACCTATCTATCTATCTATCTATCTATCTATCTATCTATCTATCTACCTATCTATCTATCTATCTATCTATCTATCTATCTATCTATCTATCTATCTATCTATCAATCTATCTATCTATCTATCTATCTATCTATCTATCTATCTATCTATCTATCTATCTATCTATCTATCTATCTATCTACCTATCTATCTATCTATCTATCTATCTATCTATCTATCTATCTATCTATCTATCTATCTATCTACCTATCTATCTATCTATCTATCTATCTATCTATCTATCTACCTATCTATCTATCTATCTATCTATCTATCTATCTATCTACCTATCTATCTATCTATCTATCTATCTATCTATCTATCTATCTATCTATCTATCTATCTATCTATCTACCTATCTATCAATTTATCTACCTATCTATCTATCTATCTATCTATCTATCTATCTATCTATCTATCTATCTATCTATCTATCTATCTATCTATCTATCAATCAATCTATCTATCTATCTATCTATCTATCTATCTATCTATCTATCTATCTATCTATCTATCTATCTATCTATCTACCTATCTATCTGTTTAATTTGGTCACCGAAGCGGTGAGTAAACAAAGCGACACCATTGGAGAAAATCTGATAAATAAAAGATCACGGGAGGCACTGAGAAATGTTCATGCTTCGCAGCGGCCCCAGCGCCACTGCCTTGCACCCCAGCCCCCAGCCTACGAGCGAGCGTACAGGCTAAGAAGCTATTAAACCGGAGACTCGGAGTCAAACAGAGAACTGGTGCACGCGCACCGAAACAAAGCACTGCATAGTCGTACGCACTCTTTAAATTGTCTCCAGACTGCTAACTTTTGACTGGCATGAAGACTCGTCAACACAAAAATGGAACACAACATTTACACCTCAGTATGTTTAGCAGATGATGGTGCAACAATCATTCATAACTGCTACCTGAAGTTCAATTGTCGCCTAACGATAGACTTAACATTAGAAATGAAGGGGCAACCGCTACTCCCTCCATTTAGTGTATCAGTTTCCTGTGTTATTCTGGGACCCACCGCTATCCCCTCAGCCTCAGGGATTCAGGGACCACCGCTAGCCCCTCAGCCTCAGGGATTCAGGGACCACCGCTGTCCCCTCAGCCTCAGGGATTCAGGGACCACCGCTATCCCCTCAGCCTCAGGGATTCAGGGACCACCGCTAGCCCCTCAGCCTCAGGGATTCAGGGAGCACCGCTAGCCCCTCAGCCTCAGGGATTCAGGGATCACCGCTATCCCCTCAGCCTCAGGGATTCAGGGACCACCGCTAGCCCCTCAGCCTCAGGGATTCAGGGACCACCGCTAGCCCCTCAGCCTCAGGGATTCAGGGACCACCGCTATCCCCTCAGCCTCAGGGATTCAGGGACCACCGCTAGCCCCTCAGCCTCAGGGATTCAGGGACCACCGCTATCCCCTCAGCCTCAGGGATTCAGGGACCACCGCTATCCCCTCAGCCTCAGGGATTCAGGGACCACCGCTAGCCCCTCAGCCTCAGGGATTCAGGGACCACCGCTAGAGCCTCGGCCTCAGGGATTCAGGGATCACCGCTATCCCCTCAGCCTCAGGGATTCAGGGACCACCGCTAGCCCCTCAGCCTCAGGGATTCAGGGACCACCGCTAGCCCCTCAGCCTCAGGGATTCAGGGACCACCGCTATCCCTCAGCCTCAGGGATTCAGGGACCACCGCTAGCCCCTCAGCCTCAGGGATTCAGGGACCACCGCTATCCCCTCAGCCTCAGGGATTCAGGGACCACCGCTATCCCCTCAGCCTCAGGGATTCAGGGACCACCGCTATCCCTCAGCCTCAGGGATTCAGGGACCACCGCTAGAGCCTCGGCCTCAGGGGATCCGGGATGAAAGCATAGCTCCCTATGACCATAGCAACACTCACCAGGTCCTCAACCATTCCATCGTAGACCCAACCGCTCTGAGCAGATTTGACATGCGCCACCCACATCCAGCCGTCTTGGTTCTTGTGCTGCACCTGGCACACGTCACCAGCAGTCAGCGACAGCTCGTCAGTGCCAGCCGATTTCGTATAGTTCATGATGGCCATCACGCAGCGATTGCTTGGACAGCTGTGCTTCGGCCGGATCGGGTGCTCCAGCCGGCCGCCTGGGTAGATTTCCACCTGGCAAAGTTTTGTGGCGTGAGCGAGTTACAGGTATAACTGAGCTGAGAGGTAGAGAGTGAGATGTGAAATGTAGACATGAAGAACTGGGAGGTAGAGGGTGAGATGGGAGGTAGTGTGAGATGGGAGGTAGAGGGTGAGATGGGAGGTAGTGTGAGATGGGAGGTAGAGAGAGCTAGGAGGTAGAGGGTGAGACGGGATGTAGAGGGTGAGATGGGATGTAGAGGGTGAGATGAAGATAAGGAGAGCTATGAGGTAAAGGTTGAGGTTGAGCTGGGAGGTAGGGGAAAGCTGAGAGGTGGGGGAGAGCTGGGAGGTAGGGGAGAGCTGGGAGGTAGGGGAGAGCTGAGAGGCAGAGGAGAGCTTAGAGGTAGGGGAGAGCTGAGAGGTAGGGGAGAGCTGAGAGGCAGAGGAGAGCTGAGAGGCAGAGGAGAGCTGAGAGGTAGGGGAGAGCTGAGAGGCAGAGGAGAGCTGAGAGGTAGGGGAGAGCTGAGAGGCAGAGGAGAGCTGAGAGGTAGGGGAGAGCTGAGAGGTAGGGGAGAGCTGGGAGGCAGAAGTGACAGCTGGGAGGTAGAGAGCTGAGAAGTGAAATGCAGACATGGTGCTGGGAGGCCAACAGGGCGCTAGAGGGAGAGAGGCGAGAGCTGGGAGGTAGACAGACAGAGGACTCAGTAAGCAATGAAGGTAGTTAGAATTCAAGAACACAGAATACTGATGAATAGACCAAGCACAAAAGTATCAAATCATTACCTGAGTATAGTAGGTGACCAGCTCAGACAGCGAGTGAAACACCAGACCGCCAATAACACACAGGTCGTAGGATTGTCGTATTCTGGCAAGGCAAATTTGATAGGAATTAGCCTAGCTTTACTCGATAATATCTGGATATTTGATGCCTTCATTACAATAACAAGGAACAAAAAAGCCCAGGATTAGAAAGTGACGAAACGGTAAATGTACAGCGAGGAGAGCGGGGATTCCAGTAAAACTTATTTATATTTTTCTAAACTGGGCAGAGTAATAAATTATGCTAAAAATAGGCTACCGTATCATCATCAGTGCTAGATTTGCCTGTTGCTCACAATGCTCAAATGCAGTCTCCTCCTAGCTAGCATTCATGCCCATTCTGCACTCTCAGGCATTGCAAAATGACAGAAGGATAGATCCAATGGCATTGCAAAATGACAGCAAGATAGATCCAATGGCATTGCAAAATGACAGCAAGATAAATCCAATGGCATTGCAAAATGACAGCAATATAAATCCAATGGCAGTGCAAAATGACAGCAAGATAGATTCAATGGCATTGCAAAATGACAGCAAGATAAATCCAATGGAATTGCAAAATGACAGCAAGATAAATCCAATGGCATTGCAAAATGACAGCAAGATAGATCCAATGGAATTGCAAAATGACAGCAAGATAAATCCAATGGCAGTGCAAAATGACAGCAATATAAATCCAATGGCATTGCAAAATGACAGCAAGATAAATCCAATGGCAGTGCAAAATGGCAGAAGGATAGATCCAATGGCATTGCAAAATGACAGCAAGATAAATCCAATGGCATTGCAAAATGACAGCAATATAAATCCAATGGCAGTGCAAAATGACAGCAAGATAGATCCAATGGCATTGCAAAATGACAGCAAGATAGATCCAATGGAATTGCAAAATGACAGCAAGATAGATCCAATGGCATTGCAAAATGACAGCAAGATAAATCCAATGGCATTGCAAAATGACAGCAAGATAGATCCAATGGCATTGCAAAATGACAGCAAGATAAATCCAATGGCATTGCAAAATGGCAGAAGGATAGATCCAATGGAATTGCAAAATGACAGCAAGATAGATCCAATGGCATTGCAAAATGACAGCAAGATAAATCCAATGGCATTGCAAAATGGCAACAAGATAGATCCAATGGCATTGCAAAATGACAGCAATATAAATCCAATGGCATTGCAAAATGACAGCAAGATAAATCCAATGGCAGTGCAAAATGGCAGAAGGATAGATCCAATGGCATTGCAAAATGACAGCAAGATAAATCCAATGGCATTGCAAAATGACAGCAATATAAATCCAATGGCAGTGCAAAATGACAGCAAGATAGATCCAATGGCATTGCAAAATGACAGCAAGATAGATCCAATGGAATTGCAAAATGACAGCAAGATAGATCCAATGGCATTGCAAAATGACAGCAAGATAAATCCAATGGCATTGCAAAATGACAGCAAGATAGATCCAATGGCATTGCAAAATGACAGCAAGATAAATCCAATGGCATTGCAAAATGGCAACAAGATAGATCCAATGGCATTGCAAAATGGCAACAAGATAGATCCAATGGCATTGCAAAATGGCAACAAGATAGATCCAATGGCATTGCAAAATGACAGCAAGATAGATCCAATGGCATTGCAAAATGACAGCAACAAGATAGACTAAAAGAATTTTCAGGTGATTTTAAGATTAATATTTAATTAACTTACCTAAAATGAACTTTCTTTGGCTGGCCATTCACTCTGGTATGCAAAGATATACAGAACTGCTCATCAGGTTTCTCAGATGACTCAGTGATGACCCTCTCTCGAACTAGGTAATAGTTGTCGGGCTCATACTGATTTAGCAACTCGTCAGCCGCCAGCTGGTCCATTTGGCCATGGAAGAAACTAAATTATAGATAAATTGTTAATTTGAGTTTTTGTAAAGATTTCAAATGGCATTTAAGCTGTGGGCACCCTGGTGCACTTTAAGCAATATTGTCACAACTGGCAAGAGGCATTGCTGCCCATTCCGCCGACTCCCCTGAGCAGGCACACAAGCGCGCGGATACGTACGCAGGCACACACTCACACAGGAGTGTACAGCGGCCCTGATTCTAATTATCGTTAGGCATGTACACTTCACTGTGCCTTGGGAGTTGGGCCTCAAAAGTGTTGATTATACAAGCAGAGCTAAGCCAAGATTCGAATTTAGCCCCAAATTAATGTGAGTCTGGGTGGGTCATCAGAGTGCCAAGCTAGAACACTGGGCTACAGCCCCTATGCCTAAACTAAGTTTAGCATAAATTAATATAAATGCAGCTGTATCTTGTGATAATGCTTAGGTCAATTCTGTATTGCACATTAATTTGGGGCTTGTAAACAAAAATTGGCCAGGGGTAATTTGTACCCTATTAGGAGGGCAAGGCCAACTTTCAAAGTAGAGAGTGTACATGCCTGATAATTAAAAAATCAAGGCCATTGTATACTATGTCCGTATAAGGGAGTACCTATATACAGTATTGGCACATTAATAAATGCCTATATTAGCAAAATAGACAGGATTGTCTCATTATTATTTATATGACAATGTCACCAAAGACAGTTCAAAATGTGCTTATAACCCTCTAGCAATTTTTTATATATAGAACAAATGATAAAGAATAAGTTATTTTAGACATAAATACTTTATAATAATTAATATTTTGTACTATAATAAATATAGAATCATTATTTTATAGTAAAGAGCTATATCATTAATATTAAAAAAAGGATTAAATACATTTTATATAGTTGAAATGCTTTTTGCTTGCTTGAAATAGTCAATAAACCTTGATTAAATATATAATCCAGAAGATAGCCTTTATGCTGAAAAATTCTAGCATATTTATGCCTTTTTCAAAGAACCTTGGCTAATATTTAGTTTATATAATTTTTAGGTCCAACATTGACATATATAGCAAAATAGCCTAGCAAAATTGACAAAAATGCCCTAGTTAGGTTTGATAGATAATATGTAGCCTATAGTCTTGAAGATATAATGCATACTAGAATACTAGATTTAATAATTTAATCAGACTTCAACGTTCAACTCAGTTGATATTCTAAACAATGATGTGAAGCAACATGCTATATCAACAGGGTGATGGTGGGGTTAATAAATTCCATACCACCATTTGAAGCTGATGATCTTGCTTTCCTTCTTGTGTATAAAAAGGTCATGGCCATGGTAGCAAGGGCCCTTGACGTTTTTTAAGGCAAACAGCATTGTAATTTAGGAACTCTTTCTACCAACTGTTGCTCTGACAGTTCAGCAGCTTGAAAATTTTTTATTAGGATTGATAATAAAAACAAATTATTAGCAATAGCATTATTAACATATTCATTTAAAACGTGAGTTAAAAATGTGCAAAAATGCATAAATATGTATGAAATGGCAGTTTATATTAAATGTATTTATTAATTAGTATATTTCAAAATTAGTGGCATTAATTGCACTAAATTCAAAGTAGAAATGGCTACCACTATTAGCAATTGCAATTTTTTTTTCTTTTATCAGTTAGCAACAGCACTAATTAGCGGCATGCACTAAAAAAAAATTTAGTGATGCCCATCACTGCTTATGTTTATGACCTAAGTATCATACTATGATGCTAGAAAAGACTGCAAAAGGTGTTTGACAACTCATCTACTCTAATATCCAAAATATTTTTTTATTATTGATAAACCAAGGTAACAAGTACATTCTCACCTATGTCAATACTATGTCGAAGTACCCCTTTGCCTTTGCCATGAAAAATCAGCATGCCAAGACGATAATAACTCTCCTGCAAGAGCAAGTCTTCCCAATCACTGGAATCCCCGTGTGGATCCATTCAGACCAAGGCAAGCAGTTTACGGGGCATGAGTTTCGACATTTCTGCGAAGTCTATGGCATTTGACAAACAACAAAGCCGCCATACTTGCCCTGGGCCAATTACAAGAACTGACCTAAGCCTGTGGAACTGCAGCCTGGAGATCTGGTCTGCCTGGCCAACCCGAAGCTCGAGTTGGGCAAGCTACCAAAGTTCCATCAGCCATACAAGAGCATGTACAAGGTCAACAGAAAGGTCGGCAAGGTAGCCTACTTGATCTAGCCTGCAATAGCCCAACATGGACGTCTAGCCAAAATGTTAGTACATCACAACAACATAATCAAAGGTGCCGCAGATGATGGCAGACCGACTGCAAGAGCCGCTGCACCAAACAGAGCAGCCAATGCTGCCCTACGAATTGAGTGACAAAAGCAAAGATGATTCAGCCGAACAGCCTGCTCTAGAACAGCCAGCCGCAGCTCAGCCTGACCAGCACGGCAGCCAATTGTTTGAGCCAAGCCTGCACTATCCGGAAGTGCTGCTTGAAGGCGACCCAGATCTGCCTGACATCGGCATGGAGCTCAAGAGTTAAAAGGTATTTACCAATGAATATTATGTTGCGCCAAGTTGCTAACTTTCGATGCGCATTACTAGTAGTAGTCCATTTTGCGAAATGCATTTCTGAGGTTTTAAATTGATGTAAGCCTTCTCTGTACCTTCTCTGTGCTGAAAGCAGAATTTTTTTATCTTGCAGTTCAATTGTAATTTCCCATTCAATTTCTCCTTATGCTTTCAGGATAAAGGCAGGTGTCAATTGTAATTTTCCATTCAATTTTGTACATTTCCTTATGCTTGAGGGTCAAAAGCAATCAATTTTGTATTTTTCCTTATGCTTGAGGGTCAAAAGCAATCAGTTTTGTACTTTTCCTTATGCTTGAGGGTCAAAAGCAATCAGTTTTGTACTTTTCCTTATGCTTGAGGGTCAAAAGCAATCAATTTTGTACTTTCCTTAGGCTTGAGGGTCAAAAGCAGTCAGTTTTGTACTTTTCCTTATGCTTCAGAGTAAAAGCAATTGCCAATATTTTGCCATTCTTTTTGCTTTCTGGCTAAAAGCAATGTACATTTTGAACAGTCTCAGTGCTCATGTATAGTGCACGATTTGTATTTATCCAATGTGTTTCATTAGTTCAGCACTTTTGCTCTCTTTATTTATCCTTACGCTTTCTGGCAAAAGCTCGCAACCATGCGGCAATATTTATCCTATGCAAAATATTTAAACAATGCAATACAGTAAATCTATTGCTTCATTGTGTATCCCCATTTCATGTGAGCTTCCCTGCACGTGCTCAAAGTGCGGAAATGTCCCCCCTTTCACCTTATGCTTTCAGTAGAAAAGCAGCTAGCTAATTGTAAACCTTCTCAGTTTTGATATAACTGAAAGGTATCTGTCTTTCAATTTTCCTCGAGCCTGCTGTCTAAGGCCAAGCAGTCTGTGCCCCACTCAGGTCAAGCCCAGGATCTAGGCCTGTCCTCAGCAGAGGGCATTTGAGGATGCAACCCCTGTTCTTTGTTTGAATTTTTGCTCGAGCCTGGACTTCGTGAGGGCCACCAGTTTGGCTCCCCTTTCCAGTGCCATTTGTCTGCCCTGTGCATTGTAACTCCTTATGAAACTCTCCCCTGCATATGTTATATTGGTCACTAACTTACTATTATTTCAATTATTCTATTTTAACCTTCTGTTTACACGATTTTAGTTTTCTTAACTGCCAACCTGTTCAATGTTAGCCATTCAAGGCCCTATCTGATTCATTTAGTTCTGCCCCCCCCCCCGCTGCCCCGCTGAGCGGTTATCTGTTTTATTGCCTTTGATTCATGCGCCCACCCCATTCTGTGTGCGCCTACCATAGAGTGCAAGAGGGGTGCCAGCCTGCTCCCATGGTTGAGCCCTTTTCCCCCATTGTCAACTGTTGGTCAATTGCTGGCCTATTTAAACCAGTGCGCTGGTCCAGACCCATTTTCTCTAAACTGTATATTTTGGTTATGCAATCATCATTTAGCGACCTTAATCTGCAATCATCAACTAGCGACCTAATCTTTAAATCTTCGATCTGGGACAACTCTGCATATGGTCATGGCCAACAACAATGCAACAGGGAGCGCAGGTGCCCCAACCCTTCAGATGTCAGCTTTGGCTGGAGGAAGTCATCGCCTTTTGGGCCATTGCTGCCACAGCTGCCAGCAACCTTCTGGCCTGAGTTTGTCTAAAGCATGCCCTGGACGCAGCTTATTATCAGGCCACGCGCAAGGGGTGCGTCCAACTCGACGCCCCCTGGCAACTTATTGCAGTTTGATGCTGCTGGAGGCAACCCTCAAAGTGCTGGAAAGCCTACTTGGCTAGGTGGAAGATTATTTGCAACAATGGCCCAGGCAACTGAGGCCAGCACTGGCCCTGTTGCTGGCTTTAGCATATCTAGAGGAGAGTCATCTACGTGAGGCTGGCACCCCAGGCTCCGGGTCTTCTGGGACGCTGCCATCAAGAAAAATCCGGAACGACTATACTACTTGGACGGCCAGATCCAGGTGCTCGGCTGGCTGCCATCTGATGGCTAGGAAGATGCCGTGGATCTACCAGCTCAAGCCGCCCGGCCCCTGCGATAGAGTTGCAATGGCAACAATGAATGCAGCAGCTGGCCAGCAAACCATGGAGGGCGAGCTCTAGCCAAAAGAGGACGATATTGAGGCAAAGGGTTGCCAAATTTTGACACTATGTGGCGCCCCCGAGCCTGTGGCAGGCGGGTAGCCACAAATACTTAGACTTACCAGACTTAGAGATGCCACAAAACTTTGAATCTAAATTTCTCATAAAGTTTGAATAATAATTTTTTTTCAAATTTAATCTGATGCCCAATTTCTAGATTTTTTTGTCTCCAACAGTTGTACCTCTAAACTTTTCCTATGTGTTGCTCTTGTTTTCCTTTTTGTTCTCCCTCTTGTTTGCCCCGCCGTTGGATCCATTTTTCCCCTGTTTGGAACTTTTAATTTTCTACTTGATGCTGTGTTAAGAGTTTTGCCTTCCATGTTGCCCACTTGTTTGCCCACTCAGTTGTCCAGCAATCTGCCCCAAGCCCCACCGCAGGTTTGAATTAATATTTTATCTATTTTAAGTGATGGTCCTGCTGTGACTATTTAACTTCTGTTCTGGTTAACCTCTTTTGTTAGTTCCTGTTTTAGTCTCATGCAATTTTATTCCATTTTCTGCTGCTTCGACATCCGCCATCGTTGATAATTCTCATTTGCTTGATAACAACTTAATAATTAATACGCCTGCTAGCGCCTAATAGTTTGTTAAATAGTAATAATAAATAATAGCAACAGCAGCTAATTTGTTCGGTCTAATTGTCTAAGCCATAGCTTATCTTAAGTAATTTGCCTGTGGGGCATAAAACAACCAAAGTTCTCATCTCATGAAAGCTCTGAGACTTCATCCATTCCGTAATGCATAAATTACGATGGTGGCAGCAACTACCCTACTGAGAGTAATAAGCTTAGCACTTGAAGCAATTATCTATGGTGTTAGAATTTACAGTGTTTCATCATTTTGAAAGACTATGCCACTACACGACCGCTCTGCTACAATTGCGACTACCCTTCCCCCGTACTTGAGAACCTGGCAGTCAGAGTAAAACAGGAGAAAGAAAATTTGTTGTGATTTGTTGGCACAATTTTCCAGCTTCATTTGCGCGAATGCAATGCTACTGGTTTCAAAGAAAACCCCCAACTTTTTTTCCAAATCCAAATTTCTATTTTCTTTCTCTATCCCCACCTCAAGGCCCCCTAATAAAGCTTTTTTAGTCATCTACTCTAATATCTAAAATATTTTTTTATTATTGATAAAGCTTTTTTAATAAATAAAAAAATTCCATATTTTTCTTATACCTAGATAATTATTTTTATTATTCTTTCACTTAATGTATGATTTTATAAGAAAAAAGAAATATTAGTACCTTTTTTATAAATTGTTTTGAATTCAGAAAGAACATGGGCATTGCCATTATTTTCTATAACCTATACAAAACCCATAGTCAGGAAGGTGGCCTTTGAGGGGGGAAATTCCTGTGCACACAAAAGGTCTCGGCGCACATTGGCATACAAGCGCAGCGCACATAAGGGGTCCTTGGCGCACTTGGCGCACAATCATGGCGCACACTGAGGTCCCTAGCGCATGTGGCGCATAAGGTCTCTAACATGCATGAAAATTATAATGCAAATTAACAATTTTACATAAAATAAAGGAGATTTGTATAGTCTAGAAAGTCAGTGATAAACTTTTTGCTTTTTTAAAATTAACAGTAAATAAAATTAGTATGAATTATTGCTAAAAATGTCAATTTTGCATTACCCTATTTGTAGGTATAATTTAAGTTTGTTTAAAATGAAAATATGTGGGCATTTCCGCCAAATTGGGACACAAATTGTGTCCGAGTGTGCAAAGAAGAAGAAAAATGTTGAAAACAGGAAATCTAACTAGAATTTGTTATTAAATTTCTTTTTTTATCTTGTAGAAGCACAAGAAATTCTCGGGTAACAATAAAAAGTTGCCGATAAAAGTTATACTGATCTAAGAAGATGATTAATACCGTAGGAGAATAAAATTTTATATTGAGGCATAATTGCTTGCTTATAATTAATTTTCTTTCAGTCAATAATTTTTTAATTGTTTCTTAATGCTTTTAATCAACTTTTTAATTCAGATTTTGTTATTTTGCGCATAAGTTCATACGATATTTTTTAACTGTCAAAATGTTTTTTTTCTGCGCGATATACCGAACGTAAATCTCTAATTTTACTTTTCAGTAACTAGCCGATCACCGTAATTATTCAGAAGTTCCAGTGCAACTTTGCAAGCAGCAAGAAATGCATATGCTTCCACAATCTAGAGAAAGTTTTTCTGAAGCAATATTACAAGTAAATGTGGAGAAAATTGATTTAGTACTATGTAAATTAATATCTACATACTATAGTGCAAAATGTAAATTACATTTTTATTGATAAATAAACAAGAAATTAATGTGAAACTGTTTTATTTTCCAGCTTTTATACTTAATGATAGTCTTGTAAGACTGATTTTGAGAAAAAACTAGCAAAAAATAAAATAAAGGGTACAACATGAAAATACATCTCGTGTAAGTAGTGTGCTTACTACATTTAAATGTTAATATTTAAGGTATTTTGACAGATTAAGGTTCAGCAGACCACTTTTTGTGAAGCTCTGTATGTCAGCAATCCATAAATATATCGTTTTCAGCTAATAAAAAGCACTAAAAAAAATTATTGGGTACAACATGAGTACAATCTTGTGGTTAAGATGTCACATCGAAAAAAAATTAATGTCTTAGAAAAATGTATTAAGCAAATTCTATTGCTAAAAAATATACTGATACATCATCGCAAAGATGTTTTCCTTCATTTAAGCTAAAAAACATGTAGATTGAAAGCCTTATGAGTAAATGAGAGGGTCCAACATGAGTACAAATGATACAAAAACTTACCGTTTATAATTTTTGGTATAGCAAGAAAACTGACAAAAATCAATGACTTCTTGCAGGTGTTGTGACGAAAAGGAATGATTTTAACAAAGTTTAATGTGTTTTTTTCATGAATCAAAGAGAATTAATATAAAGAATGTTTTTTTCGCTCTTTTATTCAATGTTGAAGTTAAAAATTGTGTGTTTGGACATCCAAAAAAGTGGCGTCTATGTAAGTTTAAAATGGTTTATTCAACATTAATTTTGCGATTAACAATCTTTAAATAGCTTTAAATTGAGCAAAAGTGGTTGTATTTTTCAGTTTAAGTCCTTGTTTGACTTCAATTAGCTGGCCTAAGCTACAATTCATCATTTTCTGTTTGTTGAAGTGTAATTTTCCGTTAGTGCCTAGTTGGCGGAAATGCCCATGTGTAACATTTTAAAAAGGCTTTTGTACGAAGGCCTTTCTTAGAAAACTCTACTTGTGAAAAGTGGCGCACAGACGGCGCACAGAGCGCACAAATGGCGCATAGATGGCACATAGATGGCGCACAAATTGTCCCCAAAAAATTATTCCGGCGCACACTGTGCCACCTTCTTGACTATGGTACAAAACCAGTTTTTATTATAGGCTGGGTTTTTTTTTTCGCCAGAGATAAGGTGCGAAATCGCACCTTGTGCCAAATTTCAAGGTGCGATTTTAAGGCTCAGAGTGCAATTTCTCTTGAGTCTTGTTTAGAATGTGAGGGTTTCACGAGAGATATTCAGACAGGCATTCGAAACGATCGTCTGTAACTTTAAACAAAATTGACCCGCTTCAACCATCTTTTTGGCAAATACTTACGCAAGTGTTGGGCATCGAATAAGCTTTAATTTATTAACTGAAGTAAAAATCCTTCTGACATACATTGATTTAAAAATTGCTTAGCAACACTAGCTCTGATTAGAAATCGCTTTACTGTTGACTAAAATTGTTTTGATCGTAGCAGCCTAAAAGCAGATACTGGATTTAAAAATGCTTCGATTTACTCTATACGCATGTCTCAGCTTTAAAATGACACCTCAGGCGTCACAAAAGACAGCTTGGATGCTGAGATATACGACACTAAACATGCATTGCTTTGCGCAATCTCACATTCAGAAATTTCACTGATTTTTTGTCGATGTTTGTGCGGTTGCCGTGTCCTTGTTTTTCATCGGAGGCTTGTCAAATTCTAGTCATGTCCAGTTTAAACCTGGACTTCTCTTAAACTGTCTTAAGTATTTGATTTTTAATGATTCCTGCCTTTATATTGCATAGATTGTACCTGAGTCAGTGAGTCTGTGAGTGTACATTTGTACATATGGCAACCAATCATGACTTTTTCACCGCTTTGCTTTTCAAATAAATATACGAGTGTACGAGAAACATGTTCTAACTGTTATTGAGAGAAATTGACGTCGCGTTTATTAACAGTCAGTGGCAATTAATATGAAGCAAATAGTTTATTGTTATGTTTTTACTTTTTTTGCGTGGCAATTCTGCTATCCAAATCGGAATGAGGTAAGCGGTGGGAATAAAATAAAAAGGAAGAATTTTTTCTACTGTTGTTGCAACCCAATAGCTATATGTACTTCAAACTTTTTAGATTGAACAGGCGATTTCTAATGTACTGCTAAGCTTTCCAATCCCTACGGACTACAGTAGCAGTTCTTAACTTTTTTTCTGTCTTGACTTCTAGACTCGGAATTTGGAACAACCTAAGGAGCCGCATGAAAATATTTAATTGGATAAAGATATTTTCTAAAAACAGCTCAAGTCGTGACACATCTTCTTCTCACCTCAGTCCATCAACTGCTGCTCCTTCTGAGACCAAAGCGATCGTGAAAGGAAAACAGATCAGTTTAGATCCCATGGCCATGAATACAACCATTTCAATTGTGAACCTGCTTCGCTTACAAGTACGAGCACTAGCCTTCCATTTGATGCCATTAGCTCACTTAACTCTGAAATAGTTCAAGGACGGTTCCAAATGTTGAGATCTGACGTAGAAGCAGTCCAATTTGTGGAAATTTATCAACTGGACTCCATGAATCACTCAAATGAAAGGCGGCGAATAGCTGCAGAATGCGTAAACAAGTTTAAGTGAGTCACAAAAACCCCATTTACTATAACTACATACACTTGTACGTTAGCAAGGCTCCATGCGATGGTTAATAAATGGAGAAGTAGACAAGCATCTGAACAAATATTGAATAAAAATCAGTGAAGTTTCCGAATGTGAGTTTGCATGAGCAAAGCAATGTTTAGTGTCGAATATCTCAGCATCAAAGCTGTCTTTTGCAATGCCTGAGGTGTCATTTTAAAGCTGAGACATGTGTATAGACATGACTAGAATTTGACAAGATTCTGATGAAAAACAAGGACACGGCAACTGCACAAATATCGACAAAAAATCAGTGAAATTTCTGAATGTGAGATTGCGCAAAGCAATGCATGTTTAGTGTCGAATATCTCAGCATCAAAGCTGTCTTTTGCGACGCCTGAGGTGTCATTTTAAAGCTGAGACATGCGTATAGAGTAAATCGAAGCATTTTTAAATCCAGTATCTGCTTTTAGGCTGCTACGATCAAAACAATTTTAGTCAACAGTAAAGCGATTTCTAATCAGAGCTAGTGTTGCTAAGCAATTTTTAAATCAATGTATGTCAGAAGGATTTTTACTTCAGTTAATAAATTAAAGCTTATTCGACGCCCAACACTTGCATAAGTATTTGCCAAAAAGATGGTTGAAGCGGGTCAATTTTGTTTGAAGTTACAGACAATCATTTTGAATGTCTGTCTGAATGGGTCTCCCTAAAACCAAGGATGACTTAAGTAGAAGGACGGGAAACCTCGTTTCTTAGAAAAGTTTTGAAGGCACTTTTTCCCGAAAAAATACACTACGGAGATAGGAAGTTTTCATTTTTTCAGCACAAAAATTGTTATTGCGTTTGATAGGAGGCAGATCCAGTGTTCATCTTTTGATATGTTGTGCCTTTTTTATTGCTCTATCGATATTTATAAAGCTTTTCGTTCAGAAAATTAGGATTCTATGTTAATTTTCTATTCTACGTATATTTCCTGTATCTAAAAATCACAAAAATGCATGACAGAGCTCCAATATTTGGTTTTATGAACCTATTTTATCATCTCTGTTACAAATATTTGCTACACAGTCGGGTAAGAATGATAAAAAAGACTCATGAAGCTAAAGAGCCGAGCCGTGGCATTCTAATGTATTTCAAGCACAAGACACGCGAAAATATACGTAGAATAAAAAATTAACATAGAATCCCAATTTTCTGAACGAAAAGCTTCATAAATATCGATAGAGCAATAAAAAAGGCACAACATATCAAAAGATGAACACTGGATCTGCCTCCTATCAAACGCAATAACAATTTTTGTGCTGAAAAAATGAAAACTTCCTATCTCCATAGTGTATTTTTTCGGGAAAAAGTGCCTTCAAAACTTTTCTAAGAAACGAGGTTTCCCGTCCTTCTACTTAAGTCGTCCTTGCCTAAAACACGCCCCGCCCCGCCCTGCAGCGCTACACATTAAAACAAATTGGACTATAACTAAAGACACTTCAGAATGCGTTTTCTGTTAAGCTTCAAGTTTTTATTAAATTTAGTTTTTTTACTTTGAAATATAAAATTTGGTGAACAATAAGTCATATTAATAATAATATTAATAAAATAATAATATTATAATTTAATAATGAAAACGAGAATATAAAAAATAATAATATTTAAAAAAATAAATAAAGATATTTATTCCATTACTATTTTAACTTTTCCTTGCAATCAAATACTGCATTGACAAAAAATGTTATAATGTGTAGCAGTTCGGGGCCTGGTGCGGGGCGTGTTTTAGGGAGCCTTTGTCTGAATATCTCTCGTGAAACCCTCACATTGCTCACATTTCAGACAACTGGGAATGTATATTTTAATATCTTACATAAGGCTATAGCTATAGGCTATATCGCCTATATGACTTAATAGGATTTAAAGAGTTATTTTGTTTCATATTTTAAGGCAGTGCATAAAAAATAGCTTAAGCATGGTTAAGCCTTTAAAGAAAAATGGTTATAAGACCGCACCTAAACCGCACCTACTTTTTTAATTTCAGGGTGCGATTTTAAAATTTAGGGTGCATACGCACACTCTGCGCACAAAAAAAAACCCTGAATAGGCCCTACTTCTTAACGTCTTAGATAGGCCTATTGCAGTTAGGGAATCCAGTGAGCCAATTTAAGTCAAAAAGGTAAGAACTAGTGTTTTTTAAAAGAAATATAGAAATTATGCATTGGAATAAAATAAAATGAAAGTAAAACAACTAAAATTTTGTATTCAAATATTTATTTAATTTTAGTAACAAATTGTGTTTGTAATATCATTTATAAAATCACATCTATCGTTTTTATTTCATTTTCTATTAAAAGATCAGTATTATATACGAAAAAATACTAAAATAAACTCATAAAGACAAAGTATATTAGTAAGAATCCCTACTTACTCTTCCAATTTGATTCCATTTCCATTCCCTGTGATGTCCTCTTCCAATTCGTCGTCAGCCATCTGCTGATTTAGCTCTACAAGCTCACAAAGTAAGGCACTTGATGATAAAAAGACGCTAACGGGAGGCCGTCTACTATGCCATTATTAACAGGAAAACAACGAAAACATTGATCAAGTTTTCTCATTCATTTGATGTCAGCTTAATTTTATAAGAAACTGCAACGACTGAATCTATTCTAATGGCCACATAAATAGAATAACAAAATTTTATCAGTGTTTAATTACTGCTAAGTAATATTCTAATTTTTAGCTGATAAATATTTATCAATTTATAAAAACCCAAAACATTGTTTCCTCTAGTCACCTTGCAGTTTTCCTTCAGTCCATTACCATCTCCGCTTCGCCATCAAATACATGTACGATTAAATTTTGCGTGATTACACAACTTGCACATAAAATTTTATTCCTTGGTACATTTTTTCGTGTAAATTGGTGGCTCTTTTGATGGCAGTGTGAATGAGCCTTTAAGCCGGAAAGTCAGATTGCACCATGCATCTTTTGAGAGCCTTTTGTGCTCCGTTCAACTTCTTTAAAGTCATTATATTATGCGTCCTGTTATAGGGTTGAATAACAATGCAATACTGAGTAATTTTGGTGGTGCGAATACTAGTATAGGGAGCATATCAAATGCGTAAGAATATAGAATACATGTAAACCTCATCTTACGTGTAGACGTCGTCGAGGTTGAATGCATAAGGACTTGCTATATACGCTTTTACATGTACATGTATACATAAATGGGTTATTTTCTGCAATTTTCAGTCGCTGCATGGTTCCGTGCGTCTGCGTCCCCCCATGCTCTCGTCTGCAGCCTTGACCTAATTTATATTTGCAGGCAGTAATAATTTATTATTTTTTAGCCCAGGCTCTGGGAGCTGCGCAGAGCTGATTGGCTGGGCCATGCCAGCCATGCAGCTTTCTCAGCTCTCTCTCCTCCGTGTTGTGATTGGCTGGCGTGCATGGTCGTTACGTGTACGTCGGGACGGGAGGGGGGTCTGTGGTGGGTGATGGGTTGTAAGCTAGGCACCTATATGTAGCTGCAGGAGGCTGGTGTCTTAGCATCCTGACGCCTAGCTAGCTGCAGGAGGCTGGTGTCTATCTAGGAGCAGCTTGAAACTCCGGGAGGATGTGAGCACTCGCATCCTGAAGCATTCAAGGAAAATACGAGAGTGCAGTACCCTTTACACCGAACTCCGTAGGCTTTAGAGATTCGGATTCGGGCTTACAGCATTCGTAATGGACGCACGCCTGCAATAGACTGCATGCTGCATAAATATGCAAAACTGTCGGCAATCTTAAGAGAGATGCCTCCAGCAAAAAAAGCCAAATTGTGTCTTCTACAGTACAACCGCCGTGTCAGTGAGACTGTATGACAACTGGATCAGGGTGAATTCAAATCCCCACGGATCGGCACTGGCGCTCTGGCCTAACATGCCTACGGTATCCGCCTGGGCCCAAATGGAACGCCTTCAGGGCAGGCCGCGCTCATGGAATGCCGAAGCCATCCCGTAAGAGATGTCGACCAGCAAGTCCCGCTTGATTTCCCAAGCTGGGCAAGGAATGAAAAAATTAGGCTCAAAGTGCCGTATACTAGTATATGTAGAATCGAAAATATTCTGCTGACCAAGCCAACTGTAGAAAGCAACAAGTCATTATAAGGAGAATGAAAAGGCAGATCCTTACCGGTGTTGGCTTAGATGGGTGGTTTAGGTTTTTATGGATGGCACACTTAGGACACAGCGCAATCATGGGGACGTCGAGCTGCACTCAGGGTTTAAGCTGGGAGCAGGCAGACTGTTAGGTCGCACTTGCACTTGTTATTGTGCTTGGAACATTTTCTCTGCTGGTGGCACACCTCAGGGGCGCTTTTTATTAATCCCGCCCCTAGATCCGCCCCTAGATCCGCCCCTAGATCCGCCACTAGATCCGCCACTACTAGATCCCCGCCTAGATCCGCCCCTAGATCCGCACCTAGATCCGCACCTAGATCCGCACCTAGATCCACCCTAGATCCGCACCTAGATCTGCACCTAGATCTGCACCTAGATCTGCACCTAGATCCGCACTAGATCTGCACCTAGATCCGCACTAGATCTGCACCTAGATCCGCACCTAGATCCGCACCTAGATCTGCACCTAGATCCGCACCTAGATCCGCCCTAGATCTGCACCTAGATCCGCACCTAGATTCGCCCTAGATCTGCACCTAGATCTGCACCTAGATCCACCCTAGATCCGCACCTAGATCCGCACCTAGATCTGCACCTAGATCTGCACCTAGATCCGCACCTAGATCCGCCCTAGATCTGCACCTAGATCCACCCTAGATCCGCAACTAGATTCGCCCTAGATCCCCCTAGATCCGCACCTAGATCCGCACCTAGATCCGCCCTAGATCTGCACCTAGATCTGCACCTAGATCCACCCTAGATCCGCACCTAGATTCGCCCTAGATCCGCACATAGATCCGCCCTAGATCCACCTTAAATCCGCACCTAGATCCGCCCTAGATCCACCCTAGATCCACCCTAGATCTGCACCTAGATCCACCTTAAATCCGCACCCAGATCCGCACCTAGATCCGCACCTAGATCCGCCCCTAGATTCGCCCCTAGATCCGCCCTAGATCCGCACCTAGATCCGCACCTAGATCCACCCTAGATCTGCACCTAGATCCACCTTAAATCCGCACCTAGATCCACCCTAGATCCACCCTAGATCCGCACCTAGATCCGCCCCTAGATTCGCCCCTAGATTCGCCCTAGATCCGCCCTAGATCCGCCCTAGATCCGCACCTAGATCCGCCCCTAGATCCGCCACTAGATCCGCCACTACTAGATCCCCGCCTAGATCCGCCCCTAGATCCGCACCTAGATCCGCACCTAGATCCACCTTAAATCCGCACCTAGATCCACCTTAAATCCGCACCTAGATCCACCCTAGATCCGCACTTAGATCCAACCTAGATCCGCCCCTAGATCCGCCATAGATCCACCCTAGATCCGCCCTAGATCCGCACCTAGATCCGCACCTAGATCCGCACCTAGATCCGCCCTAGATCCGCCTTAGATCCGCCCTAGATCTGCACCTAGATCCACCTTAAATCCGCACCTAGATCCGCCCTAGATCCACCCTAGATCCACCCTAGATCTGCACCTAGATCCACCTTAAATCCGCACCCAGATCCGCCCTAGATCCACCCTTAGATTCTGCTTAGATCCGCCCCTAGATCTGTCCCTTGATTCACCCCAAGATCCGCTCCTAGATCCGCAACTAGACCTATCGCTATGGATCTGCACCTGGATCCGTGCTTAGATCCGCCCCTAGATCTGAGGAAAACAAGTCTTATTTAGAGTGGAGAATCTTGGCACAAAAGTAAAGAAGACACGCTTTGTCATAATTTTGTAAGAAGTTTCTCTCCTTTATCAATGTACATGCATAAAGTTCCGAAACATAAGGTTTTCGGAGCATGCATAGTGTAAAAGTATTATAGGCGTTAACAGTTTGTTTGCGAGCAGTTCTTTCCAAGCTTTCGTGGACCCGGAATTCTTTACTTTGAGCAGCGCCATCGAAGTCCTTCTTATGGTCAGACTCTCCATTCCAGCTGGGCCACTTGTGAAAGTAAATCGAAACTGCAATGAGGACTCCGGGGGGACAGCAGAGGACGGGGGAGATATACTCGTAGGGTTAGACAGGGACCAACGTTACCCCATACGACGCTTTCCCGATGGGAGATTTGTCAACTGCTTGGAAAGTCCTCATTGGTTCAAGCCGGTCTTAGAGAACCGAATGAAATTGCCCAGGCTCCCGTCGCTATGGTTGGCTGAGTTCTCGAAAGCAAAAGAAGGGATTCTTGCCAACCAACTCCCAATTCTCTTTCTTAACGGCTTGGCCTTCGCTGAGCATTTTCACACCCCCTTCTCAACTGCGCTGAGCCAATCGAACAGGCAGCTGAATTGCCAGCTGTGAGCAGCTTTCATCCCAAAGGCGGAGTTCAGAACTAATAATACTCTATACGCAAACGGGTCATTGATTGGCAAATTGATTAACCAGACAGATAGAAGAGCCGATCGGCTTCAGAAACAGATCAGAATATTTTTGTCAACCCTTAGGGGGCTCCTTTTTGTAGGGCCGCCGCTTTCAGGTCAACCCATGGACCCGATGGGGTCGGCAGCGCCCCCTCAAGCTACGGGAGCGTTGCTGTTTTTCTTGTTGCTACTGGCAACCGCTGCCGTGGTTGAGAACGCGTCCAGCCCGCTGCCCGGCCTGAAGTCGCTGCTGATTCTGGAGCCAAGCCGGCCCATTGCTGCGCGGCTGAAGCCGCAGAGCTACGTTAAGAAGTCCATCGTGCTGCAGCACTATGTGTCCAAGCTGATGCAGGAGCTGAAGCACCAGCCTAATTATCTGCCTGTACAGGTGGTGTACACCAATACGCGAGACCTGCTGGGTCTTGTTCGCCTGCTGCAGACAGCCGGTGCTGACGACGACCGTCGGGTTGCCGTAGTGTACTCTCCCACTCTGTCGCCGCAGCTCGTGCTGGCGTGCAATCAGCTGAGAATTGTGTGCATTGGATACGGGCTGCACCCCAGCCTGCCTTATGGAGCCGAAACGGTGAGGCAACTGTCCGTACTTCTGGGGATTGTGTCCGTACTTCTGGGGATTGTGTCCGTACTTCTGGGAATTGTGTCCGTACTTCTGAGGATTGTGTCCGTACTTCTGGGGATTGTGTCCGTACTTCTGGGGATTGTGTCCGTACTTCTGGGAATTGTGTCCGTACTTCTGGGGATTGTGTCCGTACTTCTGGGAATTGTGTCCGTACTTCTGGGAATTGTGTCCGTACTTCTGGGGATTGTGTCCGTACTTCTGGGGTTTGTGTCCGTACTTCTGGGAATTGTGTCCGTACTTCTGGGAATTGTGTCCGTACTTCTGGGGATTGTGTCCGTACTTCTGGGGATTGTGTCCGTACTTCTGGGGATTGTGTCCGTACTTCTGGGAATTGTGTCCGTACTTCTGGGGATTGTGTCCGTACTTCTGGGGATTGTGTCCGTACCTCTGGGAATTGTGTCCGTACTTCTGGGGATTGTGTCCGTAATTCTGTGGATTGTGTCCTTAGTTCTTCTAGAAATTGTGTCCACAGTTCTTCTAGGAATTGTGTCATCAGCCTGCTATAGACAACACAATAAAACCTTAAATCTAGTGCAGTCAATAACGAAAGAATAAAAAAGAAAGGTGATTTTAAAACGCCAAAAAGCCACAGAGAAGAGTTGATATTCGGCCATAGACATCAGCAAAAGAAGGACTTTCATGCAGTATAAAAATCAATATTTATCAACCTGATTGCCTTTTTTCCTGTCTGTCTATTGTCTATGGGCAAGCCCGAATCTACTCCTGCCAGATGGGAAAAATCAACCTCCGTATTGTTTACTGTGCGCTCATTTTTCGCGAGGTTAATCCGCCCATGTTGGCAACAAAGCACGATGCCAGAAAGACAGTCCAGAAGAAGAAATAAAAAAAGAAAAGAATATGAGGCCCTTCTAGAGGAAAATAAAGAAAATGGTAGATCTCAATGATTTATCGAGAAGGAGCTCAGCCCCGATTGTTAGTTACCCGCTTACCACAGAATTCTATAACTACATGTATGTGTGCTTCTATTTAAGTTCCGGTTTTGCATTGTCGGAGTTCACTAAGTCAACTGCATAGTTCAGCTTTTTGGCCGCTAAACAGGAACGCGATTGTAAATATCTTTCTGCGTCTGTCGCACCGCCTGCCAGGGTGAGCAGTCGGAGTTTTTCTCACTTTCAGTTTATTGTCCGCTTGTAGCGCCCATGCCGGTGTTGGCACGGCTTCTGCCAGGGTAGCAACACCCACTTGCTCCACTCAGGGCTGTAGCTGTTTGCTAATGGAGGAAAGTGAACCTTTTTTGGGAGCTCCATGTGGCGAGTGAGCTTAGTACTCGGAAAAGTAATAATTTGGAGTGGAGAACTAAATATCACGTTAAAGAGAGTCAGAGATCACCGTCAGAGAGTCAAATTTACTGTAAGAAAAAGACATCGAGTTAGTGAGTCAGATAGTCAGGGAGGCCGAGAGTTAGACAGTCAAATAGCCAGAGAATCAGAGAATCAGAGAGTCAGAGAGTCAGAGAGTTAGAGATTCAGAGAGTCAGAGAGATAGGCAGTCAGATAGACAGAGTCAGATATAGATTCAGGGGGCCCAGGAGGCCGAGAGTTAGACAGTCAGCGAGTCAGAGATTCAGATCTTCAGAGAGTCAGAGAGTCAGAGATTCAGAGAGTCAGAGAGTCAGAGAATCAGAGAATCAGAGAATCAGAGAGTCAGAGAGTCAGAGAGTTAGAGATTCAGAGAGTCAGAGAGATAGGCAGTCAGATAGACAGAGTCAGATAGAGATTCAGGGGGCCCAGGAGGCCGAGAGTTAGACAGTCAGCGAGTCAGAGATTCAGATCTTCAGAGAGTCAGAGAGTCAGAGAGTCAGAGAGTCAGAGAGTCAGAGAGTCAGAGAGTTAGAGATTCAGAGAGTCAGAGAGATAGGCAGTCAGATAGACAGAGTCAGATAGAGATTCAGGGGGCCCAGGAGGCCGAGAGTTAGACAGTCAGAGAGTCAGAGATTCAGATCGTCAGAGAGTCAGAGAGTCAGAGAGTCAGGGAGTCAGAGAGTCAGAGAGTCAGAGAGTCAGAGAGTCAGAGAGTCAGAGAGTCAGAGAGTCAGAGAGTCAGAGTCAGAGAGTCAGAGAGTCAGAGAGTCAGAGAGTCAGAGAGTCAGAGTCAGAGAGTCAGAGAGTCAGAGTCAGAGAGTCAGAGAGTCAGAGAGTCAGAGAGTCAGAGTCAGAGAGTCAGAGAGTCAGAGTCAGAGAGTCAGAGAGTCAAAGAGTCAGAGACTCAGAGAGTCAGGGAGTCAGAGAGAGTCGAAGAGTCAGGAGTCAGAGAGTCAGAGAGTCAGAGAGTCAGAGAGTCAGAGAGTCAGAGAGTCAGAGAGTCAGAGAGTCAGAGTCAGAGAGTCAGAGACTCAGAGAGTCAGGGAGTCAGAGAGAGTCGAAGAGTCAGGAGTCAGAGAGTCAGAGAGTCAGAGAGTCAGAGAGTCAGAGTCAGAGAGTCAGAGAGTCAGAGTCAGAGAGTCAGAGAGTCAAAGAGTCAGAGACTCAGAGAGTCAGGGAGTCAGAGAGAGTCGAAGAGTCAGGAGTCAGAGAGTCAGAGAGTCAGAGAGTCAGAGAGTCAGAGAGTCAGAGAGTCAGAGAGTCAGAGTCAGAGAGTCAGAGAGTCAGAGAGTCAGAGATCAACTGTAAAAGGGTCAGCAGTTTGCACAGAGAGACTTTCCGAGGCGGACAAGAGCAAACTCAATTGCACTGCTGACCACCGCAGTCACAAAAAGATGGCCATTCTATTCAAGGTAGCCCTTGCTCACTAGCTGACATGCACTCACAATTAACCCACCCCATATCGCTGACAGATTACAGGAAGCATTGTTCCCAGTTGTGCGACCCAAGCGTGTCTTTTAGCGGTACGGGCACTTGCAGACAGCAAACCTCACTTGTAAAGTTTGAGCAGGTGCAAATCTTTACTGTTCTCATTGCACCGCGGCTATTGGATTTCCAACTGCTCCGATTTTCCTCTCGGGTGTTAAATTCCAGAACAGAAAAATCTAGCGATAAGCAGTTGTACTTTCTGCAGAAAGCTGACAGAAAATTAGGACAAATTTTACAGAAACTAGCTCGTAAAAGACTCAAAATAAATATTTAGGCCACGCTGGTAGCCGATATTCGCTAGGGAATTTCGGATTTTTCGTCATGCTTGATTAGCGAAACAAAAATGATAAGAAGCTCTGGAGCTGAGCTGAGCCTTAGTGATTAGATCTTGGCGATTCGAACTCAAACCTTGATTCCAGGGTCAGTCAGGTCATTGGTAAACACGTGGTCTGATTGCTGGAGAATCAAACCTATGAATGCCTTCCCATCTGCTACATTTATGCAGAGATTTTAGAAGTCTGTAGACAGGTGGACAGACAAATGCTAAGATTAGACAGATATATATTCAGAGAGACAGACAGACAGACAGACAGACAGACAGACAGACAGACAGACAGACAGAAAGACAGACAGACAGACAGACAGACAGACAGACAGACAGACAGAAAGACAGACAGACAGACAGACAGACAGACAGACAGACAGGCACTAAGACAGACAGGCACTAAGACAGACAGGCACTAAGACAGACAGGCACTAAGACAGACAGGCACTAAGACAGACAGGCACTAAGACAGACAGGCACTAAGACAGACAGGCACTAAGACAGACAGGCACTAAGACAGGCAGGCACTAAGACAGACAGGCACTAAGACAGACAGGCACTAAGACAGACAGGCACTAAGACAGACAGGCACTAAGACAGACAGGCACTAAGACAGACAGGCACTAAGACAGACAGGCACTAAGACAGGCAGGCACTAAGACAGACAGGCACTAAGACAGACAGGCACTAAGACAGACAGGCACTAAGACAGACAGGCACTAAGACAGACAGGCACTAAGACAGACAGGCACTAAGACAGACAGGCACTAAGACAGACAGGCACTAAGACAGACAGGCACTAAGACAGACAGGCACTAGAACAGACAGGTAGGTAAGCACACAGCCAATTCATTTGACAGGTAATAAATAATCAAATCACACACTGACCACAGAGCTGCATGTTGGCCAGCTTAGCACAGAAAAGTCGCTGACAGACAGCAAAATAGATTGATAAAAAGAAGGCAACCAAGGGAAACCGGAGCCTGCAGATTCAATATTGACTCTGCCCAGATCGCATCCTGGAGCAGCTGACACAGTCAGGCTCAGCTGGACTCCAACTTTACAATTAGAAGCCCATGGCAGCTCAACGTTAGAAAGGCCGAATTTACCTGCCCATGATTTATTGCCACTGCGCTAAAAAGCTTTTTACCTGCGAGTATTTTAGCTGTGAGGTGAAGTACGGGAGAGAAAAGATATTTCGTACTTCTTCCGCGCTTTTAGTTGCTTTTGAGTCACCCTCTTTTTCTGTCTTTCTCCCCTTCCCTGTCTCCCTGTGTCTCCCTGTGTCTCCCTGTGTCTCCCTGTGTCTCCCTGTGTCTCCCTGTGTCTCCCTGTGTCTCCCTGTGTCTCCCTGTGTCTCCCTGTGTCTCCCTGTGTCTCCCTATGTCTCTCCATGTGTCTCCATGTGTCTCCCTGTGTCTCTCCCTGTGTCTCCCTGTGTCTCTCCCTGTGTCTCAATGTGTCTCCCTGTGTCTCCATGTGTCTCCCTGTGTCTCCATGTGTCTCCCTGTGTCTCCCTGAATCTCTGTCTGTGTCTCCCTGTGTCTCTCCATGTGTCCCCCTGTGTCTCCCTGACTCTCTGTCTGTGTCTCCCTGTGTCTCCCTGACTCTCTGTCTGTGTCTCCCTGTGTCTCCCTGACTCTCTGTCTGTGTCTCCCTGTGTCTCCCTGTGTCTACCTGTGTCTCCCTGTGTCTACAGGACTCTCTGTCTGTGTCTCCCTGTGTCTCTCCATGTGTCCCCCTGTGTCTCCCTGCCTCTCTCAGTACCACAGCAGACTATTTTAAGACGTACTGACTCTACAGTGCCTTCCCAGTTCATTGCAGTACCTGAGTCGCTTGAACTTCATCTAAAGAGAGTCATCCCAGACAGCCCGAAGTGAAGGTGGGGCCACTGCTTTCTCTCAGAACCTGGGCGGGCTTCTTCGAGTCCGAGGCTTGTCAAATTTCTTTTCGAATTTGGTTATTTTCTATTCGAGTCGGCTAACAGGCCTCTCTAAAGAAGGAAATTCAATTCGAAAGGAGAACTGCTGAGGGCTTCGTTGGTCCTTGAAGGTGGATCGGGTTACTGGGTTGGGCTAATGGCTGCCTTTTAGTGACGAGCTGGGCTTACTTGTCAGCTAAAACCCGGATATGACTGCGGCACTTTCGGCTGCAATTTTGCTTCAGTAATTACTGACACTGACCCACTGACCCACTGTCACTGACCCACTGACCTACTGAACTACTGACCCACTGACCCACTGACCCACTGAACCACTGACCCACTGACCCACTGACTAAATGACCCACTGACTAAATGACCCACTGACTAAATGACCCACTGACTAAATGACCCACTGACTAAATGACCCACTGACTAAATGACCCACTGACTAAATGACCCACTGACTAAATGACCCACTGACTAAATGACCCACTGACTAAATGACCCACTGACTAAATGACCCACTGACTAAATGACCCACTGACTAAATGACCCACTGACTAAATGACCCACTGACTAAATGACCCACTGACTAAATGACCCACTGACTAAATGACCCACTGACTAAATGACCCACTGACTAAATGACCCACTGACTAAATGACCCACTGACTAAATGACCCACTGACTAAATGACCCACTGACTAAATGACCCACTGACTAAATGACCCACTGACTAAATGACCCACTGACTAAATGACCCACTGACTAAATGACCCACTGACTAAATGACCCACTGACTAAATGACCCACTGACTAAATGACCCACTGACTAAATGACCCACTGACTAAATGACCCACTGACCCTGACCCACTGTCCCACTGACCCACTGACAACTAAACCAGCGCCGCAGCCAATGACTCGCAGGCACTGATAATCTTTTTTCCATTAGCGCTACTTAACGTAAAAAAAATACATGCTAGTCATCGTAAATAACCATAATAGGAAAATGTAGAAACAGGTTGGGAAAGATTGAGAGCCAGTTTGAGAGGCATAAAGACAGTCATCAAACTAATTGGATTTTGCTGTTTCTGTTGACGCTTCGAAAAAAAAATTTCAATGATCAATTTCTAGGTGGAGTAATTTTAACACTTAGCGAACTACCAAGGCGTTTACAGTGATAAATAACGGCTAGAAAGTGGGCTTCAAATATTCATTAGAGCTAGATAGATAGATGGACAGATAGATAGATAGATAGATAGATAGATAGATAGATAGATAGATAGATAGATAGATAGATAGATAGATAGATAGATAGATAGATAGATAGATAGATAGATAGATAGATAGATAGATAGATAGATAGATAGATATATAGATAGATAGATAGATAGATAGATAGATAGATAGATAGATAGATAGATAGATAGATAGATAGAAAGATAGATAGATAGATAGATAGATAGATAGATAGATAGATAGATAGATAGATAGATAGATAGATAGATAGATAGATAGATAGATAGATAGATAGATAGATAGATAGATAGATAGATAGATAGATAGATAGATAGATAGATAGATAGATAGATAGATAGATAGATAGATAGATAGATAGATAGATAGATAGATAGATAGATAGGTAGGTAGATTGATAACCCCTGCATCCCGCATCGATTCCGCAGAGCGCCGAGTTTCGCTACGTGAAGATCCCGGAGCCGCAGTGCTACTATGCCAAGAGCCTGCTCATATACCTGCAGGAGAACAGGCAGATATTCCAGCGAGTCGCCCTCATCCTATCCGACTGCTACATGTTCGTCCGGGAGTTTCTCGTCCGCCACCTGCTTGCCAAACAGCTGCACGAGTACTCGGTCAGCCGGGACCCGTCCGCTTGGCCAGCCGAGGACTTGCAACTGCAGCACTACTTCCTGTTCCGGGTGGAGCATAACTCCCCACTGGCGAACATCAGCGAAGCGCTGGACAGTCAGAGCCGGCCAGGCGGTCTGGTCAGAAATCGCGCCTTTTTGTTCGGCTTCGTCGACATGTTCGCCTTCAACTCGCTGATCGACAGTCCGGAGGGGCAGCTGCAACTGCGGTACATCACCATGAACTTCAGCAGCTTCGTGTTCGGACCAGGCGAAGAGCCAGACAAGAACGAAAAAGACCAGTCGTGGTACTTCGTCGAGCAGCTGCAGAAGATCCTGTTCAGACTGGAGCACATCAACTTTCCCGTGCTGTCTAAGTACGCAATTAACGCGTCCAGACATCTGGACAGAGCATTTGACGCTCTGGTTGCCATGGAGAACCCGGCGAACAGTAAAAGCAGTTCGAGCTCGACAATGCAGACTCACTGTTGGCAGAATTCCACCGCCTGCTGGGAGCTGCTGCAGAGGCACTACGATAGGACTATAGAGTGAGTAAACAGTCATTCCTTATGACCCCTGATAGGGCCCAAACGCATATGGACACACAGACACACACTCATGCTGGATGCACGCAGCCCTGACGTTCTTATATTTGAGCATGTCTCAAGCTTTAGGGCTTGGCTTAAGAAATCAACTGAACGATTGGACAGCAAACGTTCTATCCAGTCCAGCTTTTTTAAAAATCCCAAATGATTCGAGAAAAATATGTCTTTGACACTGCAAGATAACACTGCAAGTAAAGTCAGAATATGTTGACAACAACAACAAAATGCGTTGTCAATCAGTCAGCAGACAACGTCACAAGGCGCGTTTCAAGGCCTGGGCGCGAACGTAGGCCGCGCCGCCGGTAGTGTCCGGGGCCCCGGCATCAGCCAGCAGGCAGTCGACAAAACACCGAGTACGCGCCTGCCCCCGCCGGTAGGGTGCCTGCAGCGTCAGCAGCAGCATCTCCTGCACCAGCTGTGGGCATTGCGACTCGGCTCGGATGAAATGGCCCGCCAGCTGGAGTGGATGGCGCAACAGTTCGCTGGGACGGGACAGGCTGGTGCGGCGATAGAGTGCCGCATTGGTGACTCAGAATAGTTGAATGTAGGGTTGACACGTCTCTTGAAAAATCGTTCTTGATTTGCAAAAAAACCTTGATTTGCGTAGTGATGCTTACCTTTAGGGAGTATTGTTTGTTGATCGGGGGTGACGAAACTGCAAATCCCGAACACCAGGTTCTTCACCTGCCCCGAGTCGCTCTGCCGGCCACGTCTCTGGGAGCAGCTGCAGAAGCCGACCTGCTTTCACGACTTACAGAAGCTGCTCAACGGGGTGACTCTGCCCAATCCCAATCTCGACGTCAAGGACCTGCCGCGGCTGGTGTGGCGCCTGGCGCACGACTTTTGGGTGCACTGGAACGCCACCACCACTGCAGCGGCGTCTTCGACCTCCACCGCTGCAGCGTCCTGGGGCCGTTTGAGCGTCGACCATCGGAACCTCGACCTGGAGATCCTCCTGAACGAGGAGGACCCCCTGCTGCGAGTCAAGGAGTTCAGCAGGGACAGCGCCAACTCCGACGACTTCAGCTGGGAGTGCAAGCACGGCCGGCTGTGCCACCTGGAGCACCGGAACGGCACACTGGACGCCAGGCCGCGCTGCTGCTTCGGCATCGTGATCGACTTCCTGTTCCTCAGCGTGGAGTTCCCCCTGATGCTGCAGTGTGAGAAGATTCTCAGCCAGGAGTCGCTGTCGCAGCAGCGCACCGCCTGCAAGGAGATGCCGAACAACATCTCGACGCGGAAGCTGCGCGTGTTTGCCAAGGACGCCTGCCGGATCGGGCGACGGGCGCACCCGCGTTGGCCAAATAGCAGCGTGGCGACCACAAACTGCATGATGGAGGGGCTGCGCAGTGGGCGGTCGAACATGGCCATCGGGTCCAAGGTTATCAGCTCCAAGGTGTGCTGGGTGCCCTCGTTGGGTTTTGGTGCATAATTAGTTGTTCTTATCAGTTCCTAGCTGCAGTATCAGATGTTTAATTGGTTGTTCATATCAGCTCCTACTTGTTTCAGATGCTTAATTGGTTGTTCTTATCAGCTCCTAGATGTGCCAGGTGTTTAATTAATTGTTCCTATCAGTTCCTAGGTGTGTCAGGTGTTTAATTGGTTGTTCATATCAGCTCCTAGGTGTGTCAGGTGTTTAATTGGTTGTTCATATCAGCTCCTAGGTGTGCCAGGTGTTTAATTGGTTGTTCATATCAGCTGCTAGGTGTGCCAGGTGTTTAATTGGTTGTTCATATCAGCTCCTAGGTGTGCCAGGTGTTTAATTGGTTGTTCATATCAGCTCCTAGGTGTGCCAGGTGTTTAATTGGTTGTTCCTATCAGTTCCTAGGCGTGTCAGGTGTTTAATTAGTTGTTCTTATTAGATCGCATGAGTGTAAGGTGTGTAACTATTCGTCTACATTCTTCAGTACCCATGCTGTGTAGAAGTGTTTAACTTCCAAATATCAGCTCATCTTTTTGCAACTCTCAATCAACCTAGGGCAAAAAAATTATAGAGGCTTGTAGTAATTAAAACGCAATATGGAAATTGTGCACTTAATTAATAGTCCACAACATTTCTATAGGCTTGCGAACAATCCAATGTGACAACAATTAGGGTTTGGGGTCAGTTAATTAATATTTGCTCAGCTATAAGGCCATTTGATGGCTTCAATAGCACTGTGCCATTTAATTAGTCCAGTAGAGCTGGCCGGGATGGCCGCAGCAATATTATGGAGTGAGCAGTCTGGAGCAGTTTTCAGAGTGAATGCTTAGCGACTCTGAGCATTATCATAATGTTTTTCATATCAGTTGCCAAGGTGTTCATATCAGTTCCTAGGTGTGCCAAGGTGTTTAATTGGTTGTTCATATCAGTTCCTAGGTGTGCCAAGGTGTTTAATTGGTTGTTCATATCAGTTCCTAGGTGTGCCAAGGTGTTTAATTGGTTGTTCATATCAGTTCCTAGGTGTGCCAAGGTGTTTAATTGGTTGTTCATATCAGTTCCTAGGTGTGCCAAGGTGTTTAATTGGTTGTTCATATCAGTTCCTAGGTGTGCCAAGGTGTTTAATTGGTTGTTCATATCAGTTCCTAGGTGTGCCAAGGTGTTTAATTGGTTGTTCTTATCAGTTCCTAGGTGTGCCAAGGTGTTTAATTGGTTGTTCATATCAGTTCCTAGGTGTGCCAAGGTGTTTAATTGGTTGTTCATATCAGTTCCTAGGTGTGCCAAGGTGTTTAATTGGTTGTTCATATCAGTTCCTAGGTGTGCCAAGGTGTTTAATTGGTTGTTCTTATCAGTTCGTAGGTGTGGCAGGTGTTTAATTGGTTGTTCTTATCAGTTCGTAGGTGTGGCAGGTGTTTAATTGGTTGTTCTTATCAACTCCTAGGTGTGCCAGGTGTTTAATTGCTATTATTGCTCGTAAGAGATATATTCTTTAAAAATCGGTTTTTTTACAACGAAAATAAAACAAATTAAGTATCAACATAGATTATTTGAATATTGATTGAAACATTGATTTGATTGGTAGATTGGTAGATTGGTATATTAGTAGATTAATAGTTGGTAGATTGGTAGATTAATAGCTGATAGATTGGTAGATTGGTAGATTGGTAGATTTGTAGATTGGTAGATGGGTAAATTGGTAGATTCGTCTAAACGAGTAGATTAGTAGATTGGTAGGTTGATAGATTGGTAGGTTGGTAGATTGTTAGATTTGTAGATTGTAGATCGGCAGATTGTAGATTGAAAGATTGGTAGATTGGTTAGTTGAATGCTAGCTTTATTTAACCAGACGTCAGAACCGCACCAACTTCATCCATAGGACTGGCGAGACGAGTTCCTGGTGACCGACCCCTACCTGGAGACCTCCGTCTCCATCGTGGTGAACAAAACTGAGAAGCTGAGCGGCCGCGCCACCCGCCTGGGGTTTCTCTATCCCTTCGACGCCACCACCTGGCTGTGCATCTTCGCGACGGTGCAACTCGCCGCCGTGGCAGCCGCAATCTACGAATGGATGAGTCCGTTCGGCCAGACGCCCCGCGGCCGCAACCGGGATCGGGTATTCGGCTTCCCCAGCGCCCTGACCCTCACCTGGTCGGTGCTGTTCTCGCACACGGTGCAAACCAAATCGCCCAAGTGCTGGAGCTCCAGGTTCCTGCTGAATGTGTACGCCGTGTTCTGCCTGGTGTTCATCGCCAGCTACACCGCCAACCTCGCCGCCTTCATGGTGGACGACAGCGAATCTTCCGATATCGTTGGCATCCAGGATGCTCGGGTTGGTCCTGAACTTTTCTCAAGAAAAATCATTAATGCCAGCAATATGTTCATTCCGCATACTGTACGCATTCACGCACTCATGCAGACGCTCACACAGAGTGTACAGCGGCATTGACTTTCCAATCGTCAGGCATGTACACTCTCTGTGACCCCGGGTGTGAGTCTCACGGGTGGGAGTCGCTCGACAACCTACCAGGCCAATTTAACCATGGCAACCTAGCCTTCTCAAACAAGGGAATGCGATTCCAATTTTCCCGGGGCTTTTTGTCAGAGACAAGTTATTCAGCAGAGCATGCAAATGTGAGCCGAACCTGCCATAAGCAATGCTCATTCCATCTCTCTCTCTCCAACTTTCCAGCTTAGATTTCGGTGAACTGAGTGGCAAACTTTGTCCTGCAGCCTGGCTAGGCAAATAGAGACCCGCAGTGTAATCCAGTCCCACATCCCGACAGCAGTTAGCGGGTTTCAATCACCATATGGGGCGGCAGTACGGCTTGATTTCAGTGTACCAAGCAACAGTCTCTACAAAGCACAGAACACACATCTGTACTGCAGAGCTAGTTCGATAGGATTGTCACACTGACAATTCATAAAGATGGATAACGCTTGTTTTGTTATTTGTTTTAATTAAACCTTCATCAACTCGATTGCGTGCCGAATCGGATTTATTTCAACATAATTCCATTGATGAATAATTAAGCGAGAGAGGATATTATCAGAAAAATCCCCCCGAATCCTGCAATAATTGAGACGCATTGCTCACTTCTCATTCCAGTATCCAAAGCTATCGATTTTACCCATGTACCATTGTCTACCCTATCTACCATTGTCTAATCTACCCTATCTACCATTGTCTAATCTACCCTATCTACCATTGTCTGCCCTATCTACCAATGTCTACCCTATCTACCATTGCCTAATCTACCCTAACTACCATTGTCTATCCTATCTACGAGATAGACATGGTACCCTATCTACCATTTTACCCTACCCTATGTCTACCTTATCTACCAATGTCCACCCTATCTAACAATGTCTACCCAACCCAGCCAGTTCTATCCGCTTAAAAATGTACTTTTAGCAAGACCAAGCTTCAGCCTTTGGCCCTAGTACTTTATCTTGAACCCCGCCCCCCTCAGATACAACGCGGTGACATCCTTCTTGGCACCGTCGCCGGAAGCGGGACCGAGGTGGAGCTGAACAGGACGCACCCGAATCTGCTGAAGTTTATGAACTTCTTTGTCACAGCTGATGAAGCCATCGCGGCGCTGAGGTGAGATTCTATTCTATTCTATTCTATTCTATTCTATTCTATTCTATTCTATTCTATTCTATTCTATTCTATTCTATTCTATTCTATTCTATTCTATTCTATTCTATTCTATTCTATTCTATTCTATTCTATTCTATTCTATTCTATTCTATTCTATTCTATTCTATCTTATTATACAGACAGACAGTAAGCAGTCAGACTCCAACCCATCCAAAATAAGCCTCCCCCCCCACAAGTTCGCGCGCTAAGTGAATTGGATTCCGAATATTTGAATGTTGGCCGCTAGAAAAATTCCGATGAACGCCCGCGATCTGGCAGCTGATGCCTGCTTGGGAACCGGACTTAGCAGGCTCCAGACTCCGCCCGTCATCAGCTATGCAAGCTAAAGAAGCATCTTCCCAGCAGCAGATATTCTTCTTTCAAAACAGAGAAAAAACACGGAGGCGCCTCAGAACTGTATGGGAAAATATGGGAGGAATATGATGGGGAAGAGAAATGTTCAGCGGATGTCTTTGGACGAAGCTCGCCGACCGGGCGGCTTCAGCTGCTTCTTTCAAAGAGAGAAATTGCAAGGCAGCTGGGAGTGCTCCTAGCCGCTGTACATAGAAAAACGAGACTCCGAAAGCAGAAAAGAAAAAAGGCGGCAGCTCGTAAGACGAAACCCCGAAGGACCAGGCCGTGTCCTGGCTGCTATTTCATTCCGTCTGTCCTGCTCCCGGCCGGCCGGGCTCATCTGACCCGGCCCTCTGCTTCTCACTGACGGATTCGAATTGTCAATCAATGAAGTTGCGAGTCTCCAATTCATTTATACTGTCAGGATTTATTAGCCATCTTTTAAATACAAACCACAGCGGCAATGAAAACTGTATTAGTCATTCTGCATTAAGGATGTTTGCGTCACTGTCTGTCTGTGTCTGTCCATCTGTCTCTCTGTCTTT
>NIVC01001711.1:0-20000 GCA_002269645.1 Macrostomum lignano | reverse complement strand
AAAGAATCGAAATTGTTTTTAATACAAATCGAATAGGTGCAGAAGGGATGGATTATAGATCTATTGAGAGGAGAATTGAGGCGCGAATAAACAGGCATTGAGGTGATCCCGGAGGTATGAATAAACAGGCATTGAGGTGATAATGGAGGTATGAATAAACATGCATTGAGGTGATACCGGAGGTATGAATAAACAGGCATTGAGGTGATACCGGAGGTATGAATGAACAGGCATTGAGGTGATACCGGAGGTATGAATAAACAGGCATTGAGGTGATAATGGAGGTATGAATAAACATGCATTGAGGTGATACCGGAGGTATGAATAAACAGGCATTGAGGTGATACCGGAGGTATGAATGAACAGGCATTGAGGTGATACCGGAGGTATGAATGAACAGGCATTGAGGTGATACCGGAGGTATGAATAAACAGGCATTGAGGTGATACCGGAGGTATGAATGAACAGGCATTGAGGTGATAATGGAGGTGTGAATGAACAGGCATTGAGGGGATACCGGAGGTGTGAATGAACAGGCATTGAGGCGATAATGGAGGTGTGAATGAACAGGCATTGAGGCGATAATGGAGGTGTGAATGAACAGGCATTGAGGTGATACCGGAGGTGTGAATGAACAGGCATTGAGGTGATACCGAAGGTGTGAATGAACAGGCATTGAGGTGATAATGGAGGTGTGAATGAACAGGCATTGAGGTGATAATGGAGGTGTGAATGAACAGGCATTGAGGTGATACCGGAGGTGTGAATGAACAGGCATTGAGGTGATAATGGAGGTGTGAATGAACAGGCATTGAGGTGATACCGGAGGTGTGAATGAACAGGCATTGAGGTGATGATGGAGGTGTGAATGAACAGGCATTGAGGTGATAATGGTGTGAATGAACAGGCATTGAGGTGATACCAGAAGTGTGAATGAACAGGCATTGAGGTGATAATGGAGGTGTGAATGAACAGGCATTGAGGTGATACCGGAGGTGTGAATGAACAGGCATTGAGGTGATAATGGAGGTATGAATAAACATGCATTGAGGTGATACCGGAGGTATGAATGAACAGGCATTGAGGTGATAATGGAGGTGTGAATGAACAGGCATTGAGGGGATACCGGAGGTGTGAATGAACAGGCATTGAGGTGATGATGGAAGTGTGAATGAACAGGCATTGAGGTGATACCGGAGGTGTGAATGAACAGGCATTGAGGTGATACCGGAGGTGTGAATGAACAGGCATTGAGGGGAGATGCAAGGCAAATCCGGAGTGCAGCCGTGTTTTCTAAAACATTCGGTTACAAGTTAAACCATTTCAAAGTTAAACAGATTCCAAAGTTTCCAGACATCAGTGAATCAACCAAAAGCAGAAAGAGGTTTTTTACTCCCTCACGCTTTGGTTTTATCAGTTCGCTCCATCTCGAGCTTGAATGAACAGTCTGTCCCCCCAGCTTCCTCTGTGCCAATTTTGACAGCCCCGACTGTCAGCCCTCAGACGACCCGAGCTGAAAGAAGAACCTGAAAATAAACTTCATTATCTTCTGTCAATATTCTGGCATCTGTCAATATTTCTGCAACCAGACTGCTTCAGTGCGAGAAAAAAAGAAGATTTTCGTGTACAAATTCAACTGGCTGCATTCCGGTCTCACGCTGAGTCTGCCAGCGGGGGGGTGGGAAGGCAAATCCTCTCGATTTGTACGAAAATTCGAATTTCTTTGCTTTCAAAGGAAGTTGGCAACAAGTTCGTTGGTTCTGAAATCTAATTTCGCAGTGCCATTCAGTCTGAAGGATCTGGCAGAGTTCAATTCTGTATAGTTGTAATTAAATAATTCATAATATTATCGATTGACAAATGCTTAATATACTACTTGAAGACATGTTAAAACTTTATCGTTGTTTCGCTCCTACTGATTCTGTTTATGTTGCAATAATTAATAATATAAAAAACAATTTTTTTTCAAAATGAAGTTTGTTTCATACTACTAAACCTAGAAGTAATGTAGTTGCAAAATATGTCTTTTTCATGAGCGTAGTTTATATACCATCACTGAAAATATTTGGCTTTGAATGAAACACGAAAACCCAGCCTAGAAACCCATGGGCCACACACTATGCTTTCTTATGCTTACCTCTGAGCAGATTCACAATGAGTATTCCTGTCAGCATTGTCCGACTCTACTCAAACTCACTGAGCATCTCAGAGACCGTCAAACCTCTGCCAGCTCTTTCTGCCTCTCCTTCTCAATAAGTGAGCACACTTCACCTCATTAACTTATTATTTCTTTGGCTGGGGTGGGGTGGGGGGGCGGTGAAGAGCAGCGCGCTTGCTTTTACCTGCTGTCTCGCTAGAATCTCAGGTGAGCAGAGGGAGAGAGAGAAGCCCCCCCCCAACTTCATCTCTAACCCTCACCCCTCCCCCTATCGTGCGACTCTTCTTAACTACAGTTATTCTTCTGCCTGACAACCGGCGCGCCCCCCTCAGCGGCTTCAGTAGAGGCGAGCAGCGATGCACTCAACGTCGCCCTGTCTGCAGTTCCCCAGCGTCTGCGAAGTCCAGTACGACGCTGAGCAGTTTCGGGTGCCCTACCGCCTGCCTTCGTCCTCGGGACCGTCAGCTCATCGGTCGGCGGTGTCGGGACCCGGGGGCGGCGTCGGTCTTCACTGGCTGCCGAGAATCTCTCGGAGCGGCCGCCTCTCCGTACAGCTGGTCGAGGGCTACGGCGAAGCCTTCGGCTACGACTACGGATACGGCGAGGCCAACCGACTGGCGAAATCTGCTCCGATATTCGATGACTCGGTCAGGGCGAGTGGGGACGGGGATTTATATGGCTATGGATACGGCTACGGCTACGGCTACGGCCATGGCTACGGCGATGGCGATAGCGACGATCAAGACCGTCGACCAGCCGGCGCCGGTCGAGGCGGACTGTCGGAGGCTGGCAGGCAGACTAGGATTCAGTTTAATGTGAGATGCAGCGTTGAAGCTGACCTACAGTGGGATCCTCTGACCTACAGTGGGATCCTCTGACCTACAGTGGGATCCTCTGACCTACAGTTGGATCCTGTGACCTACAGTAGGATCCTCTGACCTACAGTTGGATCATGTGACCTACAGTGGGATCCTGTGACCTACAGTGGGATCCTCTGACCTACAGTTGGATCATGTGACCTACAGTGGGATCCTGTGACCTACAGTGGGATCCTCTGACCTACAGTAGGATCATCTGACCTACAGTGGGATCCTGTGACCTACAGTATGACTACCTACGTAGACTTAACGAGAAACTGAGTCTCAACATGTACTGATCGTAATGATTTTTAATCTAAACATCAACAGCTGACAGAGCAGCAAAAGCAGCAGCAAGTGAAGCGTCAGTCTCTTCTACTCGGCGACAGGAAATCCGGTTCGCAGCTGACTTATCACTCAATCTACACTGGGGAGGCGGCCTCGTCTGCACTGGGCGGCAGCAAGTCGTTCACCGGGACTGGACTGGACTCGGGCCTCGGCGGCGAAGAGGCGGAACCGCCGCTCGAGTGGATCGGCGACCTGAGGAGATGGATTGAGGTGGGTGAGACCGATTGCAGGCAGTTCGTCCTTCCACCACTGGCTCTTCCTGTCTCCTCATTTCACAAATTAAATGATTAATTGTAAATTTTAACAAACCAGATTGCGTGCAAACTTTGAAAAAGTAGAAATCCAATCAGTTTGCGCTGGAGTCGCCGACGACACAATGAGAAGTTTACAGATGATTAATAATTCATTGAGCAGACGAACGTCTCGGATTTCTAATTCATTGGATTGCTAAAGAACAGGCGTACTTTTCTTCTATAAAAGGTTCTAAGAGAGAGCTCATGAAATGTTAGCTGGGAGGCGGATTAGGCAATGGCAGAACAACCACCGACTAATGAAGAAGACTGTCTCAGCTTCTTGTGCCTCTGCCGACCAGAGGCTGTAGCGGCGCTCTCCGCAATGCCAGGGTTGGACGGCCATCTCGTGTGCGGACCCTGCTGCCGGCTGCTGTACAAGTGCCGGAGCTTTGAGCTGTCCGACAGACTGTTTGCCAGGGCAAGTCAGAGGGATTAGGGTCAGGTTAGGATTAGGGTTAGTTAGGACTTTTAGCGTCTGACGTCCCTAAGCTAAACTGTCCTCCGCGCAACGCAGGTTCGCGAAGACACTTCCTACTTGTCCTTCGTGAGTCGAGCCCAGCTTGGCGCCAATCCAAAAAGTCGACTCGACGACCAAGAGGACGAGGACTACGCCGGGCACGGGCATCGGGATGGCCGGCAGCGGGACGAGCTGTGCGACCGGTTCCTGCATCACTTCAACTTGGCGCAGGAGCGCAAAGATAACCTTGTAGGGCTGGAATTGCGCTCTTTCCTAGGTTTAAAGTACAAGCCATAGAGTGCAGGGGCTGTACTTCTACGGAGGCACAGAGTTGCTGGCCTGACAGAATTTCTAGGGGTGACTTAATCCAACATGTATTTGTTGCATACCAACTGCTACAAACAAAGAGGTTAATCTTTGACCCGAACCGGCAACCCAGTGGAGTATTGTTGTGTCCCGAGACAGACCAGTTTGGAGTGGCAGGAGCGGGGGGTAGCAGGAAGAGAAGCAAAGAGAAGCGCAGCGGGAGAGACGGAAAGGCGCGCACGCCAATAAATACAAGCCAGCTCCAAATGGGGTGGGGTTAAAGCTGCAGGGTAAGAGAAACAGCGGGGTGGGGCTGAGGGAGAGAGAGGATTGGCTACAGCCACACTGAACACAATGGGGGTAGAAAACTAAGGTGACAGATGATAAGGAGACGACAGCCAATGGGAGGACAGGGAGAGAGAGGAATAGCAATATTCAAGGGTGAGAAAATCGCAGATAATGACTGGGTAAGTAATGCATCAAATAGGTCCAGTGCAGTGGCACCAAAATACAATAAAGTATATAATGCTAGAGAGAGAGAGAGAGAGAGAGAGAGAGAGAGAGAGAGAGAGAGAGAGAGAGAGAGAGAGAGAGAGAGAGAGAGAGAGAGAGAGAGAGAGAGAGAGAGAGAGAGAGAGAGAGAGAGAGAGAGAGAGAGAGAGAGAGAGAGAGAGAGAGAGAGAGAGAGAGAGAGAGAGAGAGAGAGAGAGAGAGAGAGAGAGAGAGCTAACGTACTAATTCATTATATTGGATCACAACAGTACAATAAATTTAGTAATTCCATCCTTCAAAACCTACTTTTAAACAAAGGACGCGTCCAGGCGCCACCAGAAGCGACGTCAGCGCCCAAGAAAGCCAGCAGCTCGTGCCGACACGATGGACAAGTCCGGCCGGGGCAAATTGTGGACGGCGCCCCCGCCGCCGCCTCCAAGACCCAAGCCCAAGCCAAAACGTACGGATATGCAGCTTTTAACCTTTTGATAGCTTTAAGACACTCCGAAATATTTTGTTTTCAATTTCTAACCAATGTTTAAAATCCTCCACTTCAGGCTACGCGCAACAGCCTCCACCGCCACCCCCGCCACCGCCAAAGCGACGCGACAGTCCAGAGGCGATTCCCACCGAGCCGAAGACGGCTGTTGAAGTGTTGAAGCCGCCTCCGTCTCCTCCGAAGGCACCACCGCCTCCAACGCCACCGCCTCGCGAGCCGACGCCGCCTCCGCCGCCTGCGATACCTCCACCGCCACCTCGAGAACCGACTCCGACACCAACGCCACCGCCGCCACCGAAGACGCCAACACCGGCACCATCGAGCCACGAGACTGGTGAGAGCAAATTCTGCTTTACTCTCAAATTCGCGTTTACAGATTTAACAGACCTAACCTGCTACCATCCTGACCACACAGAGCCCGAAGAATCGAGGATGAAGCAAGCGAGCCAGACGTCACAACTGAAGCTGAAACTGAGACAACCGCAAAGTCAACCACCGAAGCGGAGAGCGATGGTGAGTTGAATTGAGTTTCTATAACAACGTGTGTAAGCATGGAACTATTTTTTTGAACAAACTGTAAAGTAAAATCAGTACTCATCATATATGTTGATTGGTGTTGATACTGAAATTATTTTTCAGAATCCGAAACTGAAACCGAAAGTCGATGTACGAATTATTATTCAAATTATTTTAAACTTTTTTTGTAACTTTATCCGCGCTGGGTCTCACCCTGTACTGTCAGATTTTGGCGTGATTTTTTTGGCGAAAAAAAACATAATTAACAGCAAATTAACTTCAAATCTGGTTACGGGAATCGCGCGATTTGTTCTTGTTTTTACAAAGCTCTACGCTTCTAATATGCAATAATTCATTTTTTCTCGCGGCGAAGCTTTCACCCGTCAGGCAGTTGATGAGGCTGCTGCTGTTGAAACTCCTGCAGCTGCAGTGTGCTGCTGTTGCGGCTGCAGCAACTGCAGTGGCACTGCTGCTAGCGCGACCCCCGAGCTGCCACCGCTCATAACGAAGCTGGTCTCGGAGGCCCCCATCGTCCTAGGTAACCAAAGTCAGCTTTCATAGAGTGTGTGCGATGCCTTGACAAACCCTTTCTGTTCAGATCATAAAAGCTTCGAATGAACCAAGAGAGCAGAAGTCAACACTTGCAACTCTGCCGCTTTCTGCAGTCACTGCAGCGAGTCCGCAGTCATCGCTGACCGCTGAACCGATTGATAGCAGCGAGAAGGAGGGGTCGCCTGACGTAGACTCAACGGCATCGACTTCGAAAACTTCTTCGCCAACATCATCTGGCAGTGCCAGTCGCAAGGGATCACCACAGCCTGCGTTTCTACCGTCAATCGGAGGTCCAGCTTGAAAATACAATTAGGCTTTCATAGAAATTGATTTATAATAAGCGCTTGCTAAACAGCATTGTCATATTATTTTATAGACTCGAATTTAGTACAAATATTTACGTGCATATCACATTGATATTTGGCTAGACATTGCTACTTGAAACTATACTTATGCGGATGCTATGCGTTTAAATAGATGTAATTTACAACAGCATAAAGAGCTGGAGCTCTTGAGTTCAACGGGTCAATTAGGCAGCTCATTGACTAAGCGGCGCTAGTTTTCATTAACTAATATTTCATTACTAAACATACGCATGCGATTCAACTCCGCTATAAATCAACAAGTTCGTACTTTTTACTTTGTACTTTTACTAAATCTTCACCTTTTGCAGCGAGCTACCCGGTTAAAAGTGAGCCTGGATCGGCTGTCTCCGAGCGGACTATCGAAGGTAACAGACCCTGCGCTTCACTGTCAGTTTCCTGGCAACTAACATTGCAGGCATTGTGGTGGAGAACAATTCTATAACTTCCTTGCTGTAACATTTTTTCAGCTCCAGTGAAGCCGCCATCGCCAACGCCAATTGTTGCTCCGCCTCCAAAGGTCAGCATGTTCTTAGAAAGATTGGCTAAATTTTAAAACAAAATTAACTTTGCTTTGTTATAATCATCTAAAATGATTAATGTTCCGGTTCACTGGCTACTCCCTCCGTATGTAGCGACGTCCTTCTACTTAAGTAGTCCTCGTCTTTGTTAAAAATCTCCCGCATGAACCTACTGCAGGTTCTACGCCAAATTCACAAGAAGGTGAAGATCGCCCCGAAGAAGATGGTGGTGCAGTACACAGAGAAAAAAGTTGACGTAGCCTCAGCCCGAGAAGAGAATGTTGCAGAAGACTCGGACAAGGAGGAACACGAGGACAGCGGCTCGTCCAGCTTCTTGACCACATCGACGCCTCCGTCGTTGCCGCCGGTGCCGGAGCCGGCGCCGCATCATCACCCAGCGCCGATGAAGCCAGACTCCGATGTGCCGCTGAGGCCGCGGATTCCTCGCGAGATGTACAAGCGATGGGGCGCCAAGAGGATCAACCACGACAGGGAGCTGGAAGCTGAGCGGGCCCGGCTGGCCGAGCTGCGCAAGCAGAAGGCGGAGGAGATCTCTAGCCGGCTGAAGAAGCTCATCCCCAGTGCCACCATGACTGGCGACGGGCCGCTCTATGAGGAGTGTGAGTTTGTCTCAGTGTCTCAGTGTGTCAGTGTGTCAGTGTGTCAGTGTGTCAGTGTCTCAGTGTCTCAGTGTGTCAGTGTGTCAGTGTCTCAGTGTCTCAGTGTCTCAGTGTGTCAGTGTCTCAGTGTGTCAGTGTCTCAGTGTGTCAGTGTCTCAGTGTCTCAGTGTCTCAGTGTCTCAGTGTCTCAGTGTCTCAGTGTCTCAGTGCCTTAGAGTCTCTGTCTGTCTGTCTGTCTGTCTGTCTGTCTGTCTGTCTGTCTGTCTGTCTGTCTGTCTGTCTGTCTGTCTGTCTGTCTGTCTGTCTGTCTGTCTGTCTGTCTGTCTGTCTGTCTGTCTGTCTGTCTGTCTGTGTGTCTGTGTGTCTGTCTGTCTGTCTGTCTGTCTGTCTGTCTGTCTGTCTGTCTGTCTGTCTGTCTGTCTGTCTGTCTGTCTGTCTGTCTGTCTGTCTGTCTGTCTGTCTGTGTGTCTGTCTGTCTGTCTGTCTGTCTGTCTGTCTGTCTGTCTGTCTGTCTGTCTGTCTGTCTGTCTGTCTGTCTGTCTGTCTGTCTGTGTGTCTGTCTGTCTGTCTGTCTGTCTGTCTGTCTGTCTGTCTGTCTGTCTGTCTGTCTGTCTGTCTGTCTGTCTGTCTGTCTGTCTGTCTGTCTGTCTGTCTGTCTGTCTGTCTGTCTGTCTGTCTGTCGGTCGGTCTGCTTGGCAAATGTTTTTTATTTACATATAACAATTTATCTAAAATTGAAACCCCACTGCAGATGGCTGGCTGGCGAAGTTCTGCATCCTCAATAGAACCAATGTGCCAATGTTCATGGGCACATTTCGCGCGGTGAGTCAGCAAAAATGAGCGAATTTGTACGCGTAGAATTCAGGAAGGTGTCAAAATTACTCCTCGTGATCTCATCAGGTTGACATCGAGGAGAAGGGGTTCCTACAGCCGGATGAGGTGCTTCTCGCCCTGAAGGCGGTCAACAGTCAGCTGACCGAAGCAGAAGAGCTGTACATCTTCCGAGTACTGGAAATGTGCGGCTACAGGCTGAAAGCGGGAGCTGACAGCAAATTGTTCTGCATCATTGCGGCTCTGTCGCAGAGAATCACTTCTCTGGAGTAAGTACCACGATTTATAACGTACGCATACTACTTTCATTAGTAGACGTGATCGTGCCATCCTAAGCAAAGCGACGACTGTATTTTTCTCTACAGCACATGGATGAGAAATGCTATCAACGAGATCAGTTTCAAGATTCTGGACATGAAGCTGTTTCTGTGCAAGGTGAGTTTTGGGTACGAGACACTGGACACTGTTGTCACTCACTACAGTGCACTAACCATAGACACTGTTGTCACTCACTACAGTGCACTAACCATAGACACTGTTGTCACTCACTACAGTGCACCAACCATAGACACAGTTGTCACTCACTACAGTGAACCAACTATAGACACAGTTGTCACTCACTACAGTGCACTAACCATAGACACTGTTGTCACTCACTACAGTGCACCAACCATAGACACTGTTGTCACTCACTACAGTGCACTAACCATAGACACTGTTGTCACTCACTACAGTGCACCAACCATAGACACAGTTGTCACTCACTACAGTGAACCAACTATAGACACTGTTGTCACTCACTACAGTGCACCAACCATAGACACAGTTGTCACTCACTACAGTGAACCAACTATAGACACTGTTGTCACTCACTACAGTGCACCAACCATAGACACTGTTGTCACTCACTACAGTGCACCAACCATAGACACTTTTGTCACTCGTGCACCAACCATAGACACTGTTGTCACTACAGTGCACCAACCATAGACACTGTTGTCAATCACTACAGTGCACCAACCATAGACGATGTTGTCAATCACTACAGTGCACCAACCATAGACGATGTTGTCACTCACTACAGTGCACCAACCATAGACGATGTTGTCACTCACTACAGTGCACCAACCATAGACACTTTTGTCACTCGTGCACCAACCATAGACACTGTTGTCACTACAGTGCACCAACCATAGACACTGTTGTCAATCACTACAGTGCACCAACCATAGACGATGTTGTCAATCACTACAGTGCACCAACCATAGACGATGTTGTCACTCACTACAGTGCACCAACCATAGACGATGTTGTCACTCACTACAGTGCACCAACCATAGACACTTTTGTCACTCGTGCACCAACCATAGACACTGTTGTCACTCGTGCACCAACCATAGACACTGTTATCAATCACTACAGTGCACCCACCATAGACACTGTTGTCAATCACTACAGTGCACCAACCATAGACACTGTTATCAATCACTACAGTGCACCCACCATAGACACTGTTGTCAATCACTTCAGTGCACCAATCATAGACACTGTTGTCAATCACTACAGTGCACCAACCATAGACACTGTTATCAATCACTACAGTGCACCCACCATAGACACTGTTATCAATCACTACAGTGCACCAACCATAGACACTGTTGTCAATCACTACAGTGCACCAATCATAGACACTGTTGTCAATCACTACAGTGCACCAACCATAGACACTGTTGTCAATCACTACAGTGCACCAACCATAGACACTGTTGTCAATCACTACAGTGCACCAATCATAGACACTGTTGTCAATCACTACAGTGCACCAACCATAGACACTGTTGTCATTATCTTTAGTCCCCAAAAATCCTCCAACAACTAAACCAACATTGCCTCACAGTCACTCTGGGAGAGCTGCGTACCGGACGGATTTCGCACGATGAACATTGACCAGCTGGCCATAGAGCTACTAGCGGGCGGCGTGGCCAATAAGCACATCGAGGAGGTCCGTATGCGCCTCGGGCCAACCAGAGAGTTTGACCTGCTGGACTTTCTCACCTACATACCCTTGTTCATCCTGCTGCACACCTCTATAGTTGATAACCCACTGTCTACAACCAGAGATTTGTGAATAAAAACAAAGGCGCCCAAAGAGCGGAATATCCGCGGGAAAACCATGGCTGAAGTGTTGAAATGGCGATAAACAGAACGTAAACTAACCCTATATAATATTGTTAGATTGATACTTTTGCTTATTTTGGCATCAGATGCTTATCAATTTTAACTTTAACCGCTTTAAATGTACACTAATTGATTACTGATATTTAATTGTCGGCAATTTTAAATTTCTAATGCGAGTTCAAGGTTTTGATGGCTAGAAGTAAGTGCTGGTCTGTAATTCAACTTTTAAAATGTTATAAATAGAATTTATGACTATTTTCATTGATTGATTGATTAATGATCAATTGATTCATTTGATCATTACATTTAACTACATTAAATGTTTTGCTACTTACTGTTAGTAGTGGCGACTGCTTAGATAAATATGAATTTTTACTAATTGAAATCTTTCTGCTTTTGCCTTTAGGGTGTTTACGAGTACAACTCTCTAACTGTGTCTATCTCTCTCTCTCTCTCTCTCTCTCTCTCTCTCTCTCTCTCTCTCTCTCTCTCTCTCTCTCTCTCTCTCTCTCTCTCCCTCTCTCTACCTGTGTCTAAATCTCTCTACCTGTGTTTACCTCTCTCTACCTGTGTCTACCTCTCTCTCTACCGGTGTCTACCTCTCTCTCTACCTGTGTCTACCTCTCTCTACCTGTGTCTACCCCTCTCTCTACCTGTGTCTACCCCTCTCTTTACCTGTGTCTACCTCTCTCTCTCTACCTGTGTCTACCTCTCTTTACCTGTGTCTACCTCTCTCTCTCTACCTGTGTCTACCTCTCTTTACCTGTGTCTACCTCTCTCTCTCTACCTGTGTCTACCTCTCTCTACCAGTGTCTACCTCTCTCTCTACCTATGTCTCTACCCCGGATTCGAACCCGGGGCCTATTACTGAGCACTGCACGGATTCGAATCCGGGACCTATTTCCGAGCACTGCACTGCACGGATTCGAACCCGGGGCCTATTTCCGAGTGCACGGATTCGAACTCGGTCCCAATTTCTGAGCACGGATTCGAACCCGGGTACCTTGGCGCACGAAAATTGGTTTAGCCTGTCGTCTCATCTTGATTATCCTTTCTTTTTCAGTTCGTCAGTCAGTTTTGCATTTTAATTTGTTTTTTTAATTTAAAAAGCTTCTTTTCAATTTCACTTTCTAAATTTGAAAATCAATTAGCAGATATTGACAAGTACACAATGTACTTTACTGAGGAAGTCAAATAACCTCAGTAAGCTTGCGTGCTCTGTCGAGCTCAGGGAATGGAGTTTAATCAAGTTGCTGGCCAGACACCTCCGCAAGCGTGGATGCCGAAAGAATGAAGAAATTTTTTACAAGCTTTCTCTGCTCATTGCTGATTTTTTCAACTCGCAACTTCATTTCTGGCTTTAGTTGTTGGGGAACAGTCACGTCACGCTCAGAGAGACTGGACACCCCACCAGTGCAACCGTCTGTGACTTCTTCCACTTCTATTCTGAGTCGAAGTCCGCCTCATCAGGGGAGTCTGTTTCTACTCCCCGTAGACAGCTGGCCTGTTTTAGTATTCGACTCAGCGAGTCTCTCTTTTACATGTTCCGCCTTGCTTGAGCCACCGACTCATGCTCAACATTGGAGTAGGGAGAATCTGGGTGGACGTTTGGGAAATATTTGAGTTGGAATGGAAATCTTCTTTTCGATTCAGGAAGCTGAGGCCGCAGTTGACATGCAGATTGGCTGAAGCACCAGGGGCGCCAGCATCAGGGGCGCCAGCACCAGGGGCGCCAGCACCAGGGGCGCCAGCACCAGGGGCGCCAGCACCAGGGGCGCCAGCACCAGGGGCGCCAGCACCAGGGGCGCCAGCACCAGGGGCGCCAGCACCAGGGGCGCCAGCACCAGGGGCGCCAGCACCAGGGGCGCCAGCACCAGGGGCGCCAGCACCAGGGGCGCCAGCACCAGGGGCGCCAGCACCAGGGGCGCCAGCACCAGGGGCGCCAGCACCAGGGGCGCCAGCACCAGGGGCGCCAGCACCAGGGGCGCCAACACCAGGGGCGCCAGCACCAAAGTTCATTCCAAGCATCAACTCTAACTATGCTTTCGGCTTCTGCAATCCTTGTGAAGCAGTGCTTTTGCCAGTGCATGCCTATTGGGGGCCGAAACTTGAAGATACAACGAAAGAATGGGGAATTTTACCTGGCTTGACTTACTTACTTGACTTAGCTGCAGGGCTGTCCCGAAGGGGACACAGCGGGAAGGCGCGGGCGCCCATTCCGCTAGTCCCTGAACGGCCGACGCGTCGCTATGGACGGAGGGTTGGCGCCGCCCAGGGAGGTCCCCCAGTGTCGCCAGCAGCTATGGTGCTCTCTGGAAAGGAGAGTTCAGCCCTGCGGGTGGCCCGAAGGTAGCGCATGAGCTGATTAAAGTTTTCGGGTTTGCACGCTTCAGTAATAGATGTGTGTGGCCCGAGGTAAGTGAGTCTGGCCCGCGTGAAGGCGGGACAGATGCTGACGAAATGCTCAGCGGTTTCGTCACCTGAGTTGCAGAAACTACAGGTGGCGTTGGTGGCGTTGCCCTGCAGGTACTGGTGCCTGGAGAAGCAGCCGTGACCAGAGAGGGTCATGGTGGCAGCCCGGATGTCTCTGCGCGAGAGGCGCAAGAGGAGCTTCCGGAGCTGGTGAGAGGGCTGAGGGACAGCGCCTCTGGATTGCCTGCAGTTCGTGCGGTTCGCCCAAGTCGAGCGGTGCTGAGTCCTGATCCACGCTTTGATGCGCGAGTCGATGACACAGCCAGGAATCGGGACAAGAGGTTCGGGGCCGAGAGAGGAGCCGGAGGCACCAACTTTTGCAAGGGTGTCAGCCAACTCATTTCCTCGGATCCCCACATGCCCCGGAACCCACTTAAGGGTAATTTTGTTGGCGGAACCCAACATGTTGAGGAGTTTGATACAGTCGAGGACTGTAGCAGAGTTGGTGCTGCAGCCACTGATGGCGTGCAAGGCAGCTTGGCTGTCCGAATGGAAAATGATGTTCTTACCAGTAACGCCAGTGGCGAGAAGCTCTGCAGTGCAGGAGCTGATGGCCAGAACTTCATTTTGGAAAACACTGGAGTTGACCCCAGTGTATTGAGCGTGGGTAGCGATGACCCTCCCGTTCAGAAAGATTCCAACACCAAAGCCGGTGTTGGCTGACTGCTTAGAACCGTCGGTGTAGCAATGAAGCTCACCAGGGTTCCATTGGTCATTGATGTTATCGCGCGAGTCGATAGCTACGGAGTAGCGCTGTCTCAGGTTGAGCGTTGAGGCAATGCCATCGGTGAAGACGCGATTGGCCTGACACTCGTTGAGAAAGTTGAGGCACAGATCGCTATGCGGGACAAGGTTCCGCTTAGCAGGTGCTCTCATGTAAATGAATTTGACGCCGGCATCAATTAGACGCCGCGTCGTTCTAGCCGCCTCACCCCTGATGAAGAGGTCAAGAGGCGGAAGATTAAGGAAGGCCCCCATGCCAGCAAAGGGCGTGGACCTGGTGGCGTTGCAGATGAGCCTACACGCTCTGCCTTGGATCGTGTTGAGCAGGTCTGCATGGCTTTTGACCTGGGTAGCGCTAACCCAGACAACAGAGGCGTACGTAATGGCAGGTCTAACTACGGAAGTATAGATCCACCAAAGCCGCTTTGGGGATAGACCCCAAGAAGTGCCAAGTGCTCGTCGGAGCTGGGCCAGGATGGCTGAGGCACGCTTGGCTTTTGCTTTCACGTGGGAGGACCAGTTGAGCCGGTGGTCAAGTATGACCCCGAGACATCTGGTCTGGTGCGCGAAGGCAATATCTCTGCCGTAGAGCTGCAGAGGACGTATGTTCCAGCGTAGTCTGCTGGTAAACATAATGGCAACGGTTTTGGGCTCAGAGAGTTCCAGACCATTGTCATTGGCCCAGGATTCTGCTTTGCGGATAAAGCTCTGCATCAGATCCCTGAGCGTGCTGGGAGACGGTCCTGCCACAATGGCCGTGACGTCATCAGCATACCCGACTTTGAAGACGGGGTCGGGTCGGGAGTCACTCAAAAGAGCGTCCATGACCAGGTTCCAGAGCGTCGGGGTGAGGACTCCGCCTTGGGGTCCACCCTTACAGACTCTGTGGAGGCAGTTTGCCCAAGAAGTTGGGCAGTGACCGTACGGTTGGAGATCATGTACATGATCCACCGTATGAGGGTAGCATGAGCTTTGCGATTTTGAAGGGCCCTCTGAAACGCTTCAAAGATAACGTTGTCGAAGGCGCCAACAATGTCAAGAAAGAGAGCCAGAGCGTAACCGTCACCCAGTACCGCCCTTTCAATCTTCTCGACAATCGCATGCAAGGCGCTGTCAGTCGACCTCCCGGTACGGAAGGCGTGCTGATTATTGCTGAGGGGCATCGCTGTCAGCTCGCAGGACAGCAGCCGCCAGAGAATAAGCCTCTCAGTGAGCTTAAGCATTGCTGACGTTAAGCTAATAGGCCGGAAGGCCTTGACGCTTTGGTAGTCACCCTTCCCAGGTTTGGGAATAAAGACTACCCGAGCTTCAGTCCAGCATTTGGGAACGTATCCCAGCTGGATAGAGGCCCGCATAAGATTGCGGGTGAGTCTCAGGAACGAGGGTATCTTGGCTGCTTCACGAAGGAGAACAGGGTAGATACCATCAGGTCCAGGAGATTTGAAGGGCTTGAAGGTTCTGACCGCACGAGCGATTAGGTCTTCAGTGACAATGCCCGCCGCTAGGGTGGCTCCATCCATCGAATGGTTGGGCTCCGGTCTAGCAGTAGGTACCCTCGGGAAGAATGTGCTAAGCATATGCTGAAGCACTTCTTCAGGGTCTTTAGTAAGAGAGCCATCATCTTTTTTGATCATGGCTAATTTGGACATTTTGTCCATTGTAAGGGCCTTGACAAGCCTAGAAGTAGGTCTGTCTTGATCCAATTCATTGCAGAATTGGCGCCACTTACATTCCTTGGCCTTGCGCACTTCAGATTTGAAATTGCGGGAGGCTTGCCGGAAAAGCTCCATGTCCTCCGGGTTTCCGGTCTTCATGGCACGGCGATGAAGGCTTTTGGCCTTCCGCCTGAGTTTCCCCAGCTCCGGGTTCCACCACGGCGCCGAGGTCTTGCCTTTGTAGGCGCGAGCAGGACAAGCCGCTTCGTAGGCTTCAATAATGCAACCTGTCAGCGTCTCAGCCATATGATCCACATCCTCGCAGGTCTCAATCGGACGTAAGTCCGTGAGTTCCTGCAGGTGCAGATCAAGGGCAGCCTTGTAGGCCGCCCAATCAGTGTTGCGGATATTGCGTCTCCAAGTGATCGGAGACTGGGTTTTAGTGTCCGCGATGTTAAAGGCGATAAAGCAGTGGTCAGACAGGGAGGGCTCCTCAGACCAGACTCTCCACTCCTCAACTCTGTCAAAGAGTCTTGGGGTAACGAGTGTGGCGTCGAGGACCTCAGTCCATCTGCCATTATTAAAGGTAGGAGTGCTGCCGCGGTTGCAGAGCATGAGGTTTGTGTTAGAGATGAGGGCCAGAAGCTCCTCTCCTCTAGTGTTGGTATCTTTGCTGCCCCAGTGCTTGTGGTGCGCGTTGAGGTCGCCCCCTAAGCACAGCTCAGCGTTCTGGGACTCGCAGTACTGCGCGAGGCGCAGTAAACTCTCAGGAGCAGGGTCTCTGTCGCCTGGGATATAAACCGAGGCAACAAGACACGTACGCGGAGAGAAATGATTAGATTGGATGACGCAAAGGTCTCCATCAGAGAGATCAGTCCTCAGCCAAGCCTGGAGATGGCTAGCAGCGAGGATAGCCGCTCTAGGGCGACTGTTCCCCGGGCCACACACATAAAAATCAGAGTAGCCAGAGGGAATGTTGGGCAACTTACCGTTGCGCATCCAGGGTTCCTGGATCAGGATGAGGCCTGGCCTGTACAGCTCAGCAATCTTCATCAGATTTACTGACGCAGATACGCAATGCTGTAAATTAATTTGCAGACAGAATGTCGCTCCTTTGGCAGCGTGGAGCTTAGTCATACTGTATTAAATGCAATTTCTGGCTAGAGCCCAGGGCCATCAAGGAGACTTGGACAACAGATCGTCCTCGTCCCAGGCCGCTGGGGCTTGACTGGGAGATGGGAGTTGGTCGACGTCCATGGCCTCCTCACCCCACCGCCCCCCCAGCAGAGTCCTCAGGCTCCGATGACAGGATGGAGGAAGCTTCCTCACCTGCATCTTTACCTTCAGACCCCACCAGGGTGGCCGAGGAGAGCTCGGATTCCGAAGACCCGGCCTCGTCCTCAACTCCTTCTCCGACTGGCAGGTTTGGTTCCCGGGGCTTGGCCGGAGCCGTTACCGCGGTCGCCGAACTGCTGCTAGCAGAGGGGCGAGATGCAGCTTTGGCTTTGGGATCGGCTTGCGCCTTTCCTTGGGCCTTAGACTGCGCCCCGCTCTTGCCGGAGATGCCGGGGTTGGCAGTAGCCTTCCCTTTGGCAGACTTTCCTCGGCGCATCTTGAGCTTGAGGGCACCCAGCTGGAAAGAGGATCCATTAGGGTACCGACTCGCCCAAGTGCTGGAAAGGCCGAGGACAATTGAGTTGCCCGTCTCCCCCCTGCGGACTTTGCGGTGATACACCAGTCCACTAGCAGGGAGGTCGGGGTTCAGACGCAGTAGGACCCGGCGAATAACGTCTGGTCCAGCTGCGGTGCTCTTAGCAGGGACGAAAACCACATACCGGTAGGGTATCGTCTTTGGACGCTGGCCCTCGCGAAGAAAAAGAGCTCCGCCAAGGTCAGCATCCAAGGAGACCGTCGGTAGCCGCTGGAGCAGCCGCCGAGCGTCCTCCTCGCTGCTAGGAGCAATAAGAACGAATGTGCTTCGCAGCACCATCCGCTCAATGCCGATGGAGATTCCCTCCTCGACAGTCAGCTCAATCAGATAGGAGTCAACAGCACTCCACACTTTTTGAAGCTGATCAGTGGTCCAGTCCTGGTCGCGACCTTGGATGATCACTCCCGGGATTTTGGCCTTGGCCTTCGCCGCAAAGGTAGCTCCCGAAGGAACCTCCTTGTTGGCAGTGGCCATTTGTTGCGCCGTGGTTTCGGCCTCAGCAGCCGCAGCAGCATCTCCAGGGAGCGCCGCCGCTGAACTACCGGAGCTTCCACCGGCCGGCCCGTCTGGTTGCCTTGGGACGCCAGTCGCTTCAGCATCCATGGTGGACGCCGCCGCTTTGGCCCCCGCAGCTCCCTTCTTGGCCTGCCTTTTGGCGCGTTGTTTAGCGCGTTTGCGCTCAAGCCGAGCCCGCTGAGCTTCATCGGATCTGCCAGATTTGGCCGGTCCTTTAGGCTCAGAGCTCGCGGTTCCCTTAGATCCACCAGCGGAGCTGGCAGGTCTTTGGGTATTTTGAGTTTGGTAGCTCTGGTCGGATCTGCCAGCAGAGCCAGCCGGTCCTTCCTTTGCCACAGTTGAATCAGTCGGTTGGGATCTGCCAGCAGGGCCGGCCGGTCCTTCGGACTGAGGTTGGGGTTTAGAAGGGTCCCCGTCCCTAGAAATAGCTTGTTTATCCATAGACGGCTCGAAGGCCATGATAAAGGTTGGTGGGCTACCCTCAAAGGGGCGCGGTACCCACCCGGCCGCTCCACCTGACCGGGCAGTAGGCCAATAGCACCCTCAAGGCTGGCCCGACACCAGGAGGGGGACCGCTTGCGACCGGACTACTCCCCGGCCTTCCAGCCCATCGGCACGGTCAACACCTTAGGCATTAGAGAGTACGTTGAGCAGTACCACGGCCTGCAGGTTGGCGAGCCAGACCCGCATACCCAAATTCGGCCGAAGCCACTGGATAGGGTCGCCAGCGCCGGAGCCCAGTCTGTCCAGCAGCCCTAGGGACTGCCTTGAACACACGCGGGGACGAGTACCCTGGGTCGACTTGCGAGACAGCGTGGGGGGGGGGTCTGCGGCTGCCAGAGGCAAATAGAGGGTGCAGACCTCCCACCAGCCTTGACCTGCTGAAGATAGGGGCAGGCGTGAAGCATCGCAGACCTTAGCCCATGGGCCTAGTCTGTCTCATACTTCACTGGCATGCTGAATACGCCTTCGCGTGCCTGGCACATTTTACCTGGCACAAAAAGGCTTCAGACGGGACAGCCGTCACCTGAGATTGTTGGGTGCATGACAGAAGATATTGAGTATGAGAAAAAGTAGTGAGGTAAGAAAGGGTAAAACACGATTAAAGGTGGGATGAGTAAAAGTGACAGGGAGGCAGATGGTGACACAGGGTGACACAGGGTGACACAGGGTGACACAGGGTGACACAGGGTGACACAGGGTGACACAGGGTGACAGAATGTGACACAGGGTGACACAGGGTGACAGAATGTGACACAGGGTGACACAGGGTGACAAAATGTGACACAGGGTGACACAGGGTGACAGAATGTGACACAGGGTGAGCATGCAGGAACAAGAGAGGAAGCAAGAGCCGATTAAGAGGCGCCTGGAGAGCCACAGCAAACAGCCGGAGAGCAGGCAGTCCTTGCAAAGAGGCCAGCAAAGGTCAAGTGAAATTTCTTCCCTCAAAAAAATTTTTGATTTGAGCTACAAAGTCTCCAACTGTGCAAATATGGAAAAGAATGTTTAAAACAAACAAATTTCAGTTGAAGTCTCGGCCAGAACCTGCGGCTGTTCGCAGAAATCCAGCCATTTGCTGACTGACTTTCTTCAGCAGAAAAATAGTTCAGTCAAAGGCGAGTCGAAATTAACGGCGAAGCGTGCCTGACCACAATGGGAGCCTGGACTGGGTGCAGCTCAAGTTCATTATTTAGGTCTGTTTGGCCCTGATGAGATGGGGCGGATGCAGTACTGGGATTTTGGCTCAAGGAGGCAGAGGTGCAGCAACGGTGTTTGGATTTCTGCTTTTGCAGGCTGCCCCACTGTTGTTTTCCACTGCTTTGCCGTTGAAATTTAATGCCGTGGATTTCCTGGGAATTCGATCCATGGATTAACGACTGACCGGAGCCTGTGGGAATCTTGTTTAGGATCGTAACAAGCTGCTAGCATC
>NIVC01001710.1:201631-247154 GCA_002269645.1 Macrostomum lignano | reverse complement strand
ACTTTTTGATACTGGGAGTGATTGAAGCCATGGACAACTGAAGCAGATGGCATGGCCGCTATACTAGCAGATCGCAAATGATGTAACAGTTAACTTCACCACAGATTATCCTGTGTTTCATCTTTTTTACATTGTTTTTTTCAGAAATAAAAGGTAGTAGCTTCGGCTGCAAGCTAAATACGTATTTATATTTATGATTTGTGACCCTTGCTATTAAAATGATCAAGAAAACGTGTTTTAGACAAAATCAGTTCTTCGGCGTCATAGAGGGTGGGCGAAATTGTGATAATATAAAACGGGATTGATCCCCTTTTGGTGTCATGGATTAAACATTCCCCTACACACTGTGCCCGAATTCCCCTGCACACTGTGCCCGCATTCCCCTGCACACTGTGTCCGAATTCCCCTGCACACTGTCCGAATTCCCCTGCACACTGTGTCCGAATTCCCCTGCACACTGTGTCCGAATTCCCCTGCACACTGTGTCCGAATTCCCCTGCACACTGTGTCCGAATTCCCCTGCACACTGTACCCGAATTCCCCTGCACACTGTGCCCGAATTCCCCTGCACACTGTGTCCGAATTCCCCTACACACTGTGCCCGAATTCCGCTGCACACTGTGCCCTAATTCCCCTGCACACTGTGCCCGAATTCCCCTGCACACTGTGTCCGAATTCCCCTGCACACTGTGTCCGAATTCCCCTACGCACTGTACCTGCATTCCCCTGCACACTGTGTCCGCATTCCCCTACACACTGTGTCCGAATTCCCCTACGCACTGTACCCGCATTCCCCTGCACACTGTGTCCGCATTCCCCTACACACTGTGTCCGAATTCCCCTACGCACTGTACCCGCATTCCCCTGCACACTGTACCCGCATTCCCCTACACACTGTGTCCGAATTCCCCTACGCACTGTACCCGCATTCCCCTGCACACTGTGCCCGCATTCTCCTACACACTGTGTCCGAATTCCCCTACGCACTGTACCCGCATTCCCCTGCACACTGTGTCCGCATTCCCCTACACACTGTGTCCGAATTCCCCTACGCACTGTACCCGCATTCCCCTGCACACTGTGTCCGCATTCCCCTACACACTGTGTCCGAATTCCCCTACGCACTGTGCCCGCATTCCCCTACACACTGTGCCCGCATTCCCCTACACACTGTGTCCGAATTCCCCTGCACACTGTGTCCGCATTCCCCTGCACACTGTGCCCGCATTCTCCTACACACTGTGTCCGAATTCCCTACACACTGTGCCCGCATTCCCCTGCATACTGTGCCCGCATTCCCCTACACACTGTACCCGCATTCCCCTGCACACTGTACCCGCGCATTACCCTATTCACTGTGCCCGCATTCCCCTACACACTGTACCCGCGCATTACCCTATTCACTGTGCCCACACACTGTGCCCGCATAGTAATCTTCTATAGAATACCAGAAATTTCATTGTCTCACAAAATTCAATAACCAGAGTTAGACATCTTCAAGCTATCGCATTCACAGTGCAGTGTGCATTGTGCTCATTCAATCAATGCTGTGTTTTTTGTCTCTGAAGCCCCGCCAATCTCGGAAAATTCTGCTGATTATGGGGATGCGAGCAGGAATTTTCCCACTGCAATGAAAATGACAAACTAGCCGCATTATTATGCCTCATCACGAGGCATTCCTGACAACTCGTCCTCCTCTTTCTCCCTTATCTTATTTTGCGTGACTCCGTTAATTAGAAGAATGGACCACGTCGCGTCCATGTGCTACTGGGCATAAGTCTGGCCTTATTACAGGCCAGAGCCTCTTGCCCCGTGACTGTTTCAGTGCCTGTAATCACCAATTGCAGCAAGCCGACACGCCTAAATTACATTAATTGGCGTTGAATTTTGTTACAAGAAAGTAAAAATGTTAATTAGAATATAAATCTTGTGTGTCCTATCTTATGGTGAGAGATTAGCGAGAGTTCACATATGATGACTGTGACTTCTGCATCCCGTTAGCATTGTTGTGGCATACCAGTTCATTGTCCTGTTCAACTATAAAACTGCGGGCATCAATCTCCCGTGATCTAACTATCGTTGAATATGATTCAAATGCGGTTGTCGCCTTGAAGCTGGCCTTTTTTAAGCTGAGACTTTCCATAGGTTCTGATTAATTTCAAATTTGAATTTGTTTTAACTGGAACCTTTCCAGTTATTAGAATTATCTGTAGAAAAGAATCTGTTATAGAATTTTAGATTTATCTGTTTGTTAACTTATTAATTTCAGGTGCTACTGCGCCGCAATTAAAAAAGCTTGTAAACTTGATCGGCAGCGGAAGTCACAATGTGCAGCATATTTAGCGCCGCCTCCACCCGAGAGGTGGACTTCTACGTCCAACTGTTGGACGGGAATAAGAAGGCCTTCTCCCTGCCCGTGAGTAGAGTGTGGGAAAAAGTTTTAGTTAGGATCGGGATGGGATTGTAATGACTCAGACTAGCTATTTAGTTTTGGCGAGAGAAAAACGATGTACTTAACTGAGCCGACTGCTCAATTCAATATATTTATAGGCACGAGAGTATTGCGTAATAAGAATATTGCTACGAATTCATCGACCAAGCCAGCCGTACATTATTACCGCGCAGAGCGTACACTACATCTCTCCTCATATCGGATTAAAAGTGCAACTGCAAAAGGTTTTTTAAAAAATGAAAGCTACCACAAATAAATATTGCAAAGAAGCAACATTATTCAACAAAATTTTACTGATTATAGTGCATTAGCCAGAGAGTGACAATCTTTTCGCAAGCTCGCGATGCAAAAGCAAAATCAAAGTGCACCCAAAGATATTAGCGTCAGTCTGCCAAGCGCGAGTTATAGTTAAACCCTATAGTTCACTCTCACCTTGGCCTCTCGGGGGTGTGGTCGCAGCGCAATTGGAGAGGTCGCGGGTTCGCTCCCTGCAGCTTGTAGGATCGGAGGTGCGGGCTCCCCGGCAGGAAAATCGGGCTCAGTATCCGGCGCTGCCCGCTTCAGGTCAGTGCAGTGCCGCCTGCAAACTCTGGCGCCCTGCCGAATGGTCATCGAGTCGCCCTTGACCTTCTCGACCAGCCAGGGTGCCCACTCGAACGGAGTCTCGCCCTTGAGCGGATTTAGTCGGCGCCGTAGCACTGTGTCGCCGACTTTGAGACCGTGCGGTCTCGCCTGCCGTTGCTTAATTTGCGTTGGGAAGGATGGGGCGGCAGAGCAGATTCCGTGCGCAAACACATTCATTTTGTTCGTGCGAGTCACACCCGTGATGGCCAAGCCCCAAGGCACAGAGAGTGCACACGCCTGAAGATCAGAAGTCACAAGGGCCGATGTACACCCTGTGAGAGCCTGTGTGTGAGTGCTGTGCCTGAGTACAGTATTGGCGCTCTTGTGTGTGCTCAGGAGCCAGCTGAGTGGACAGAACTGATTCAGCGTTGGTAGTGCGACGATATCGCCGAAGGCGTTGCCATGGTGCCCGCAGCCCTCCTTCAAATATTATTTTATAATATTTATTTAGTATCAGGACCAGGGCAGCAGTGCCTTTCCCGGCAAACGGCAAGACCCGAGGCTTTTCACTTTTACGAGAAATTGCTGCCCCAGCAAGTGAAGATCTGGATCCAGCACTGTGTGTGCAATGTACAAGGTCTATAGATATTATTATAATAACGATTAATATCACCAGGCGTTAGTCTTGACTCCCTCCTCCTCTCTTCCATGGTTTATGTTAACTAATCGCCAATTCAGACAGTAGCAGTCTAATCAAAAAAGACAAGCCGCCGCCTGCAGAGAAGAAACGCGCATTTCTGGGCAGATAGCTGCCGAATCCTCGCAGTTATTCTTAAAGCTACATAAAAGCCATTATTCAATTCACTGCGAGCTGAATGGCAGAAATTCGTAAAGGCGAAAAATAGAATAATAGAATAATTTCACAGTGGATGCAACGGCTATTGTGTGCTGCGAATACAGGCCTGGAGATCCTGTTTGCAGCTCGCATCGAAGAAAGTAAGCGCTTATTAAATAGATTATATGGCTACACTGGTGCATAATTTGGCTTTGGGGAAAGCCCATGAAGCGTTAAAAAGGCTGAGAGAATGAAGGCTTTACGGGCGAGGATCTGGGAGGCTGGCCCAGCAACTGAGGATCTGGTAGGCTGGCTGGCCCAGAAACTGAGGATCTGGGAGGCTGGCCCAGAAAATGAGCATCTGGGAGGCTGGCCCAGAAACTGAGGATCTGGGAGGCTGGCCCAGAAACTGAGGATCTGGGAGGCTGGCCCAGCAACTGACACTCTGGGAGGCTGGCCCAGCAACTGACACTCTGGGAGGCTGGCCCAGCAACTGACACTCTGGGAGGCTGGCCCAGCAACTGACACTCTGGGAGGCTGGCCCAGCAACTGAGGATCTGGGAGGCTTGCCCAGCAACTGAGGATCTGGGAGGCTGGCCCAGAAACTGAGGATCTGGGAGGTAGTGGCCCAGCAACTGAGGATCTGGGAGGCTGGCCCAGCAACTGAGGATCTGGGAGGCTGGCCCAGCAACTGAGGATCTGGGAGGCTGGCCCAGCAATGCTCAGCACTGTGTGTGCAATGTACAAGGTCTAGATATCATTTTAATAAGATATCACCAGGCGTTAGTCTTGACTCCCCCTCGTCTCTTCCCATGGTTTATGTTCCCATAGACAGTGCGAGCATAGCAGTGGCTTGTGTAAGCAAAGAAGAAAAATATAAAATAGACTGCAACTGCATGTCTACAGCAGTTGAATTAAGAATCAATTGGTTTCCACTCTTTCCTTTCTCTCCACTCTTCAACCCTGTCATGCATTTTTCTGTTTTCATATGAATAATGCTAATTTTACACTTGCTGAATTGCCTGTTCCCCTGGTTGTGATGAAGCCATTGTTTGCGACTTGTTCATTTAATTATTTTATCCACGGTGGCTTCATTCTTCTGTCTAAACTAAAATGATGCACTTTTAGCGGGATCGACATTGTGCTGTCCTAATGCAAACTAGATTTTTATAAATTTCTGTACGATCTGGGCCAGTTCCTACTCGTACGAGCTGTAATAATAATAATAATAATAATTAATTACAGCTGCCCCAATTACACAGGCAGGGTCGCCACACACAGCCTCAATTACCCCAGCTAATGCTGGCACCCATTTTACGGCTGGGTGAACTGAAGCAATGTAGAGCTCAGTGTCTTGCTCAAGGACAAAATTTTTTCCGAGTGGATCGGGAATCGAACCCCTAACCACCTTTAGGTCGTGAGTCCGACGCTCTGACCAATAGGCTACAACACCATCACTAGGCTACCACCCATAATTAGGCTACCACCCATAATTAGGCTACCACCCATAATTAGGCTACCACCCATAATTAGGCTACCACCCATAATTAGGCTACCACCCATAACTAAGCTAAAACCCCCTCACTAGCCTACAACCTGTAAAGACGGTCCCTTAATGCGAAGACTGAAATTGCTAATGGTATTGTTGGTGAGTTCTGTACAATCTGGCTTGATTTGTGCCTTTGGCGTTGGCACTCAGGCAAGAATTGCTCAGCAAAACCGAAACCAATCTCCATGCACGAGTCCCAAAAAGGAATGTTACCGCGCACATGGAATTGTAGCGCCCCTATCGCAGCTGGTCACGGGCGGCTTGAGCTGGAACTCCCAGCCTCCCCGCTAGCTGCATCTCATTCCCGCATAGCAACTGAACTGTCGCGGATCGCGGATGTGCGCGGCGTTGATCCGCCTGTCACCTGCCGCATCCGTGAGCCGCCTGGGCTGGCTGCATTTTTAAACCCCGCGTTTACGGAGCAAAAATCATCCGTGTCACTTAGGTCTGTCAGCCTGCCTGAGAGTGATTGAATTTTCAGCCCCCTCCGCCAGGTGTCGCTTCACGTCATTACTGATAGCTGGTGTACTTTCTGATTGAGCTTGGGCCTGTCTGCAATCCATTCTGTTCCTTCATCATTGATGGCTATAGATTAGCAATCCATTCTATTCCTTCATCCGTGATGGGACCATAGATTAGCAACCCATTCTATTCCTTCATCCGTGATGGGACTATCTAGATTAGCAATCCATTCTATTCCTTCATCCGCGATGGCTATAGATTAGCAATCCATTCTATTCCTTCATCAGTGATGGCTATAGATTAGCAATCCGTTCTATTCCTTCATCCGCGATGGCTATAGATTAGCAATCCATTCTATTCCTTCATCCGCGATGGCTATAGATTAGCAATCCATTCTATTCCTTCATCTGTGATGGGACTATAGATTAGCAATCCATTCTATTCTTTCATCCGCGATGACTATAGATTAGCAATCCATTCTATTCCTTCATCCGCGATGGCTATAGATTAGCAATCCATTCTATTCCTTCATCCGCGATGGCTATAGATTAGCAATCCATTCTATTCCTTCATCTGTGATGGGACTATAGATTAGCAATCCATTCTATTCCTTCAATAATGATGGCTATAGATTAGCAATCCATTCTATTCCTTCATCCGCGATGGCTATAGATTAGCAATCCATTCTATTCCTTCAATAATGATGGCTATAGATTAGCAATCCATTCTATTCCTTCAATAATGATGGCTATAGATTAGCAATCCATTCTATTCCTTCATCCGCGATGACTATAGATTAGCAATCCATTCTATTCCTTCATCCGCGATGACTATAGATTAGCAATCCATTCTATTCCTTCAATAATGATGGCTATAGATTAGCAATCCATTCTATTCCTTCATCCGCGATGACCATACAGTCTATTATAACTATAAGTATCGCTTTTACTAATTTAACCATCGCTGACTCGTGCACCTGACATTGGACTGCCGAAGATTAGGTTAGGGTTAGTGTAAGGGTTGGGCTGGCAGTCAACTTTTGTGGTTCCCGCTGCCTTCCCCGTCCCGCAGGGCAACCACAAGGGCCAGGATCTGCTCCGCGCTGTACTGAACTCCATCGGCGTGCCCGAGCAGCAGTTCTTTGGCCTGAGATACCAGGACTCGAGGAAGACTCTGGTGAGTTTTTGCACCTGAAACTCTGCTGTGTCTCTAGAATCTCGTGTAAACTCTGTTTAAACCCTTTCCCCAATTTCAGCAATGGGTCAACGTTCGCAAGAGTGTCCACTCTTTAGTTAAATGCTGTCGTAAGTTTTCCGTCTATTGTGTCGTTTTCAGCAACGTACATTGGGTTCTTTCTCTCACGGTGTTTTTCTGAACATCCGTCTATTTGCGATTTGGCAACTCTATCGGGTGTTGCAGTTCCGCCACGTTTGGCTGGCTTTTCGGAAACGTTCATTTCCTGAATTTATTGCTTCATAGTTAGGGTAAAGGAAATTGGTACGAGCCACTTCTAGGGAGGTCATGGCTACGCTTGGCCCAGTACAGACAGGGGTCAATGCAAGGCTTCGCCCAGTACAGACAGGGGTCAATGCAAGGCTTCGTTCAGTACAGACAGGGGTCAATGAAAGGCTTCGTTCAGTACAGACAGGGGTCAATGCAAGGCTTCGTTCAGTACAGACAGGGATCAATGCAAGGCTTCGTTCAGTACAGACAGGGGTCAATGCAAGGCTTCGTTCAGTACAGACAGGGATCAATGCAAGGCTTCGTTCAGTACAGACAGGAGTCAATGCAAGGCTTCACCTAGTACAGACAGGGGTCAATGCAAGGCTTCACCTAGTACAGACAGGGGTCAATGCAAGGCTTGGGGTAGTACAGACAGGGGTCAATGCAAGGCTTCGGGTAGTACAGACAGGGGTCAATGCAAGGCTTCGGGTAGTACAGACAGGGGTCAATGCAAGGCTTCGGGTAGTACAGACAGGGGTCAATGCAGTTCAGTAAGAGAGTTAATTACTTTTAGAATGGTTGTTTCTCTTAGGTGTCTCTGCTTTTCGGTGGAGGTGGGAGACGACATTAATTTCCACGTCATTTTTGGCTCTTCTAAAAGCAACATCGTTAGCATCCGTGTTGCGGCTTTTTATCTTTTGCTTTTATAGTTATTGAAAGCTTCTTAGCTTTGAGATAAAAAAGACGGGTTCCCAAATATAGCCAGACTCTGGCCTGTCTAGGGGAAATAGATTTGTTTCCTATTCTCAGTCAGAAGCTTTCAGCAGCCAGTTTTGGGCTGCTTTTGCGCCAAGACTTGGAAATTGGTTTTTGCAGCGGCGAGGAGCAATCTGCGCGCTTATTTGAAGAGAATTGAGCTCGAATTCCTGCGTTAGCTGTCTAAGAATGGAAACACTCACTCTTCTGGCCATCCGTTTTCTGCTTGTTCCGATCACTTTGGTCCAATTTCCTTAAATTTCCTCTTCTAATAGAAGAAGTTCCGCGCGGCTTTTTCGTTTTAAAAAAGCGAGGCAATGATTTTTTAGCTAAACTGTGCGGGCTTTTGACTGTAGCAACCGGTCTGATGCGGCCAGCTTCTTGGCTTCCTTGATGCCGCATTTCTGTGTTTCTGGGTGTTTCTCCGACGTCACCTCTTGGGAGTATCTCATTAAATAATGATTTCATGAGGGCTGCGGCCACCATGCCGTAGCGCCTTCGGCGACATCGTCCAACAACGATGCATGGTTCCATGCTTATTGCTTAAAACCAGTTTAAAATCCCAAAGAGTCCCAGTTTAATGGAGGGACTCTCTCGCCCCGGTGTTTGTCTGCCCTTCTCGCTTCTCCATGCATCGATTTCTTATACCCTCCCGCATTCGTTATTTGGAATGGGGCCAGACTTCCCATTCTGTTGTCTCAATTTGCTCATCGCCTCCACCCCCCCCCCTCTGCCGGATCCCCTGCAGGTGGCGGTCTGTCCGACCTGGTTGGGGAGAAGTCCTGTCAGCTGTTCCTGGCGATCCGGTTTTATCCCAACGACCCCTGCCGGGAGCTGTCCGAGACAACACGGTAAATTTGTCTGTTTAGCCGGCTAAATATATGCGGATATCCTTTTTAATACGGAAGTAGTTTCTTTTCATAGCGCCATGTGGAGCTTCTATATCTGTGGCATTTTCTAGATGCATTTCTGTTGCCTACATAATTATACATAATTACTAATATTGTTCAAGGTTTTTTGCAGACGCTAGTCCAAGTTTCTACTAGATAGATGTCCTTGTGAATAGTGAGAAACAAATTCTAATGAATGTTGATCATTTTCCAGTCCAGCTCTTATTTGTCAGATGGCTTTGAGACTAGAGAAGAATTTCACTTAGGTCTATGTCCAGTCCGAAATGATTTGTCAGATGTCCTTGAATAATGGTTAGTGTCGAATCCGAATTTGGTTTGCTAGATGTCCTTGAATGATTGGTGTTCAATCCCAATTTTATTACCTAGATGTCCATGACTGATAGTTAGTCCAGATGCTACACTCAATATTTCTTTCCTTCTGTTTCAACTGTCTAACCAGCTTAAAACTCGGGCTTTCGATTAAGAACGAATAATTTTCGCAGCTTTTTTATTAACCTAAATAATTCCTCAACTGCGTGACGCTGTCACGCAGACTGCAGGTGTTCCTTCAGACTATTCAGGACATTCAATCTGGGGCGGTGGTTGTGCCGCGGGACAAAGCGCCACGCCTTGCCGCCCTCATGCTGCAGTGTGAGTCGCGCAGTGCACTCTGGCTTTCCAATTTTGGAAATTGGATTTTAGAAATTTCCCATGGGATGTTGCTGGGTTTCAAAATCTCCGGTAGGGTGAAGCTGTAGGTTCAGGATCTTCCCCTAGATGTAGCTGTGAGTGCAGGATCTCCCCCTAGATGTAGCTGTGAGTGCAGGATCTCCCCCTAGATGTAGCTGTGAGTGCAGGATCTCCCCCTAGATGTAGCTGTGAGTTCAGGATCTCCCCCTAGATGTAGCTGTGAGTTCAGGATCCCCCCCTAGATGTAGCTGTGAGTTCAGGATCTCATCTAGATGTAGCTGTGAGTTCAGGATCTCCCCCTAGATGTAGCTGTGAGTTCAGGATCTCCCCCTAGATGTAGCTGTCAGTTCAGGATCCCCCCCTAGATGTAGCTGTGAGTTCAGGATCTCATCTAGATGTAGCTGTGAGTTCAGGATCTCCCCCTAGATGTAGCTGTGAGTTCAGGATCTCCCCCTAGATGTAGCTGTGAGTTCAGGATCTCCCCCTAGATGTAGCTGTGAGTTCAGGATCTCCCCTAGATGTAGCTGTGAGTTCAGGATCTCCCCCTAGATGTAGCTGTGAGTTCAGGATCCCCCCCTAGATGTAGCTGTGAGTTCAGGATCTCATCTAGATGTAGCTGTGAGTTCAGGATCTCATCTAGATGTAGCTGTGAGTTCAGGATCTCCCCCTAGATGTAGCTGTGAGTTCAGGATCTCCCCCTAGATGTAGCTGTGAGTTCAGGATCTCCCCCTAGATGTAGCTGTGAGTTCAGGATCTCCCCCTAGATGTAGCTGTGAGTTCAGGATCTCCCCCTAGATGTAGCTGTGAGTTCAGGATCTCCCCCTAGATGTAGCTGTGAGTTCAGGATCTCCCCCTAGATGTAGCTGTGAGTTCAGGATCTCCCCCTAGATGTAGCTGTGAGTTCAGGATCTCCCCCTAGATGTAGCTGTGAGTTCAGGATCTCCCCCTAGATGTAGCTGTGAGTTCAGGATCTCCCCCTAGATGTAGCTGTGAGTTCAGGATCTCCCCCTAGATGTAGCTGTGAGTTCAGGATCTCCCCCTAGATGTAGCTGTGAGTTCAGGATCTCCCCCTAGATGTAGCTGTGAGTTCAGGATCTCCCCCTAGATGTAGTTGTGAGTTCAGGATCTCATCTAGATGTAGCTCAGGTAATCAGTATTGCCTACCAAAGTGATTACGAGCTCGTAATTTAAAACAAAAATATTTTAGCTTACCACGGCGACTTCGACCACCAGATGGGTTTCCCGTTGAACAACTACAGCCTGTTTGCCGACCTGCGGCCCGGCATCGATTCCGAGGTGGCTAACATGTACCGCATGTTCAAGTGAGTCTGCGTCTGTCCCCCCCCTTCGCCTGCGCTTCGATGTCGCGCCACGACCCCTGGTTCAATGCGTGTCTGCTTACAGTACCGCATGTGCTCAGTAGTCAACGGATGGCCAGAATTGCCGACAGCGCTGTTATACTCATACCTCACCTCCTCCTCCCTTAATCAAGGGGTCTGCCAGCCAGCAGGGCGGAGTACCAGTTCCTCAGTCACGTGAAATGGTTGGAAGGCTACGGCAGAGTGAATTTCCGCGTCCTAGTAAGTTGCAGATCCTGCTAAAATTAAAGTGCTTTTATTTGTGCTGAAAAATTGTCAATCTGAATCGGAAATTTCCAGCTTGATGACGGCAGCCGGTCCACTCTGTGCATTGAGACAACTGGCATTGTGCTGCGCAGCCAGTCTGCTTCCGGCAGCCAGGCCTGCTTCTTCTGGTGAGCGGCATTTCTGCCTTTCCGTAGTGTGTTGGGTTTATATTGCTCTGGTAGCCTTAGCTTAAACACAAGCTTTGCCTACAAGCTTTGCCTAGCTTAAACACAAGCTTTGCCTAGCTTAAACACAAGCATTGCCTAGCTTAAACACAAGCTTTGCCTAGCTTAAACACAAGCATTGCCTTGGTTAAACACAAGCATTGCCTACAAGCATTGCCTAGCTTAAACACGAGCATTGCCTTGGTTAAACACAAGCATTGCCTACAAGCATTGCCTAGCTTAAACACAAGCATTGCCTTGGTTAAACACAAGCATTGCCTTGGTTAAACACAAGCATTGCCTACAAGCATTGCCTAGCTTAAACACGAGCATTGCCTTGGTTAAACACAAGCATTGCCTACAAGCATTGCCTAGCTTAAACACGAGCATTGCCTTGGTTAAACACAAGCATTGCCTACAAGCATTGCCTAGCTTAAACACAAGCATTGCCTTGGTTAAACACAAGCATTGCCTAGCTTAAACACAAGCATTGCCTAGCTTAAACACAAGCATTGCCTAGCTTAAACACAAGCATTGCCTAGCTTAAACACAAGCATTGCCTAGCTTAAACACAAGCATTGCCTAGCTTAAACACAAGCATTGCCTAGCTTAAACACAAGCATTGCCTAGCTTAAACACAAGCATTGCCTTGGTTAAGCACAAGCATTGCCTAGCTTAAACACAAGCATTGCCTAGCTTAAAAACAAGCTTTGCCTAGCTTAAACACAAGCATTGCCTTGGTTAAACACAAGCATTGCCTACAAGCATTGCCTAGCTTAAACACAAGCATTGCCTTGGTTAAACACAAGCATTGCCTTGGTTAAACAAAAGCATTGCCTTGGTTAAACACAAGTATTGCCTAGCTCAAACACAAGCATTACCTTAGCTTAAACACAAGCATTGCCTAGCTCAAACACAAGCAATACCTTAGCTTAAACACAAGCATTGCCTAGCTCAAACACAAGCAATACCTTAGCTTAAACACAAGCATTGCCTAGCTCAAACACAAGCAATACCTTAGCTTAAACACAAGCATTGCCTAGCTCAAACACAAGCAATACCTTAGCTTAAACACAAGCATTGCCTAGCTCAAACACAAGCAATACCTTAGCTTAAACACAAGCATTGCCTAGCTCAAACACAAGCAATACCTTAGCTTAAACACAAGCATTGCCTAGCTCAAACACAAGCATTACCTTAGCTTAAACACAAGCATTGCCTAGCTCAAACACAAGCATTACCTTAGCTTAAACACAAGCATTGCCTAGCTCAAACACAAGCAATACCTTAGCTTAAACACAAGCATTGCCTAGCTCAAACACAAGCAATACCTTAGCTTAAACACAAGCATTGCCTAGCTCAAACACAAGCAATACCTTAGCTTAAACACAAGCATTGCCTAGCTCAAACACAAGCAATACCTTAGCTTAAACACAAGCATTGCCTTGGTTAAACGATGCAACCAAAACAAACGCTGCTTTTCAGGCCAAGGATTAAGAAGTTTCAGCTTAAGAAGCATCGCATGGTGATGAAAGTTCGGTCCAAGGCGGTAAGTTGAGTTATCGCTAATCCTTAGCTTTAATCCTGCTATAGATATTCGCTAGTCATCTTGATTCCCTCTGTTAATTAAAACTTATCAAAGCAATCAAATTAAAATGTGAACATTCTGCAATAGAGCCATGAAATTTTACAAACCAATGCTCGAAGCTGCAGACAGGCGCCAGACAGAATAACAGATCGTTTTTGACTGACAGATCTGTCAGAAAACCACACAGTCAGGATTGACTTTATTGTGTTTAAGCGTGTGGCCGTTTGGATGCAGAACAACTCAAACTCGCGGGCTCACTGAAGGTATGGGTGCGGGGACTCACTGAAGGTATGGGGGCGGGGACTCACTGAAGGTATGGGGGCGGGGACTCACTGAAGGTATGGGGGCGGGGACTCACTGAAGGTATGGGGGCGGGGACTCACTGAAGGTATGGGGGCGGGGACTCACTGAAGGTATGGGGGCGGGGACTCACTGAAGGTATGGGGGCGGGGACTCACTGAAGGTATGGGGGCGGGGACTCACTGAAGGTATGGGGGCGGGGACTCACTGAAGGTATGGGGCGGGGACTCACTGAAGGTATGGGGGCGGGGACTCACTGAAGGTATGGGGGCGGGGACTCACTGAAGGTAAGGGGGCGGGGACTCACGGAGGGTATGGGGGCGGGACTCACGGAGGGTATGGGGGCGGGGACTCACTGAAGGTATGGGGGCGGGGACTCACTGAAGGTATGGGGGCGGGGACTCACTGAAGGTATGGGGCGGGGACTCACTGAAGGTATGGGGCGGGGACTCACTGAAGGTATGGGGGCGGGGACTCACTGAAGGTATGGGGGCGGGGACTCACTGAAGGTATGGGGGCGGGGACTCACTGAAGGTATGAGGGCGGGGACTCACTGAAGGTATGGGGCGGGGACTCACTGAAGGTATGGGGGCGGGGACTCACTGAAGGTATGGGGGCGGGGACTCACTGAAGGTATGGGGGCGGGGACTCACTGAAGGTATGGGGGCGGGGACTCTTGAAGGTATGGGGGCGGAGACTCACTGAAGGTATGGGGGCGGGGACTCACTGAAGGAGCAGCTCATAGATGCGGAGACTACCATATCAGCCGATCCATCATCCCATTCCCATCCACTCCGACAGAAGTATTTCTCATTACAAAAACGAGTATTTCCCATTTGCAAATCGAATATCAACTGCTAGGCATTGGCAATTAAAAATATTGCAATTTAATCAGGCCCGCTTTTTGCTGCTCTGCCATGCATCAATAAGCCCTACTGGGTCTGCAATTCTGTCTGTAACGTTGCTTTAAAAAGCTTTTTAGCTGTAAAAACGAACGAGCGAAATAAATTGCGAGTCCTCTTGAGCTGCAATTAATGAACTATTTTCCATTTTCGCTTTCGCCATTAACTGTTAGCGGCTTGCTAGGGTACTAGCTGATTGCTAGTGCTCACAATGCTAGTAGACTGGGGTGGAGTAGCTTGTGGTAGAGTAGACTGGGGTGGAGTAGCTTGTGGTAGAGTAGACTGGGGTGGAGTAGCTTGTGGTAGAGTAGACTGGGGTGGAGTAGCTTGTGGTAGAGTAGACTGGGGTGGAGTAGCTTGTGGTAGAGTAGACTGGGGTGGAGTAGCTTGTGGTAGAGTAGACTGGGTGGAGTAGATGGGTGGAGTAGACTAATGGAGTAGACAGTGGTAGAGTAGACAGGTGGAGTAGACTGATGGAGTAGACAGTGGTGGAGTAGACTGGGGTTGAGTATAGTACCTGTGTAGACTGGGATATTTTACTTTCTAAATGTTCTCAACCGCTAGAGGAAATTCAATGCTAAAAAGCGGCATTTTCTGCAGGCATAATTGACAAAAATCATCACTGAATTTCAACCCCCCCTCCCGCCCAGGAGGAGGGCGGCATTCACGAGTTTCGCACCGACGACAAGCACCAACTGCAGGAGCTGTGGGAGACCTGCTGCGAGCACTTGGAGTTTTTCCGGTGAGTCTGCTAAGAGAATTAAAATTTTGAGATCGTCAAATGGGTAGACAGTGCCCTATAGTGTCGGGAAAAGGGGGCCGAAACGCCCTGAAGCGGGGGAAAGGGGGCTGCAACACCCTGAAGGGCTGAGGGAAAGGGGGCTGCAACACCCTCAAAAGCCGGGGAAAGGGGCTGCAACACCCTGAAGTTCCACAAGAAAGGGGGCTGCAACACCCTCTAGAGCCGGGGGAAAGGGGGGCTGCAACACCCTGAAGGACCAGGCTTGCAAAAGATGCTTGAAAAGCACAGAGAAGTAGAGACCCCAGTGACCAAAGAAGAAAAAAATAGACACAAAAATCTGCAACTCGGCCCCACCCACCGCAGCTCGGGCATCGATCCGTCATTCCGACAGGCGTCTGGCAACGCCGCCAGCTCGGAAGCGGCCGAGACGGCGGCTTACCGGCGGCCCAGACGTCGCGAGTTCGAACACTCAGACCAGTGGCTGCACGATCCTCGGCAGCAGGAGGCTTCGCAGCACCAACTGCACCTGCAGCAGCAGCAGCGGAGAATGCGCAACAGGTGAGTAACAATTCTGACTTGGCATTGGCTTGAAGATTGCTATTGATTCAGGTGTATTCGCACTTTTGTCTGCTACCTTTGTAGCATTGTAGCATCAGTGCCTCAGTGATGAGTAGCATCAGTGCCTCAGTGATGAGTAGCATCAGTGCCTCAGTGATGAGTAGCATCAGTGCCTCAGTGATGAGTAGCATCAGTGCCTCAGTGATGAGTAGCATCAGTGCCTCAGTGATGAGTAGCATCAGTGCCTCAGTGATGAGTAGCATCAGTGCCTCAGTGATGAGTAGCATCAGTGCCTCAGTGATGAGTAGCATCAGTGCCTCAGTGATGAGTAGCATCAGTGCCTCAGTGATGAGTAGCATCAGTGCCTCAGTGATGAGTAGCATCAGTGCCTCAGTGATGAGTAGCATCAGTGCCTCAGTGATGAGTAGCATCAGTGCCTCAGTGATGAGTAGCATCAGTGCCTCAGTGATGAGTAGCATCAGTGCCTCAGTGATGAGTAGCATCAGTGCCTCAGTGATGAGTAGCATCAGTGCCTCAGTGATGAGTAGCATCAGTGCCTCAGTGATGAGTAGCATCAGTGCCTCAGTGATGAGTAGCATCAGTGCCTCAGTGATGAGTAGCATCAGTGCCTCAGTGATGAGTAGCATCAGTGCCTCAGTGATGAGTAGCATCAGTGCCTCAGTGATGAGTAGCATCAGTGCCTCAGTGATGAGTAGCATCACTGCCTCAGTGATGAGTAGCATCAGTGCCTCAGTGATGAGTATTGCAGGATCAGTGCCTCAGTGATGAGTATTGCAGGATCAGTGCCTCAGTGATGAGTAGCATCAGTGCCTCAGTGATGAGTATTGCAGGATCAGTGCCTCAGTGATGAGTATTGCAGGATCAGTGCCTCAGTGATGAGTAGCATCAGTGCCTCAGTGATGAGTATTGCAGGATCAGTGCCTCAGTGATGAGTAGCATCAGTGCCTCAGTGATGAGTATTGCAGGATCAGTGCCTCAGTGATGAGTAGCATCAGTGCCTCAGTGATGAGTAGCATCAGTGCCTCAGTGATGAGTAGCATCAGTGCCTCAGTGATGAGTAGCATCAGTGCCTCAGTGATGAGTAGCATCAGTGCCTCAGTGATGAGTAGCATCAGTGCCTCAGTGATGAGTATTGCAGGATCAGTGCCTCAGTGATGAGTAGCATCAGTGCCTCAGTGATGAGTAGCATCAGTGCCTCAGTGATGAGTATTGCAGGATCAGTGCCTCAGTGATGAGTAGCATCAGTGCCTCAGTGATGAGTATTGCAGGATCAGTGCCTCAGTGATGAGTAGCATCAGTGCCTCAGTGATGAGTGTGGATACGCATTGCCCGCCCCCTCGCACTTCAGACCGGCCATTGACACTCGCAGCATGCGTGACATCAGAGCTCCCGTGGCCAGTACCTCATCGGTGTATGGCGAGTGAGTGCAGGCAGGCAGGGAGCCCGAAATAATTTTTATCTGCCCCGCTTGGATATTCGATGGGTTTGCCCTTCAATTATTTAGCAGCACCGCCCCGTTTTTTTCTTTCCAGCGATCCGTACCGCCCGTTCATGTCAGACTCGGAGGCCGTGACCAAAACTAACAAGTGAGTGGGAATGGGACACATGTGCCTGCCCGCATGGTTAGCGGACAGTCCTGTCTCAGTCTCTCCCCTCCGCCTGTCACGTCCGCCTCTTTACTCTGCCTCTACCCACCGTCTCTCCCTTCTGCCTCTACCCACCGCCTCTCCCTTCTGCCTCTACCCACCGTCTCTCCCTTCTGCCTCTACCCACCGTCTCTCCCTTCTGCCTCTACCCACCGTCTCTTCCTTCTGCCTCTACCCACCGTCTCTCCCTTCTGCCTCTACCCACCGTCTCTCCCTTCTGCCTCTACCCACCGTCTCTTCCTTCTGCCTCTACCCACCGTCTCTCCCTTCTGCCTCTACCCACCGTCTCTCCCTTCTGCCTCTCCCTCCGTCTCTCCCTTCTGCCTCTCCCTCCGTCTCTCCCTTCTGCCTCTCCCTCCGTCTCTCCCTTCTGCCTCTCCCTCCGTCTCTCCCTTCTGCCTCTCCCCACCGTCTCTCCCTTCTGCCTCTCCCCACCGTCTCTCCCTTCTGCCTCTCCCTCCGTCTCTTCCTTCTGCCTCTACCCACCGTCTCTCCCTTCTGCCTCTACCCACCGTCTCTTCCTTCTGCCTCTACCCACCGTCTCTCCCTTCTGCCTCTCCCTCCGTCTCTCCCTTCTGCCTCTACCCACCGTCTCTTCCTTCTGCCTCTACCCACCGTCTCTCCCTTCTGCCTCTACCCACCGTCTCTTCCTTCTGCCTCTACCCACCGTCTCTCCCTTCTGCCTCTCCCTCCGTCTCTCCCTTCTGCCTCTACCCACCGCCTCTCCCTTCTGCCTCTACCCACCGTCTCTCCCTTCTGCCTCTACCCACCGTCTCTCCCTTCTGCCTCTACCCACCGTCTCTCCCTTCTGCCTCTCCCTCCGTCTCTCCCTTCTGCCTCTACCCACCGTCTCTCCCTTCTGCCTCTCCCTCCGTCTCTCCCTTCTGCCTCTCCCCACCGTCTCTCCCTTCTGCCTCTCCCCACCGTCTCTCCCTTCTGCCTCTCCCTCCGTCTCTCCCTTCTGCCTCTACCCACCGTCTCTCCCTTCTGCCTCTCCCTCCGTCTCTCCCTTCTGCCTCTACCCACCGTCTCTCCCTTCTGCCTCTACCCACCGCCTCTCCCTTCTGCCTCTCCCCACCGTCTCTCCCTTCTGCCTCTCCCCACCGTCTCTCCCTTCTGCCTCTCCCTCCGTCTCTCCCTTCTGCCTCTACCCACCGTCTCTCCCTTCTGCCTCTACCCACCGTCTCTCCCTTCTGCCTCTACCCACCGTCTCTCCCTTCTGCCTCTCCCTCCGTCTCTCCCTTCTGCCTCTCCCTCCGTCTCTCCCTTCTGCCTCTCCCTCCGTCTCTCCCTTCTGCCTCTACCCACCGTCTCTCCCTTCTGCCTCTCCCTCCGTCTCTCCCTTCTGCCTCTACCCACCGTCTCTCCCTTCTGCCTCTACCCACCGTCTCTCCCTTCTGCCTCTACCCACCGTCTCTCCCTTCTGCCTCTACCCACCGTCTCTCCCTTCTGCCTCTCCCTCCGTCTCTCCCTTCTGCCTCTCCCTCCGTCTCTCCCTTCTGCCTCTCCCTCCGTCTCTCCCTTCTGCCTCTCCCCACCGTCTCTCCCTTCTGCCTCTCCCCACCGTCTCTCCCTTCTGCCTCTCCCTCCGTCTCTCCCTTCTGCCTCTACCCACCGTCTCTCCCTTCTGCCTCTCCCTCCGTCTCTCCCTTCTGCCTCTACCCACCGCCTCTCCCCACCGCCTCTCCCCTCCGCCTCTCCCCTCCGCCTCTCCCCTCCGCCTCTCCCCACCGCTTCTCCCCTCTGCCTCTACTCACCGCCTCTCCCCTCCGTCTTTCCCGTCCTCATCACCTTCTTCTTTCTATCAATTCCTCTATCATTCTTCCGTCGTCATTTCTTTTTCCATTTTCTCTCTTGTACCTGCACGGTTTTCGCACGGTAGCACAGGTGGCAGTGCAGCAATCCTGACGCATTCCGCTACCCCCTCCGTTGCACGATTGCCCCCCGCGCCCAGATTCAACATGGTCAGGGAGCGCTATTATCAGCGCTCGAAACGGCACCTGACCTCGGATGAACTCTACGATTCCAGGTAGCTCTTTACACACGAAATTCATGCTTATTCTCATCCACTTGTTTTTGTTTTAACTATATCTGCACTAGAGTGCTTTTGTCACAATTGATTGAAATATACTGACGTGTGTTTAACTTCTCTTGCTTTTTGTTGCAATCGTTATTCAGCTAATAAATCATTTCCAATCACATGTTGTTATATTAAGCATCAAGTTATGCAACCTGCCTTGTCCTTTTTGTCTGTCACATCTCCCTCTTCTCCATCTCATCTCCCCGTCTTCTCCATCTCATCTCACTGTATTCTCCATCTCACTGTATTCTCCATCTCACTGTATTCTCCATCTCCCTGTCTTCTCCATCTCATCCCATTGTCTTCTCCGTCTCTGCTCCCTGTCTTCTCCGTTTATCTCCCTGTCTTCTCCGTTTATCTCCCTGTCTTCTCCGTCTCATCTCCCTGTCTTCTCCGTCTCATCTCCCTGTCTTCTCCGTCTCATCTCCCTGTCTTCTCCGTCTCATCTCCCTGTCTTCTCCGTCTCATCTCCCTGTCTTCTCCGTCTCATCTCCCTGTCTTCTCCGTCTCATCTCCCTGTCTTCTCCGTCTCATCTCCCTGTCTTCTCCGTCTCATCTCCCTGTCTTCTCCGTCTCATCTCCCTGTCTTCTCCGTCTCATCTCCCTGTCTTCTCCGTCTCATCTCCCTGTCTTCTCCGTCTCATCTCATTGTCTTCTCCGTCTCATCTCCCCGTCTTCTCCGTCTCATCTCACTGTCTTCTCCGTCTCATCTCACTGTCTTCTCCGTCTCATCTCCCTGTCTTCTCCGTCTCATCTCCCTGTCTTCTCCGTCTCATCTCCCTGTCTTCTCCGTCTCATCTCCCTGTCTTCTCCGTCTCATCTCACTGTCTTCTCCGTCTCATCTCCCTGTCTTCTCCGTCTCATCTCCCTGTCTTCTCCGTCTCATCTCCCTGTCCTCTCCGTCTCATCTCACTGTCTTCTCCGTCTCATCTCACTGTCTTCTCCGTCTCATCTCCCTGTCTTCTCCGTCTCATCTCCCTGTCTTCTCCGTCTCATCTCATTGTCTTCTCCGTCTCATCTCCCCGTCTTCTCCGTCTCATCTCACTGTCTTCTCCGTCTCATCTCACTGTCTTCTCCGTCTTATCTCTCTCTTTTTTTAAGTCTCAATCTTTTCTCCGCATCTTCTCTCATCTGGTCTCTTTTTCACTCCTCTCTCATCTTGTCTCCTCTTTTCATCTTTATCTACCAGACAAACACATCTACAGTCTTGTATCTCTTGCTCCCCTCTGTCCCCTACAGTTCAGTCTGAACTCAACAATTGCCAATGCCATAAATTTCACAGCCATTCACCACCCCATTCAAATAGCAGTTCAGCATTGCCGCTTCCATTTTGCTAAGTAACTGTTGTTTGACCAGCCTGGCATGGGCGAGGTATTGATCTTCCCGTGTGTGCTGTGCCCAGAAGCTGGCTTCTAAACCTTGGCCACTATGCTCCCCATACGAATTCATTTGGGTATATTAGTACAGCCCATGCGCTTTACTCTTGTTGAGTCAGTACTAGTCGTTTCAAAAGTTTCATGTCTAATCTTCAATATTAATGTTTGCTGTGAACTTGCAATTTAAATTTACTCTTTTAGTACAATCCCAGTCTCATTGATACTACTTAAAGTAGGTTTCGTGCCTTTGGGAAATGCATTGTTGGTATTTGGAACTGAGGATTAATAGGGATAACTATGACTAGTGGGGATAACTATGACAGAGATTAGTGGGGATAACTATGGCAGGGATTACCGGGGATAACTATGACAGAGATTAGTGGGGATAACTATGGCAGGGATAATTGGGGATAACTATGGCAGGGATTAATGGGGATAACTATGGCGGGGATTACCGGGGATAACTATGGCAGGGATTAATGGGATAACTATGGCAGGGATTAATGGGGATAACTGTGGCAGGGATTAATGGGATAACTATGGCAGGGATTAATGGGGATAACTAGGGCAGGGATTAATGGGGACAACTATGGCAGGGATTAATGAGGATAACTATGGCAGGGATTACTGGGGATAACTATGGCAGGGATTACCGGGGATAACTATGGCAGGGATTAGTGGGAATGGACAAGGATTAATGCCGATAATCGATAATCCGCCCCCCTCGCTCCCCCTCCCCCAATAGCGAGGCTGGCTCCCGGCGTCGCCACCCCATCGCCCCCGCTGCCTCCGCCTCCTCCGCGGCGGCCAGCGGCGGGGGTCGCAGTCGGCGGCCGATCCTGGCCGAGGCCTCCTCCGGCCTGCTCAGCCACATCCGGCACGACCGGGTGGACTCGTGCGGCCTCAGCCAGGAGCAACTGCGCCAGATTGAGTTCACCCAGCTACCAGCTGATCGGGGACTTCGCGTCAACTACGACGCCCAGACCGGTCGGGGCCGGCTGCGACTGACGGCGCCGCGCGCCGAGATCATCCCGCGCAGCTCCGGGCCGGTGCCGCAGGACAGCACCGGGCCTGTCGCTGATGCCGACGCCGCCGCTGTTGCCGCAGCCGCCGCCGCCGCCGCCGCTGCTGCAGGCCGCAGTCCGATGAGCCACCGCCAGCAACTGCAGCCGCGCCAAGTTGACCATGGGGTAGCGGCTCCCGGCTGGTCCCTGTATGGCGACTACCTGAGCGAAGGGTGCGCATCCTGTGTTCTGTGAATTGCCGATTTCACACTGTGATCCTGGCTGTTCACATTGCCGATTTCACACTGTGATCCTGGCTGTTCACATTGCCGATTTCACACTGTGATCCTGGCTGTTCACATTGCCGTTTTCACACTTTGATCCTAGCTGTTCACATTGCCGATTTCACACTGTGATCCTGGCTGTTCACATTGCCGATTTCACACTGTGATCCTGGCTGTTCACATTGCCGATTTCACACTGTGATCCTGGCTGTTCACATTGCCGTTTTCACACTTTGATCCTAGCTGTTCACATTGCCGATTTCACACTGTGATCCTGGCTGTTCACATTGCCGATTTCACACTGTGATCCTGGCTGTTCACATTACTGAGTTCACACTTTGATCCTGGCTGTTCACATTGCCGATTTCACACTGTGATCCTGGCTGTTCACATTGCCGATTTCACACTGTGATCCTGGCTGTTCACGTTGCTGATTTCACACTGTGATCCTGGCTGTTCACATTGCCGATTTCACACTGTGATCCTGGCTGTTCACAGTTTCAAGTTCACAATCCAATGGGGAATTCTTTGTTAATTCCGCAGGCCACCCAGCGGCGGCAACTACAGGCACTCGCACAACAACAGCTACCAGGCGGCCGTGTCAGACACGGAAACCGACCCCAACAGGCGCTACCAGCCGCTGGTGAGGCTGGCTCATTTTTTAACAACCCAGAAAGTCTGACATGCGTGCTCTCAAATACTATATACCTGTTCCCGTGTCTGTTGGTCCACGCGGGAGTCAGGATAACTTATGTGGCTGTCATTAAACCAATGTTGGATGTCATTAGACTAATCTAGCTGTCTCATTAGACTTATCTTGGTATCGTTAGAATAATATGGGTATTTTTAGACTAATATAGGTGTCATTAGACTAATCTGGGTGTCATTAGACTAATCTTATAGTGTCATTAGACCAATCTGGGTGTCATTAGAGTAATGTAAGTGTTTTTAGACTAATATAGGTACTGTTAGACTAATATGGGTGTCATTAGGCTAATCTTATAGTGTAATTAGACTACTATTTGATTCATTAGACTAATATGGGTGTCATTAGACTAATCTTAGTGTCATTAGACTAATATGTGTGTCATTAGACTAATATGGTTGTTATGAGACTAATCTGGGTGTTATTAGACTACGGTGGTTGTCAGAATAATCTGACAACCCAGCAACTTCTGTCAGCAACCCACTGTTGCATGTTGGGTGTCAGAAAGATGAGGCATCTGTCAGAAGAAGAAAAGTGAAATCTCCTAAACCTTACTCTGAAACTTTTTCAGGACTGATTTTAATGGTAATTGAGTTACCAGAGCCTGCAGTATGCACTGCATCATAGCAGCATTCCTACATTGCTCGCTCTCGTTTCTAAAAAACGAAGGAATTGTTCGAGATCATTGCTGACTTACTAATTTGAGATTTCTCTATGATTTTTATGCGACTATCAAGTTAGTGTGTAGCAGTTTTTAGACATTTTAAAGCCTATTAGATTTTGTTGAATTTTCGTAAGCCTCAAGTTAAGCAAAGTTGTAGAAGTCTTAAGATTTTATTAATTTTATCAATTTTGCTGAATGAGCTTTTTATGTTTACATATAGCAGGTTACCTGTTGCATATTTTACACTTATTCGGAAACCTTGACCGCAGCTAACACCCACCCCACAGCCAGCAGCCCATAGCACCCAGCAACCCATAGACAGCACCTAGCAACCCATAGCCAGCACTAGCAACCCATAGCCAGCACCCAGCAACCCATGACCAGCACCCAGAAACCCATAGCCAGCACCCAGCAACCCATGATCAGCATCCGGCAACCCATAGACAGCACCCAGCAACCCATGACCAGCACCCAGCAACCCATAGACAGCACCCAGCAACCCATAGCCAGCACCCAGCAACCCATAGCCAGCACCCAGCAACCCATAGACAGCACCCAGCAACCCATAGCCAGCATCTACGCTCGTAGCAACCCATAGCCAGCACCCAGCAACCCGTAGCCAGCACCCAGCAACCCATAGCCAGCACCCAGAAACCCATAGACAGCACCCAGAAACCCATAGCCAGCACCCACCACCCCACAGCCAGCACCCACCGCCCCACAGCCAGCACCCACCGCCCCACAGCCAGCACCCACCACCCTACAGCCAGCACCCACCACCCCACAGCCAGCACCCACCGCCCCACAGCCAGCACCCACCACCCTACAGCCAGCACCCACCACCCCACAGCCAGCACCCACCACCCCACGGCCAGCACCCACCAGCCGAAAACGCCCTTAATACCGCACTGCAGGTTAAGCAGCGTTTTACTTTCTATCTTTCAGAGAGGTCCTCAGCCGCATGTCCCACAGCATCAGCCGCAGCAGCCCCTGTACCAAAACCAGCACCGACTGCAGCAGCAGCATTGGCAGCCTCCGGTTCCGCCTCCAAGACAGCCCCACAGTCGGTTTTCCACTCACCAGACACTCGTGTGAATTTGCTACCCGTATGAAGCTGCACTATACTGCAATACGGCATTGCTATTCGCTATTCTTTATTAACTTTCGATATTCCTTTGTACTAATGCAATTTTATTTTATTTATGTTTATCAGCTATTGTAGTCTGTTTGAAACAGCTACTACTTTATATGGCTGCTGTGCTTCCGTAAGTTTATTTACAGGCCTGCTGACTGCTTACAAGCTTTAGACTGTTAGCTTATCACTTGTTTAAATCCGCCAAATATTTGCTTTATTTTCTGGCATTTCCGCGTCACATCCGTCACAAAGGGCGGGGTGTCGAACTAGTACAAATACAGTACGGAATTCCCATTTTTAAAACGTGAATTACGTAGAATTTTTATTCACATACATAATCTCACAATTTCATCCTAATAACTCTACTGTGAGTAGACGGCTTTAGAAAATTGTGACCCATTTTTGAGCGCGACCGAAATTACTACTGTTTAAAGAGATTTTCTATTTATAAATATTCAACAGCGGGTGCCGATTCCGTGATTTAAACCTTTAGTTTCTGTCATGTTACATTGTTCTTCGCTTCGCGTTTTTTCATTGCCATACTTTTCTGCTTTTTTACGCAATTTAATGCCAAATTTAGTTTTGAGAGATGCTGGGTCGCCATCCTGAATATATTTACACGTACGCTACAATCATGACAGAAAAATTGCAAACTTAGTTAAGTATTTTATTAAGATTTACTTCTCAAATCCTTCTTCCTTAATTGAGGCTTTTGCTGTGAGCAGTTTTTTATAACTGCAAAAGTTTTTACTCAGTTTTTTTGTATCGAATTCCGGCCATTTTAGCGGCTGGCTGTTTGCTCAACTGAGACCTCTGTCACTGCCTGTGCGCTGAATGACAATATAATCGTATCGGCACATCTATGGCAGTGGCTATTTATTAATCCCTAATTTTCTCTGTTCATCATGGTCTTTAATAACTATGCATTACGTAATAAGAGTTTATTTTTTCGACAAGAACTCATTTATTTATCGCCCGATGCATAGGTAAACAGCTTGAGTTGCTATGACGATTTTTCACAACAAAAGCGCCTCGGCACCTTGTATCATATAACCAGTGCCCATCAAAGGGTAGCCAGATGGACTGGTGGTGACAGCCCACAGATCGACTGAAGGAGGGGTGACAGCCCACAGATCGACTGAAGGAGAGGTGACAGCCCACAGATCGACTGAAGGAGGGGTGACAGCCCACAGATCGACTGAAGGAGAGGTGACAGCCCACAGATCGACTGAAGGAGAGGTGACAGCCCACAGATCGACTGAAGGAGGGGTGACAGCCCACAGATCGACTGAAGGAGAGGTGACAGCCCACAGATCGACTGAAGGAGAGGCGACAGCCCACAGATCGACTGAAGGAGGGGTGATAGCCCACAGATCGACTGAAGGAGGGGTGACAGCCCACAGATCGACTGAAGGAGGGGTGACAGCCCACAGATCGACTGAAGGAGAAGTGACAGCCCACAGATCGACTGAAGGAGAGGCGACAGCCCACAGATCGACTGAAGGAGAGGCGACAGCCCACAGATCGACTGAAGGAGAGGCGACAGCCCACAGATCGACTGAAGGAGAGGTGACAGCCCACAGATCGACTGAAGGAGGGGTGACAGCCCACAGATCGACTGAAGGAGAAGTGACAGCCCACAGATCGACTGAAGGAGAGGCGACAGCCCACAGATCGACTGAAGGAGAGGTGACAGCCCACAGATCGACTGAAGGAGGGGTGACAGCCCACAGATCGACTGAAGGAGAGGTGACAGCCCACAGATCGACTGAAGGAGGGGTGACAGCCCACAGATCGACTGAAGGAGAGGTGACAGCCCACAGATCGACTGAAGGAGAGGTGACAGCCCACAGATCGACTGAAGGAGGGGTGACAGCCCACAGATCGACTGAAGGAGGGGTGACAGCCCACAGATCGACTGAAGGAGAGGCGACAGCCCACAGATCGACTGAAGGAGGGGTGATAGCCCACAGATCGACTGAAGGAGGGGTGACAGCCCACAGATCGACTGAAGGAGGGGTGACAGCCCACAGATCGACTGAAGGAGAAGTGACAGCCCACAGATCGACTGAAGGAGAGGCGACAGCCCACAGATCGACTGAAGGAGAGGCGACAGCCCACAGATCGACTGAAGGAGAGGCGACAGCCCACAGATCGACTGAAGGAGGGGTGACAGCCCACAGATCGACTGAAGGAGGGGTGACAGCCCACAGATCGACTGAAGGAGAAGTGACAGCCCACAGATCGACTGAAGGAGAGGCGACAGCCCACAGATCGACTGAAGGAGAGGCGACAGCCCACAGATCGACTGAAGGAGAGGCGACAGCCCACAGATCGACTGAAGGAGAGGCGACAGCCCACAGATCGACTGAAGGAGGGGTGACAGCCCACAGATCGACTGAAGGAGGGGTGACAGCCCACAGATCGACTGAAGGAGAGGCGACAGCCCACAGATCGACTGAAGGAGAGGTGACAGCCCACAGATCGACTGAAGGAGGGGTGACAGCCCACAGATCGACTGAAGGAGAGGTGACAGCCCACAGATCGACTGAAGGAGAGGTGACAGCCCACAGATCGACTGAAGGAGAGGTGACAGCCCACAGATCGACTGAAGGAGAGGTGACAGCCCACAGATCGACTGAAGGAGGGGTGACAGCCCACAGATCGACTGAAGGAGGGGTGACAGCCCACAGATCGACTGAAGGAGAGGCGACAGCCCACAGATCGACTGAAGGAGGGGTGATAGCCCACAGATCGACTGAAGGAGGGTGACAGCCCACAGATCGACTGAAGGAGGGGTGACAGCCCACAGATCGACTGAAGGAGAAGTGACAGCCCACAGATCGACTGAAGGAGAGGCGACAGCCCACAGATCGACTGAAGGAGAGGCGACAGCCCACAGATCGACTGAAGGAGAGGCGACAGCCCACAGATCGACTGAAGGAGGGGTGATAGCCCACAGATCGACTGAAGGAGGGGTAACAGCCCACAGATCGACTGAAGGAGGGGTGACAGCCCACAGATCGACTGAAGGAGGGGTGACAGCCCACAGATCGACTGAAGGAGAAGTGACAGCCCACAGATCGACTGAAGGAGAGGCGACAGCCCACAGATCGACTGAAGGAGGGGTGACAGCCCACAGATCGACTGAAGGAGGGGTGACAGCCCACAGATCGACTGAAGGAGAGGTGACAGCCCACAGATCGACTGAAGGAGAGGTGACAGCCCACAGATCGACTGAAGGAGAGGCGACAGCCCACAGATCGACTGAAGGAGGGGTGATAGCCCACAGATCGACTGAAGGAGGGGTGACAGCCCACAGATGGACTGAAGGAGGGGTGACAGCCCACAGATCGACTGAAGGAGAAGTGACAGCCCACAGATCGACTGAAGGAGAGGCGACAGCCCACAGATCGACTGAAGGAGAGGCGACAGCCCACAGATCGACTGAAGGAGAGGCGACAGCCCACAGATCGACTGAAGGAGAGGTGACAGCCCACAGATCGACTGAAGGAGAGGCGACAGCCCACAGATCGACTGAAGGAGAAGTGACAGCCCACAGATCGACTGAAGGAGAGGCGACAGCCCACAGATCGACTGAAGGAGAGGTGACAGCCCACAGATCGACTGAAGGAGGGGTGACAGCCCACAGATCGACTGAAGGAGAGGTGACAGCCCACAGATCGACTGAAGGAGGGGTGACAGCCCACAGATCGACTGAAGGAGAGGCGACAGCCCACAGATCGACTGAAGGAGAGGCGACAGCCCACAGATCGACTGAAGGAGAGGTGACAGCCCACAGATCGACTGAAGGAGGGGTGACAGCCCACAGATCGACTGAAGGAGAAGTGACAGCCCACAGATCGACTGAAGGAGAGGCGACAGCCCACAGATCGACTGAAGGAGAGGTGACAGCCCACAGATCGACTGAAGGAGGGGTGACAGCCCACAGATCGACTGAAGGAGAGGTGACAGCCCACAGATCGACTGAAGGAGGGGTGACAGCCCACAGATCGACTGAAGGAGAGGTGACAGCCCACAGATCGACTGAAGGAGAGGCGACAGCCCACAGATCGACTGAAGGAGAGGCGACAGCCCACAGATCGACTGAAGGAGAGGCGACAGCCCACAGATCGACTGAAGGAGAGGCGACAGCCCACAGATCGACTGAAGGAGGGGTGATAGCCCACAGATCGACTGAAGGAGGGGTAACAGCCCACAGATCGACTGAAGGAGGGGTGACAGCCCACAGATCGACTGAAGGAGAAGTGACAGCCCACAGATCGACTGAAGGAGAGGCGACAGCCCACAGATCGACTGAAGGAGGGGTGACAGCCCACAGATCGACTGAAGGAGGGGTGACAGCCCACAGATCGACTGAAGGAGAGGTGACAGCCCACAGATCGACTGAAGGAGAGGTGACAGCCCACAGATCGACTGAAGGAGAGGCGACAGCCCACAGATCGACTGAAGGAGGGGTGATAGCCCACAGATCGACTGAAGGAGGGGTGACAGCCCACAGATCGACTGAAGGAGGGGTGACAGCCCACAGATGGACTGAAGGAGGGGTGACAGCCCACAGATCGACTGAAGGAGGGGTGACAGCCCACAGATCGACTGAAGGAGGGGTGATAGCCCACAGATCGACTGAAGGAGGGGTGACAGCCCACAGATGGACTGAAGGAGGGGTGACAGCCCACAGATCGACTGAAGGAGAAGTGACAGCCCACAGATCGACTGAAGGAGAGGCGACAGCCCACAGATGGATTGAGGGAGAGATGACAACTGCAAGGCAGTCCGCAGACGCAGCGGGGAGGCGAGTGCCGCCCATTCCTCTAGGGGGGAGATGACAGCCCAATGATGGATTGGGGGAGAGATGACAGCCCACAGATGGATTGGGGGGAGGGGTGACAGCCCCAGGTGGACTGGAGAGGGTGGCAGGTGGACTGGGAGACTGGGACAACCCCCCATGTACTGGTGCAGGAGCTGGCAGCTAACAGATGGTCTGGATAAGGGTAATTTATGTCAGTGTCAGTACATGTATGTCAGTTGAAATTATGAAATTCAATAGTTTTTTAGATTCTGGAAAACACTGCTTGCTTGTTAATACAATTATTATACAATGCCAAAGCGAAAGGCTCGGTTTCTGTAACAAAAATTTACTTTTTACTAAAACCTTTCTTAACTAAAATGGACAAAGTATAGAGTTTGGAAAAGTTTGTAAAACTGAGCGGCTTAAGTCGATTGCAAACTTAAAATAGTTTCGTAATACGATTAATTGTTGCATTCTGGCCTGCGGTCAAACGCCTAGAGCCAGAATTAATGCACTGCGCTACTTACAGTAGCATAAATCGAGAGTACAAAATTTCTGTACTATTAAGATACATACAGGAAAGGCTGGATAAAAAAGCAAAAAAGCAGGATAAAAATATAGAAAAGCTTTTCCAACAAAATGCGAGGGCTATTGCATATTTTCAGGGATGTAAATTATTGGAATTATTTTTTAACAAAAAATGCACGTGAATAAAACTCGTATCGCGTTGAATGAAAAGTGATGAAAAACTAGAATGCCGATGTTTAGAAATAATTCCTGGGATATTTCTGCGATTTAAGGGTAAACGGCATGAGTATAAATTGCATATTACCTCGTCAGCTTATTAGCTGACAAAACCTTTCAAAAGCACGAATCGTCCAGAGTACATAAAGATCGCTCTTTCTAATCACACTGATGTCGGCGTGAGGTAGATCAGTCCATGGAAGGCAAATGATCGAACAAATAGCCGTCGTGACCAAGATAGGCCCGAATGACGTAGGTCACATAGTAGACTGCGGGCGGTGAGAGGGCGGTTGGAATTATCAATATTTGGTCAAAAGCACTACCTTAACTCTAACATAAGTCGGGAGCAGTTACTGGATTGAAAGCTTTAAGTAAAGCACATTCAGGGGCAGGGCAGCTCAGCGGTAAACGCCATCTGGCTCTCGCGACCCCTGGTTCGATTCCGTGCTGAAACGCATTCATCTGAGGCTTGGGCACGAAGTTTAGCCGGAAGGTTGTCGTGCGATTCACAAGCCAGGAGGGCCAACCCCCATGGCACAGAGAGTGTACATGCCTGACGATTAGACAGTCAGGGCCGCTGTACACCCTGTGAGAGCGTGTGCATGAGTGCTGTGCCTGCGTACAGTATTGGCGCGCTTGTGTGTGCTCAGGAGCCAGCGGAATGCGCAGAATTGCCGTCAGCGCTGGTTGTGAGACGATGACGCCGAATGGTTGGGCCAGGGTGCCGTTGCAATTATTGCTATAATATATGTTAATCAAAGACAATAATCAATGTTGCCGAACTCACTTCCCGGGATGAAGATAACGAATCCGCCGGCAACGAACACGATGCCAAACAGAGGGTGCGGCTTCGGCACTATGCTTAGCAGACCTGAGGCTATCAGAACTGCGGAAATACGGATTGAAAACACTGCCGATAGCGGCTGTTGCTTTGCTATTATGACATCCAAAGTGACTCTGGGAGTCACCAGTGCACTTTTGGAGTCAGGGGCACCACTTTCGGATGGAGTCAGGGGCGCCACTTTGGGAGTCAGGGGCACCACTTTCAGATGGAACCAGGGGCGCCACTTTCAGATGGAGTCAGGGGCGCCACTTTGGGAGTCAGGGGCACCACTTTCAGATGGAGCCAGGGGCGCCACTTTCGGATGGAGTCAAAGGCGCCACTTCGGGAGTCAGGGGCGCCACTTTTAGATGGAGTCAGGGGCGCCACTTTCGGATGGAGTCAGGGGCGCCACTTTCAGATGGAGTCAGGGGCGCCACTTTCGGATGGAGTCAAAAGCGCCAATTTGGGAGTCAGGGGCGCTACTTTCAGATGGAGTCAGGGGCGCCACTTTCGGATGGAGTCAGGGGCGCCACTTTTGGGTGGAGTCAAAGGCGCCACTTCGGGAGTCAGGGGCGCCACTTTCAGATGGAGTCAGGGGCGCCACTTTCGGATGGAGTCAGGGGCGCCACTTTGGGAGTCGGGGGCGCCACTTTCGGATGGAGTCAGTGGCGCCACTTTGAAAGTCGGGGGCGCCACTTTCGGATGGAGTCAGTGGCGCCACTTTGGGAGTCGGGGGCGCCACTTTCGAATGGAGTCAGGGGCACCACTTTCGGGTGGAGTCAGGGGCGCCACTTTGGGAGTCGGGGGCGCCACTTTCGGATGGAGTCAGTGGCGCCACTTTGGGAGTCGGGGGCGCTACTTTCGGATGGAGTCAGGGGCACCACTTTCGGGTGGAGTCAGGGGCGCCACTTTCGGAGTCGGGGGCGCCACTTTCGGATGGAGTCAGTGGCGCCACTTTGGGAGTCGGGGGCGCCACTTTTGGATGGAGTCAGGGGCACCACTTTCGGGTGGAGTCAGGGGCGCCACTTTCGGAGTCGGGGGCGCCACTTTCGGATGGAGTCAGTGGCGCCACTTTGGGAGTCGGGGGCGCCACTTTCGGATGGAGTCAGGGGCACCACTTTCGGGTGGAGTCAGGGGCGCCACTTTCGGAGTCGGGGGCGCCACTTTCGGGTGGAGTCAAAGGCGCCACTTCGGGAGTCAGGGGCGCCACTTTCAGATGGAGTCAGGGGCGCCACTTTCGGATGGAGTCAGGGGCGCCACTTTGGGAGTCGGGGGCGCTACTTTCGGATGGAGTCAGTGGCGCCACTTTGAAAGTCGGGGGCGCCACTTTCGGATGGAGTCAGTGGCGCCACTTTGGGAGTCAGGGGCGCCACTTTCGAATGGAGTCAGGGGCACCACTTTCGGGTGGAGTCAGGGGCGCCACTTTGGGAGTCGGGGCGCCACTTTCGGATGGAGTCAGTGGCGCCACTTTGGGAGTCGGGGGCGCTACTTTCGGATGGAGTCAGGGGCACCACTTTCGGGTGGAGTCAGGGGCGCCACTTTCGGAGTCGGGGGCGCCACTTTCGGATGGAGTCAGTGGCGCCACTTTGGGAGTCGGGGGCGCCACTTTTGGATGGAGTCAGGGGCACCACTTTCGGGTGGAGTCAGGGGCGCCACTTTCGGAGTCGGGGGCGCCACTTTCGGATGGAGTCAGTGGCGCCACTTTGGGAGTCGGGGGCGCCACTTTCGGATGGAGTCAGGGGCACCACTTTCGGGTGGAGTCAGGGGCGCCACTTTCGGAGTCGGGGGCGCCACTTTCGGGTGGAGTCAAGGGCGCCACTTTGGGAGTCAGGGGCGCCACTTCTATAGCTACCTACAGCATGTGAACCCTGTCACTCTTGCACTAGCTTAACTAACCTGCACCAACTAGGCAGAAAAGTGTGGCTACCAGAATCAACCTGCTGTGCCGCTGAACTTCGGGGTGCACAAGACAGCTGAAAATTTGGCGCAAGGGAGCAATGGCATGAAAAATTATAAACAGTTATCAGTCACAGGTATCATACTCGTACCTCGGTCTAATGTGCAGTAGGTAGGCTGTGACAGCCGTGCAACAATTATTGCTGCCGCTGGAACTGCCCTGAGGCTTTTGGCTGCCCCAACTGTTGGCAGGACTGCCGCTGTTCGAGGTGCCGGGAGAGAGGCCTGTCACAGCTGCACCTGATGGAGCACTGCCGGAGGTGGGGTGGGTGTTAGTGATACTGATTTCTATTTCTAGAGAATCGTGACAAGACATCCACACTGAGGATCTGAGAATAAGGACATGAGATCCCACACTGAGAATGACAAGAGATCCCACACTGAGGATGACAAGAGATCCCATACTGAGGATGACAAGAGATCCCACACTGAGAATGACAAGAGATCCCACACTGAGGATGACAAGAGATCCCACACTGAGGATGACAAGAGATCCCATACTGAGGATGACAAGAGATCCCATACTGAGGATGACAAGAGATCCCACACTGAGGATAACAAGAGATCCCACACTGAGGATGACAAGAGATCCCACACTGAGGATGACAAGAGATCCCATACTGAGGATGACAAGAGATCCCACACTGAGGATGACAAGAGATCCCACACTGAGGATGACAAGAGATCCCATACTGAGGATGACAAGAGATCCCATACTGAGGATGACAAGGGATCCTATACTGAGGATGACAAGAGATCCCACACTGACAATGACAAGAGATCCCACACTGAGGATGACAAGAGATCCCACACTGAGGATAACAAGAGATCCCACACTGAGGATGACAAGAGATCCCATACTGAGGATGACAAGAGATCCCATACTGAGGATGACAAGGGATCCTATACTGAGGATGACAAGAGATCCCACACTGAGGATAACAAGAGATCCCACACTGAGGATGACAAGAGATCCCATACTGAGGATGACAAGGGATCCTATACTGAGGATGACAAGAGATCCCACACTGAGGATAACAAGAGATCCCACACTGAGGATGACAAGAGATCCCATACTGAGGATGACAAGAGATCCCATACTGAGGATGACAAGAGATCCCATACTGAGGATGACAAGAGATCCCACACTGAGGATGACAAGAGATCCCACACTAAGGATGACAAGAGATCCCACACTGAGGATGACAAGAGATCCCACACTGAGGATGACAAGAGATCCCACACTGAGGATGACAAGAGATCCCACACTGAGGATGACAAGAGATCCCACACTAAGGATGACAAGAGATCCCACACTGAGGATGACAAGAGATCCCACACTGACAATGACAAGAGATCCCACACTGAGGATGACAAGAGATCCCACACTAAGGATGACAAGAGATCCCACACTGAGGATGACAAGAGATCCCACACTGAGGATGACAAGAGATCCCACACTGAGGATGACAAGAGATCCCACACTGAGGATGACAAGAGATCCCACACTGAGGATGACAAGAGATCCCACACTAAGGATGACAAGAGATCCCACACTGAGGATGACAAGAGATCCCACACTGAAGATGACAAGAGATCCCACACTGAGGATGACAAGAGATCCCATACTGAAGATGACAAGAGATCCCACACTGAGAATGACAAGAGATCCCACACTGACAATGACAAGAGATCCCACACTGAGGATGACAAGAGATCCCACACTAAGGATGACAAGAGATCCCACACTGAGGATGACAAGAGATCCCACACTAAGGATGACAAGAGATCCCACACTGAGGATGACAAGAGATCCTATACTGAGGATGACAAGAGATCCCACACTGAGGATGACAAGAGATCCCACACTGAGAATGACAAGAGATCCCACACTGAGGATGACAAGAGATCCCACACTGAAGATGACAAGAGATCCCATACTGAGGATGACAAGAGATCCCACACTGAAGATGACAAGAGAAGAGATCCCACACTGAGGATGACAAGAGATCCCACACTGAAGATGACAAGAGATCCCACACTGAAGATGACAAGAGATCCCATACTGAGGATGACAAGAGATCCCACACTGACAATGACAAGAGATCCCATACTGATGATGACAAGAGATCCCACACTGAAGATGACAAGAGATCCCATACTGAGGATAACAAGAGATCCCACACTGAAGATGACAAGAGATCCCATACTGAGGATGACAAGAGATCCCACACTGACAATGACAAGAGATCCCATACTGAGGATGACAAGAGATCCCACACTGAAGATGACAAGAGATCCCATACTGAGGATAACAAGAGATCCCACACTGAAGATGACAAGAGATCCCATACTGAGGATGACAAGAGATACCACACTGAGGATGACAAGAGATCCCACACTAAGGATGACAAGAGATCCCACACTGAAGATGACAAGAGATCCCATACTGAGGATGACAAGAGATCCCACACTGACAATGACAAGAGATCCCATACTGATGATCATAGAAAAAGAGAGAGAGAGATCTCAAACAGATAATTAAAAGATAATCTCAACTCAAACTAATATTTTAAAACTGATTAAATATATAAACAAGTATCACTTACAAAGCAATATCACTTAGTTCCAATGTGTTAGAGTCTTGCAAACCTTGGTAATTTCTTGCAATGACTGCAGACTGGGCCTAAAACATAATCACAGTTGAGCTTAAGGACTTATATATTTGGCTAAATACATGTACCTAGATTAACTATGAAGGATAAAAATATTTGATAAAAAGTTTCAACTTACATTAATATCTTCCACAATATCTTTCATTGTATTAGGCTTATCCATAGCCATAGTGCTCAAGCTATAGGTAATGGTTCCTTTGGCTTATTACTAATAGTAATATACTTAGTTTAAAAATTTATTAATGCAAATAAAAATTCATTTTGTTGCCAAAATATTTTATCATTTCTGAAATGGATATTATAATATTAATTTAATTAAATTAGCCAACCAAAATGCATAGGCCCCTACTTATACTATCCTAAGTGCATATAAAAATTATATGGCTTATTGGCTTGAGCCTATATATTGTTTTTATCAGTCTAGGCCTATATTATATAATATATCTAATATATTTATCTAATATATATATGGGGCTGCACTGTATTATATATATATATGATTGACTTTATCTTTAAAAATGATCAAATCTATACATAGGCCTACCGAGTGCAAAATTCAAATTTCTAATTTTAAACATGATTAATTCATTAGCCTTAGGCCTAGTAGCACAAATAGAAATTTGTTAAGGAGGGGGGATTCTAGAAGGTAAGGACCCAAGCCAAGGGGAAGGAGGTGGCTCTATTTGCTTGGTCTTCCTTTGATTTTTTAAGTCTCTGCTTTAAGAGGAGGGCAACTGTTTCCTTACCCTTCTAGTTGGACTAATATTAATACTTAGGTTTCTAATTGCAAAAGGCAAATAATAGTTAGGTCTAGGCCCTAGGCCTAGTCTAAGACTTAGGCCCCCTAGTCTAAGTCTAATTCATAGATTTGTTATAGCATAGGCATAGCCATATAGGCACTAGTTAGCAAAAGCAATTTGCAAGTATGTCTAAGAGTGTAAGACTAGGCCCTAGGCTTCTATAAGTATAAATTTTCCATATATAATATATTACGAGTATTAAGTTCTATTTGCACTCTAGTCTTATATTAGGAAAGCTTTAAAAATTTTCTAGAGTCAAAATAATTTAACAATTGGAACTTGACAATTGCTGCCCTGGTTATGCTATTATTATACTATAGTCTATAGAGTATAGTTAGCACTAGCACTGACTAGCTAGCACTGATTAGCTATAGTATACAAACCATAGCCTTTGTATACTATAGCTAATGTACTGTAGGTAGGCCTAAGTCCTAAGAAATTAAATAGATCTCTACCCTCTAGACATTGGCCTAAATAGGTGTAGGCCTATCTTAAAATAATTACTCTTATCCTATTTAAAAAAACTGGCTATACTATACGCCTATACTATACCATAATAAGACAGTGCATTAAAATTACATCCTAGGGGTCGCCGACGCCCGCCCAACAGGGCTTGGGCTAGGCTAGGAGCCCGCTGGTGTTTAGAATTACCAGCTCAGCTACCCTAGCATGTAGCATAGCATGACCATGATCGGCATGATGCGATTACGGTTATCAACTTAATATGAGTAAAATTAGAAACCAAAGCAGTTACGAGCGCTAGTACCCGACTACTCGTATGCTTAGGCCTATGATGCCTTGTGGAGTTTGTCAGAATTAAGTTCCACTCTCTTAATAAGCTTTGGCTTTGCACGTGTCAGCACGTGAAATTGGCGATTTCTTGGAACTTTCAGGTTAAAATAGTTCACAGGAAATGTATGTATAAAAAGTATAATTTTGCTGTCCCTCAACACCGCCTCTATAGCTCAGTGGCTAGAGCACTGGTCTAGTAAACCGGGGGTCGGGAGTTCGATCCTCCCTAGCGGCTCACTTTTTGCCACAAAATAAGTTTGACGCATTCGCCCCATTTTGTTACGGTTTACCTTATCTTTGTAAGTTTTTGCACAGAAAAAATCAATGATCGTATATCAGTGTTGCGTATGTAAAAAGAATCAGCAGTGCTTCATAAACACCTACGATGTGTACGCACTTACATATTTTTCGATACATATCGGTGAGCATGTTTTCAAATTAATTTCAGCGCATGCTAAAAAAATGAATTATTTTGGAACCTGCTGTCAACTGCTGTCAGTAAAATAATTAGAATTATTTTATTTATTTTTTAGATGGAATAATCATTGAATTTTTACGCTAAGAGGAAAAACAAGGATTCTTCCTAAATTGGCATCGCCTTATTTTTTAGTTTTTTTGGTCGATTGCTGTCTTGCGTGCACGTGTGTTCGATCATGTAGACTTCTGGATTCTGGTGTTGGCACGTATGGAATGCATGTGTTTTGGGGGGCTGTTCGATTAAAGAAATTACTGTATACCAATTCAAGACTTTTCTCAATTGACATAAATTATAAAACTCACTTCTAAAGAAGCGCCACTGTCTGTTCGCAAGACTCGCTAGTGTCTATGGCAGGATTCGATTCCGACGCCCGCAAATAAGCTTCCTCACGTATCTACTTATTAAATATATGCGTTATTAGGAGCATAAGAAGATATTTCCCCTATTTCAGTTTAGCTTATTAAGCGTACGATTCGGGGCTGCAGCTGACTTGCCAATTAGCGCTAATAGCTGAGCATGCTGACGGACCGCTGACCGAAGTCCTCTATTTGTTTCTCAATCGCCAAAAATTGGCTCCCCCTTCAATCCCCGACATGAAAAGGAGGAGCATTGAAATGCGAGACGGGCTCACCGACAAAGGAAGCTGCCCCCCTAGTGGAGCTGAACAATCAGCCTGCAGAAGATTGCTGCAACGACGATGCCAGCACCGCCGCCAGCGCTGTCGTCCTGCACAGGGAGGCGTCGGCGGGCCCCGCCCTGGTCTACACAAACCGTAGCTCCGCCCGAGGCATCTGCTTCAGCTTCTCCCACGACTTGGCCGCGTCGGACCTCGATCAGGGGCCGTCGCGTGGAATCGGCTGCGTTAAGAACAGCGACGCCAATAATCACAACCTGAAAATAGACTGGGCCAACATGGACAAGAAGGAGTTCATGAAGGTTGTCAGCACGCTTAATATCAACGATCTGTTTGCCGAGGTCGTGTCCGACTCGGTTAGGTACGCCGACGGGGCTAAGAAATGGCAGATGCCCGAGTACGTGCTGCAGCGGAAGGATCGTCGGATATTCGTTGGTGGTAAGGCCTAATGAGGGAATAAAAGCTCATTGCACTGGCTTCGGCCAAAGTGACTGATCCAGGCAATTGTGAATTTTTAATTGCTATTATTTACCAGTAGGCTTCAATCAGTTACGAGCACGAGTGTTATAGCAGTCTGTGGAGAAGATTAAATTGATAATGCTATAAAAACTGACACTTCAGGCCAGGGTTTCGTTCTATTTGTTCGCCGACGCCAGCACTCGTCCAGTCTGGCTATGAAAGTGTGCATGCACAGCTCCTGCAAGGCCCGAATGGAGCGTTACCAACTTAAAGCTGATCTGCAAGTCATTGCGCAACGCGAATCGCGTTTTATATCGCACCTTCTAGTCTATTATATGACTGATAAGTTCTTCATTTCAGTCATGTACAAGGCCAAGCATTCGTCTCTTAAGGTGAGGACTGTGTGGACAGTTGGGGTCGTGTCTTGGTGTGAGGCCTTGAGGTCGTGTCTTGGTGTGAGGCCTTGAGGTCGTGTCTTGGGGTGAGGCCTTGAGGTCGTGTCTTGGGGTGAGGCCTTGAGGTCGTGCCTTGGGGTGAGGCCTTGAGGTCGTGCCTTGGGGTGAGGCCTTGAGGTCGTGTCTTGGGGTGAGGCCTTGAGGTCGTGCCTTGGGGTGAGGCCTTGAGGTTGTGTCTTGGGGTGAGGCCTTGAGGTCGTGTCTTGGGTTGAGGCCTTGAAGTCGCGTCTTGGGGTGAGACATTGAGGTCGAGGTCGTGTCTTGAGGGTGAGACCTTGAGGTCGTGTCTTGGGGTGAGACCTTGAGGTCGTGTCTTGGGGTGAGGCCTTGAGGTCGTGCCTTGGGGTGAGGCCTTGAGGTCGTGCCTTGGGGTGAGGCCTTGAGGTCGTGTCTTGGGGTGAGGCCTTGAGGTCGTGCCTTGGGGTGAGGCCTTGAGGTCGTGTCTTGGGTTGAGGCCTTGAGGTCGCGTCTTGGGGTGAGACATTGAGGTCGAGGTCGTGTCTTGAGGGTGAGACCTTGAGGTCGTGTCTTGGGGTGAGACCTTGAGGTCGTGTCTTGGTGTGAGCCCTTGAGGTCGTATCTTGGGGTGAGGCCTTGAGGTCGTGTCTTGGGGTGAGGCCTTGAGGTCGTGTCTTGGTGTGAGGCCTTGAGGTCGTATCTTGGGGTGAGACCTTGAGGTCGTGTCTTGGGGTGAGGCCTTGAGGTCGTGCCTTGGGGTGAGGCCTTGAGGTCGTGCCTTGGGGTGAGGCCTTGAGGTCGTGTCTTGGGGTGAGGCCTTGAGGTCGTGCCTTGGGGTGAGGCCTTGAGGTCGTGTCTTGGGTTGAGGCCTTGAGGTCGCGTCTTGGGGTGAGACATTGAGGTCGAGGTCGTGTCTTGAGGGTGAGACCTTGAGGTCGTGTCTTGGGGTGAGACCTTGAGGTCGTGTCTTGGTGTGAGGCCTTGAGGTCGTATCTTGGGGTGAGGCCTTGAGGTCGTGTCTTGGGGTGAGGCCTTGAGGTCGTGTCTTGGTGTGAGGCCTTGAGGTCGTATCTTGGGGTGAGGCCTTGAGGTCGTGTCTTGGGGTGAGGCCTTGAGGTCGCGTCTTGGGGTGAGACATTGAGGTCGAGGTCGTGTCTTGAGGGTGAGACCTTGAGGTCGTGTCTTGGGGTGAGACCTTGAGGTCGTATCTTGGGGTGAGGCCTTGAGGTCGTGTCTTGGGGTGAGGCCTTGAGGTCGCGTCTTGGGGTGAGACATTGAGGTCGAGGTCGTGTCTTGAGGGTGAGACCTTGAGGTCGTGTCTTGGGGTGAGACCTTGAGGTCGTGTCTTGGGGTGAGGCCTTGAGGTCGTGCCTTGGGGTAACGCCTTAAGGTCGTGTCTTGTGTGAGACCTTAGGGTCGTCATGTCTTATGATGAAGACTGCATGAAGAATTTATGTTGTGTCTTTTGATGAAGACTGTTATTACATTACATTGTTTATTTATATAATAATCTATTTAATTTCGACCATTGCTGACAGCTCATGTGACATTATTAAACGACTAATTCCGCCTTTCTGGCAGGTGATCAAACGCGAGGTGGGCATACTGCCATCGCGCTTCATCAAATATTACATCTCCTGCATCATCGACGCCGTGTTCAGATTGCACAAGATCAGCATCTGCCACAAGGACATCAAGGCTGACAATGTACTCATCGATCATCGAGGCGTCCCTCAGCTGGCCGACTTCGGCCTGGCTGTCGAGTGCAAGTCGAATAAAGATGAATATGTGCCTAACCGGCGGGTCACTACCATGCAGTACTATCCGCCCGAGTGCCTGGTGCTTGGCGGGAAGGTCAACGATTACAAGTGAGACTGCTGGCGCTAGTTGCAGCTTTGCCGTGACGCTTGCAGAAATTTGTCCTCTTGGTGGTTGTCCATGTCTCTTGGTTGCCCAATTCTCCTGGTTGCCCCTGTCTCTTGGTTGCCCCTGTCTCTTGGTTGCCCCTGTCTCTTGGTTGCCCCTGTCTCTTGGTTGCCCCTGTCTCTTGGTTGCCCCTGTCTCTTGGTTGCCCCTGTCTCTTGGTTGCCCCTGTCTCTTGGTTGCCCTGTCTCTTAGGTGGGCGCAGACAGAAATCTGCATCCCAGATACTCATAAGGCCCCGTGCTATTTCCTTCATAAGAATTGACGCCTGGCTATTCGGCTTCTTCATCGCCGAGATCTACATTTCATCGAACTCGCACATGTGGAGCAAGTTTCTCAACTCCGCCAAGCCCGAATGGCGATTCCACCTGTGCGACGCCTGCCACCCCGGGTCCCAGGACGAGGCCCTGGCCAAACTGTTGAAGTCCCTGCTGCGCCAGGACCCATCGAGCCGGCCTCTGGTCCGCGAGGTTATCCGCTATTCCTACTTTGAGGACGTCAACTGGCGCCTGCTCGAGTCCGAGTCGCCGCCGGACAGCCTGCACGTGCGCACCCTGTACCCGGACTACAAGCCCGACGGCTGACCCGCGCTGTTGTTGTACCATCGACAGTTTTTTTCACAAAAAAATATTGCTTCCAATCTCTTCTTTTCCCCGAGCCAAGCCAAGATGCATTCGATCCTTGCTGAACAATACCGCTGGCTGTGCTCACTGGCGAGAGTTTTTTAGTTTTAATTAAAAATCGACAAATAAACAAGCGGATGATGCTGACGAGAAAAGTTTTATTTAACCATTCGATCGCTTTCAGACCGAGTGGTCCTTTTTGCTTTCTGAAAAAATGACAAAAAACAGATTTATGTTCTAAGTTGCGATTTTTTGCAAGTCGGGGCGCCACTTCACAAGTCGGGGCGCCACTCTGGCAATCGGGCGCCACTCTGGGAGTTGGGGCGCCACTTCACAAGTCGGGGCGCCACTCTGGCAGTCGGGCGCCACTCTGGGAGTTGGGGTGCCACTCTGGCAGTTGGGGCGTCACTCTGACAGTCGGGGAACCACTCTGGCAGTCGGGGCGCCGCTCTACAAGTCGGAGCGTCACTGTGGCAGTCGGGGAACCACTCTGGCAGTCGGGGCGCCGCTCTACAAGTCGGAGCGTCACTGTGGCAGTCGGGGAACCACTCTGGCAGTCGGGGCGCCGCTCTACAAGTCGGAGCGTCACTGTGGCAGTCGGGAACCACTCTGGCAGTCGGGGAACCACTCTGGCAGTCGGGGAGCCACTCTGGCAGTCGGGGCGCCACTGTGGCCATCGGGGCGTCACTGTGGCAGTCGGGGCGCCACTGTTGCAGTCGGGGCGTCACTGTGGCAGTCGGGGCGCCACTGTGGCAGTCGGGGCGCTACTCTGGGAGTCGGGGCGCTGCTCTGGGAGTCGGGGCGCTGCTCTGGGAGTCGGGGCGCTACTCTTGCAGTCAGAGCACTACTCTTGCAGCCAGGGAGCTACTCTTGCAGTCGGGGCGCTACTTTGGGAGTCGGGGCGCCACTGGGAGTCGGGCGCCATTGTGTCGGCAAGCAATCAATCGCTGCTGTCTTTATGAAAAATAAGTCAGTGGAGCGCTATGCTGTAGTTGGCATGTTGTAAAAAAGGCACTTTGCATATTGTGTATTTTAAGCTGAAAAAACAGGCAAGTCACCTTTCTTACAGATGTGAATAACGAAAATAGCTGTCATTGCTCTCAGCATGCGTTACCTAATGCGAAATGGCACTAATTGAAAAGCTAAAAAAGCTATTAAAGAGGGTTTCGTGGAAGGTCAAGTGTTTCATAGTGCACAACAAACTAATGCTTAACAGCTTAGATACAAGGTTGGCGCTGAATACAGCTATAAAGCAAGGGTGCGAACCCGGTGGTTGGGCAAAGCGTTGGATAGTTAATATTGGCTCGTAGAACTTTTCCAAGGGAGGTCTGAAGGGTAGGTCAGCGCTAAACGTATTTTATGTTTCAATTTTTCAAAGAGCTGTAGGTATATTCTGATTGGTAAATAAACCATGTTCAGAGGCACGGCTTCAAGACTTCAAAAGGTTTTATTAGGCTCCAATGGCGTCTTGATGGCTCGCGAGTTGGCGGCTCAGTGCTTCCGCTTGTCCTTCCGCTGCTGGCGGTGCTCCCGCTTGTTTGACGTCGAGCTGGCCCGCTTCTCCCGGTCCGACCTGCCCTCGCCGTCTCTCCCTGAGGTCCTGTGACGCTCGAGTTTGAGACGCGTTGGCGTCCTTCGTCCTCGCCCCGGCTGCCGCGGGCGCCGCCTCGATGCCGGCCGTGTTGCTCCTTTGGGCTGTTGGCTTCGCTGGCTGCCCGCTGTGGCTTGATGGATAGCTTCATCTTGAGGTGGCACTTCTCCGGCAGCTTGTTCTCGGCGCTGAGCTTGTAGATTGCGACTCGAATCTCCTGCGTGGCCCGCTCGATGATGCGCTCGAGGTACTTGTCCTCCTTGAAGTCGCCGCTGCCGTCGCCGCTGTCCTTGCGCTGCATGGCAACCGAGTGGCTGTTGGACGGCTGCGACTGGCGCCTGTGCCGGCTGTCCGAGTGCGTCTTGCGCCGGTGCTCCGCCTCGGTGCCGTGGCCTCGGTTGTTCTGGTTCCGGTTCGGTGTCGCGCCGGAGCTGTTAGAGCTGCACGCGTCCATAGCGGCGGCGCGCCTGTCGCTGGACTTCCTCTTGAACTCGTTATGGTTGTTTTCCTGGCTGGCCGTGCTCCGGAGCAGCGACTTCATGCGGCTCACCGCGTCGCTCTTCAGCCGGTCTATTAGCACCTGTCGGCCCTGCTCGCCCGCCGAGTTTGTAGTTGACGGCGATGACAGAATGGAGACAGAATTGTCGTCTGCAAACAGGCAGACCTGCGAGTCGGACGTGGCCATCCACTTGGCCACCTTGTCGATCGTGTGGTTGAGGTTGACACAGTCGTAAGCAACGGAGACCATGGCTTCTCTGCGCTCCGGGGGCTGTTTCACAATTCCACTATTCAGAGGAGCGGCTATAAGTTGAAGCACTAGCGTTGCTTAACTTCTAATGCCATTTTGCAGGTTCGCACACAGACTAATTTCTAGGAGCCGCAAACAAATAGCAAATGAAAGCTGCCGCGCCGTCTAGGGAAATAAATGCACAGATGGTAAATAAAGTGCATGCTCACTACTGAAGCTGTTTGCTGCATGCAGCTGCCTGGAGCCAGGAGGGAAGATCAAAATGAGTATTTGCTGCAATTCGTGTGTATCTCAGATTCTCAGCCCATATAGAGAAAGGTATGGGACGAAAACTTGGCACTTATTGAAGTTTGTGCATGATTTCTGGTACGAATTAAGTTTGCTTTCAATAGTTTACACGTGTGCTGAAAAAAGAAACTGCTCTAGCAATAGAATTGTAGATAAAGTATTAAATTTCGATTTTTAAACAAGACACAGATGTAACTTTAGTGACTGTGCATGTACAGTATACATGTAACTTAAAATAGCTTAAAAACCACATTATATTAATAACACATGTATGTGGGTCCATACAATCACTCATTTTGTCCACTAGTTTATTGGACAATTTCAGAACAATATCAATTTCAATAGAAAATTAAAGTTCCACCATTGTATATGTATATTTTATTGCGTTATTTTTATTTCAGGAATTTTTGCTTAAATTCCATTCATTCTAAAAGGCAAGATGACTATAGAGGCCAGGCTTTATATAACGTTTCAAAATTGCATACCCTTGAAATATAGCCACCCTGACGTGTGCATAGCCGTTCATAACTCGAGTTAATTTTTCTCATCACATATTTTAAAAATCCAGTCATGTATGTTTTTAGATAAGGTGAGTTCGAGGTAAAAAAGATCTTGTGTTCTCTAATAGCGGCTTGAGTTTACTTTTAACGTTAAAACAAATACTGCATATTCATGTGTTGGAAATATATAATTTTAAGATAAAAGCTCTTCCAAAACGTCTCAAAGCTATTTTCGCTGTTAAAAAATAGTTTAAGTTAAAAAGTCTGTTTCTGAAGCCAAGTTTACACTAGAAACTTTGCATCGGTCAACCTTTAAATTCTTTTTTAGCAAAATAGTTTTTTGTATCGATTAACGATTGAGCGGTGAGGAGGCGCTTTGCTTTTTACATTACAACTGTGACTGTGGAATTCATTAAATGAATATATATAATCTTACTAACATAGTTATAATATATAACAATCATTCGATATGGGAAAAATTTAGTCTCATGTTATACATGTATATAGCTTCAGCTTGCAAGTGCTTTCATCAACGTTCATAAAAGTAAAATTGCGTTGTCGATTGACTGTTTTTTATTTTGTTTTTTACTTAAAGCAATAATTATTCATGTCAGTTTTTAATACCAAGACTATGTGTTTAACTAGCTTTACTATAGGGGCACTCAAACTCTTAAAAAAGCTAAGAACTTAGCCTTAAGGTAGCGACCGACCAAGAATTACAAGAAATAATTTATCATAAAACTGTCAAATTCTATGTCCCACTATCAAGATAGCAATATCTTATGATAAAGGTAAATTCACCTGATTAAAAGCAAAAAAATTCAAAT
>NIVC01001710.1:126699-199070 GCA_002269645.1 Macrostomum lignano | reverse complement strand
ACTGTGACTGTGGAATTCATTAAATGAATATATATAATATCTTACTAACATAGTTATAATATATAACAATCATTCGATATGGGAAAAATTTAGTCTCATGTTATACATGTATATAGCTTCAGCTTGCAAGTGCTTTCATCAACGTTCATAAAAGTAAAATTGCGTTGTCGATTGACTGTTTTTTATTTTGTTTTTTACTTAAAGCAATAATTATTCATGTCAGTTTTAATACCAAGACTATGTGTTTAACTAGCTTTACTAATAGGGGCACTCAAACTCTTAAAAGCTAAGAACTTAGCCTTAAGGTAGCGACCGACCAAGAATTACAAGAAATAATTTATCATAAAACTGTCAAATTCTATGTCCCACTATCAAGATAGCATATCTTATGATAAAGGTAAATTCACCTGATTAAAAGCAAAAAAATTCAAATAAATTTATTGCGTCTGAAGTTCTGATTCGTACAGAACTTTGGATTAACAAATGTAGAATTACAGTTGCGTGTTTGAAAAAAAAAGTTTTTACATTATTTCCACTTAGTCTAAGATTTTCTGAATAAAACTGCTCATAATTTAGCTATCTATTCAAAATCAAATTGATTTGCAACAAATTTACATTTTAATTCATATTAAAAAGTAAATGGATATTGCAATATTTTCAGCGAGATCAGCATGAATCGCAATCAGCTGGCTCAGAAGCTGCGTCACAACTGGGCAACAAGGGACACCGAGCTCGACTCTAGGCCCTCGTTTGGCGATGCTGACCTCACCAACCTTGGCTGGCTGCAGAACATGGATTTGATGAAGCTGACTCCGCCAACTCCGCCAGCGTCCCCGCCAGTTTCGCCGGGCCCGCTGCTGCTCATGCCGCCGCCGTTGCTGCAGTCGCAGCAGCTGTCCTCTCAAGTCAGTCCCAGCGGCGGCACGCAGCAGAGGCCGCATCAGTTGGATCGAAGCGCTGCATTCTTGGCCGCCAGAGCTCTCTCAGTGCCGGCCAGCCACTCGGCCGCCAACGGTGCCATCCAGTTGCCGCCGTCGGCGCCGCGCCCGTCCCGCCGTTGCCCGCTGCCGAGTTCGCGTCCGATCCCAGCCTGAAGCCGCCATACTCATTCTCGACTCTGATCTTCATGGCCCTGACCAGCCAGAGCCGCTCCCGCATGACTCTGCAGGAAATCTGCGGCTGGATAGGCGACAAGTTCGCCTTTTATCGCTGCTCAGGAGACAAGAGCTGGCAGGTGAGAATAACTATAGGCTTGACTGCGCAATGTTTGTTTGATTCCTGTCCACCAGCCCATGACTTTGTCTGCGTCCGATCCAGCGCCAGTCCAAGGTCTTTGTTAGTCCTACCATCCTGTACAAGTCCATGTCTTTGCTAGTGCTACCATCCTGTACAAGTCCATGTCTTTGCTAGTGCTACCATCCTGTACAAGTCCAGGTCTTTGCTTAGTGCTACCATCCTGTACAAGTCCAGGTCTTTGCTAGTGCTACCATCCTGTACAAGTCCATGTCTTTGCTTAGTGCTACTATTTTGTACAAGTCCATGTCTTTGCTAGTGCTACCATCCTGTACAAGTCCAGGTCTTTGCTTAGTGCTACCATCCTGTACAAGTCCAGGTCTTTGCTAGTGCTACCATCCTGTACAAGTCCATGTCTTTGCTTAGTGCTACTATTTTGTACAAGTCCAGGTCTTTGCTAGTGCTACCATCCTGTACAAGTCCAGGTCTTTGCTATAGTGCTACCATACTGTAGAAGTCCAGGTCTTTGCTAGTGCTACTATCCTCTACAAGTCTAAGTCTTTGTTAGTGCTCAGTGGCGCAGCCAGGATTTCCTTCGGGGGGGGGGGTCACAGTCAGTCACAGGCTCACAGCGGCAACCGGGGGCAGGGGGTGCTAGGCCTCTGCGACGGGGGAGGGGGCCTGAAAATTTGGCCTGGATCAGCCGGCTGGGGAGGGTCATGGCTCCCATGACCCCCCGTTGGCTACGCCCCTGTTAGTGCTGTCATCCTGTAGAAGTCCAGAGCAACATTTTAGTCAATTTTATGGGGCTGGCCCTGTTGCATTTGCACGCCTGTCAGCTACTATACGAGTGCGAACTAAAAATACGATTGATCTCAATTCACGTGGCACTGGTTGCCCGTAACCCACCTCCATGACAGCCCCAGCTCCCCAGTTTCTGTGCAGTTCTTGGCACAATAAAATATTTACGACCCGTGCGCAGACACTAAAAATCGTTCTCCACAAAAGAATGGCAGGCCCAGCGTGAATCTCTCGCCCTACACCAAAAAAACATCGCAGCTGAGAAGAGAGGTCACCCGCATTCCATATTGGGAGCTTGCTACTTGGGATTCTGTTAGGAAAAGCTGCATCCAAAAATTTTGTATCCCAAACATCGGTGCCCCCAGCGCGCAGGTCTCGGCTCTGTTTCCCGTCCTTCCCATTCCCAATTTTTTTCTCAACATTCACATCCCGGCTCTCAGCTCCATTGTTCCCCCGGCGCGTACACGACAGACAGACTCTTTGCATCGATCTCGCCGTGGGCCTTAATTCTCCCCTTCAGGACTGGGGATGAGTGAGGGGCGCTTAGAAGCCAGAAGCAGGGGAAAGTGCAAAGTGCAACTGTACTTTAATTCTCTTTAGCTAGTATCCTTTAGTCAACAGTCAGATGCCTAATTTTAGCATCACCATTGAGAGACTCTGCTTTCCAAGAAAGACAATTATGGTTAGTTAGATTAGTCTTGTGCAAAATTGCGCTAAAAGTAGCTGTCAATAGGAGCTAAACTAGAGATGTTTCGAACTGGCTACTACAAGTAACAAGCTACCAATTGAGTTCAAAGGTGGCTTCGCGAAAATCGTTGTTAAATATTAATAATTTGGATTTTCTTTGGGTCAGTTTCTACTGTTTTACCGACATGTAGTCATACAGAGTGCATGCTAGGGACGCCAGGGGTGCCAGGAGTGCCAGGGGTGCCAGGAGTGCCAGGGGTGCCAGGAGTGCCAGGGGTGCCAGGAGTGCCAGGGGTTCCAGGAGTGCCAGGGGTTCCAGGAGTGCCAAGGGCTGCCAGGAGTGCCAGGAGTGCCAGGAGTGCCAGGGGTGCCAGGAGTGCCAGGAGTGCCAGGGGTGCCAGGGGTGCTAGGGGTGCCAGGAGTGCCAGGAGTGCCAGGGGTGCCAGGGGTGAGGGGTGCCAGGAGTGCCAGGAGTGCCAGGGGTGCCAGGGGTGAGGGGTGCCAGGAGTGCCAGGAGTGCCAGGGGTGCCAGGGGTGAGGGGTGCCAGGAGTGCCAGGAGTGCCAAGAGGGCCAGAGGCGCAAGAGTTGTCAGAAATATCATGGATGTCAAAAATGTCTGGGGTGCCAAGGTTGCCAGGGGCGCCAAGGTCGTCAGGGGCGCCAAGGTCACCAGGGGCGCCAAGGTCGTCAGGGGCGCCAAGGTCACCAGGAGCGCCAAGGTCGCCACAGCTGCATTTAGCATGGCATCTTTTCAGAGCGCGGTCCGCTACAACCTCACCCTAAACCGCTGCTTTCAACGGGTTCCGCGGCGCAAAGACGAGGCCGGGAACAAGGGCGGCTTCTGGAGGCTCAATCCCGACCACGCCAGCTATTTGGAGATGCCGCATAGCAACCATCTGGCAACGGGGCCCGTCACCGCCCCTGTCACGTCGCTCGCCCAGACGGCGGGTTTCAAGCGACCAGGCGGGCCGCAGGCTGCCAGCGCCAGCAAGGAGATGGCGGCCACCGTGAAACGGCGTAACCATGGCAACCTGTTCTATGGCAGCCAGCAGACGATGCACGCCACCTATCAGACGCAGCTCAGCCTGCCGGATTTCCAGGATGAGAGACGGAGTTTCTATGGTGACCACCACCACCTGCAGCATGGGCACCCGATGCCTGGATCTGATTGGCTGAGCGCAAACATCCTGGATGAGAACTCGATGCGGAGCCATGACCCGACTCTGTCGGGCGTCAGCTTGAAAAACGGTAGGCCATGAAGCAATCAGATTCGCTTGAGGGTAGCTCGAAAATTCGTTTTTTATTAGATTGCCAACTGCTTACAAGAAGTCTGCAACTGAGGATCTGAGAGGCTGGCTCAGAAACTGAGGATCTGGGAGGCTGGCATCTCAGCAACTGAGGATCTGGGAGGCTGGCCCAGCAACTGAGGATCTGGGAGGTTGGCCCAGAAACTGAGAATCTGGGAGGGTGGGATCTTGGTGATCTGGGATCATGAGCATTAAACGTGCAGATATTTTACAAGAATAAATGCATGCTATCATCTGTAAACAAAATTTTTGCCAGCATCCGACCCCCGGCCAGCTGTAGCGGCCGTTGGCTCCGTCTCGACGGCGTCGTCGTCTACAGCAGCAGCAGCCAGCACCACCGGTCCTGCCGACGATGAGCGCTGGCTGTTTGAACCGGACGACGGCTTGCTTGGCGAGAGCGGCCAGGCGGCTCTGGACATGTCCAACCCAGCCAGCCTGCTGGATTTGACTTTGCACGGCACAGCGCTGAATCCGCCGAGCTGGTGGGTCAGCAGCATCGGCGAGGTCGACGGCGGAGGCGGTGGCGGCGCCGGTGGCAGCAGCGGCGGCGGCAGGGGCGCCACTCCGTCGCCGATTTTGCATAGTGAGCAGGAGGAATGGGTGGACGGCAATCTGGACGCTAGCGAGCTGGACACCCTGCTGGGTCTGGCCTAGGCTATTAGACAGCATTCAATATTTGATTATTTTTAGTCTCCGAGTTTTCCTGCACGCAATGATTAATTTATGACTAATGAGCTGTAGTTTATCGCGTCTCTTGTTATTTGGCTGGGTGAATGTGAGATTAATTCTACGCAATTAAGGACAAGATTCTTGACGATCCGCAACCATGGACAGCTGCACTCGATTTTCTTAGAAATGAGCTGCACCGAGGCCGCGGCATGGAATGCAAGGATGGTGCGGTTTTTTTCCGACCGAATTTTGTCTATGGCGAAACCCTATATCCATTCAGCGCTGAGCGTTCTCCAGAGCATTGGAGATACGACAAATACAATTTCCTTACCGGCCTCGATGCAGCTTATTCCTAGGAAAATTTCGAGTATGACGCGCTTCCTTCTATACTTCAATTTTCCATATCCGCAACTGTGCGATAGTTTTCAACAGAACAGCTGGGCCGGACCACTGTGATATTCTTAATGGTGCAGCTAGGACCTAGGACTAGTGTGGTATATTCATTATCAATAAAAGATTTAAGGGTCAATGTGTTTCAGTAACAAGAATCACAACCCAAAGTTTTATTTCGTAACACAAATATTTTAGTGCTTACTTTCAGAATTTAGATGGTCTAGTGGAGTGAATATACGCTGCTGATCGATGCTCCATTCGATAGGAGAATCTATCTGATACTTTTTATTTTCTTTTTCTATATTTACTCATTTATAGAGGCCTTTAACTAGTAAGAGATACTTTCGAGTTCACCGCGAGAGAGGCGATTAATTTCAGAATTAAGCACAGAGTTTTTTACATGCGATTTTCTCCGTCCAGAGCTGCCTTTATAATTAAACTCTAATTTAGCATTGATCTGTTATAGCGAACTACTAGTACTATATAACTAGCCTCGCGATCGCGCATGCGCGATCAACTTTGATTTTCCTTATTTTTCCAAGCTGATTTTGTCCTCAAGAAAGTACAGTTATAAAAAGGCTTGTCCGTCGCGCACTGTATTGCAATTTTTATTGTAAAAAAATACACAAAAAGCTTTATGCTCGTACAAAGTTTTGGGACACTCCTTTTGAAGTTAATTTCGAATTGTAATCGTTTTCGCTTTTTCTTAGTCCTATATAATCTCGAAAAAAACGATCAGGACTTGAAATCCAGCGGCAGTGCAATATTTAACGAAGCAGTAATTTTCTCGTGATTCGATGCGTCAAACTTATATTTGAAAACTTGTGGCATTAAAACTGTTGAATCAATAAACAATATTTTTGGAGTAAAAACAGTGCAAAATGTTGAACAGTAGGATTGGGGGGGGGCTAAATGCCAAGCTCTGGTATATTGGTTGAAAGTTCGGGGGTATTTTACGCTTGTGAGCTCAACGCTCCAGCGCCTACTCAAAGGTTGTCGAGTCCACCTTGCGCGGCACAGCCGCCAGAGGGTCAGCCACGTTCATGATCATGTGGTCAAACACGGCCACGGCGTAAGCTACTCCGGACGATGTGTCCGGGCCCACATGGACGGCCGACCAGCCGACTCGCTTGCTGGCGCAGTCTAGCAGCTGCATGTAGTGGAAGGCGCACTTCCTCTGCTCGTCGTCCTGCGAGGCAACCAGGAATTCGATTGGGGTCCTGCAGGTAGAGAGTAGTGTGCGTACACTGTTTTAGGTTTTAAGTAGAATATAGAAATAAGGATATTAGACATACTGAATTATACATCGAGACAGATAAACTAGCGTTTAGGGATTTGCATAAAAAACTCACTCAATTTGGTACCACATGTTGACAGATTCCACAGGCAGCTGATCGAAGTCCTCGAACTCGATGCGGCTGGCCACCAGGCCGACAGTCTCGTCGCCGTCCTCTTCCTCGTCAAGGATTAGCATCGGCTGCTCGTATTCGTTGTCAAGCATCAACACAGCCGAGTAGCTCTGCAGTTCAGTCTGCAGCCTAGAGTTAAAGCCGTACTGAGCTTCGTAGTTGGCGAATCGCTGGGCGAGCCTCTGGGCTGCCATGCAATATTCGTCACGACAGGTGACCGGCTTGCAACCGACGTGGCACAGTCGGGCCCGGTTGATGCGGTGCACGGCTCGGGTCAGGCCAGATAGAGACTCTTCATCACACTGTAGCTGCCTCATCTGCTCAGCCCGGTTGTCCAGAACAGAGTTGAGCTGGCTCATCACGATGCGCTTTTTCTCGCTGTAGTTAAATCTGACGACAAGAGGAGCCTGCTGCACAGGGGAAACCGGAGTTGCTCCATCACCATCTGGTCCGGCGATGGGGGCGGCTTCGATTGCGTATTCTTCAGCCTCTTCTTCCTCATATTCGACAGCTTCCTCTTCCTCGTATTCTGCTTCTTCACCGTATTCAGCAGCTTCCTCTTCTCCGTATTCACCTTCTTCTTCTTCGTATTCACCTTCTTCTTCTCCGTATTCAGCAGCTTCCTCTTCTCCATATTCAGCGGCTTCCTCTTCTCCATATTCAGCGGCTTCCTCTTCTCCATATTCAGCGGCTTCCTCTTCTCCATATTCAGCGGCTTCCTCTTCTCCATATTCAGCGGCTTCCTCTTCTCCGTATTCAGCGGCTTCCTCTTCTCCGTATTCAGCGGCTTCCTCTTCTCCGTATTCAGCGGCTTCCTCTTCTCCATATTCAGCGGCTTCCTCTTCCTCGTATTCAGCGGCTTCCTCCTCGGCTTCAGCTCCCTCTTCGTGGTATTCTTCATGGTATTCAACTACCTCTTCATGGTATTCCTCATGGTATTCTTCATGGTATTCAACAGCCTCTTCGTGGTATTCTTCATGGTATTCAACTACCTCTTCATGGTATTCTTCATAGTATTCAACAACCTCTTCCTCGTTTTCAGCCTCCTCTTCGGCCCCCGCTTCCTCTTCTGCCTCGGCTGCATCATATTGGTAATCGTTGCGCCCAACAGCGTAGGCTTCGGTGGGATCGTCGGCCTCCTCATAGTATTGCTCGCCAGCCGCTCGTGGGACTTCGACTTCGTCGGCATCGTCAAAGTTCTGACCTGCGACAGTTTTAGCCCTTGTTGAAGAAGATGCTTCGCTGCCACTGGCGGCGTTGCCTTTGTTCTTGTTGACGATGACCATGGTTATCTAATTACGCTCGTATCTTATCTTAGGGGAGAGGAGAGAGCAGTGAAAGTCCAAGTGTCAGCGCGGTGGATCGTAGGTGGGGCGGTCTGTCTGGTAAACGATTTTCTAACTGATAAAAAAGTCGGCTGTAAATCTTCTAAATATACTAAATCTCTTCTTATACTGTTTTAGAATGATAAAAAGAGCTATATAGGAATGGGGTTGTCTGTGGTGTGGTGAAAATGGAGGCGATGTGGGTGGCAGGGCGGTCTAAGCCAATTGGTTTGGGCTGACCAAAGTCGCAGGGTCGGTAAGCGCCAATCAGTGACGAGAAAAGTCGAGAGCGTAGGCCTAGGGGTGTGAAATGGTGGGCTAGTTGAGTTTTGCGCACAGCGGGGTGCAAACAATTCTAGTGGGGGTAATCTAAACTTGCCAAACCAAGCGGCCAATCAGCGTAAAGCAGCCAGACGATAAACTAATTGAGACCTTTATCGGCGCGTTCTGCGTTGTAGTCCGATTGTGCGCAGTCCGAAGTTTAGTAAGTTTCATTTTTAATAAATAGTTTATTAGATCATTTTTAATCAATAGTTTATTAGATAGGAGTTAAATTAGATAATTTCATTAAAAACTTCGTGTTTAAATTAGTTTATTTCAAGATGCAGTCAGATTGTATTTTGAACGGAATCGATAGAAGTTTAAATAATTAAAAAAATCGTACTACGCTTAATTCAATTTCTCGTTTGCTACCCGTACTGTTTCTACTACAAGTACTGTCGAAATAGCAAATGTTGTTCAAAGTTTGCACATTTCAGAGTTTACGTTAGCATGAAATTTTCAGGTTTGTAGAATAGTTGAAGAGTCCAAATCAGCTGGCAAGGCGGGAGCTATATTTTTTTAAAACAAAGGGCCCCCTCTCCCCCACTGGCTACGTTCCCTGAAGTTGTCCTATTAAGATGATACACCAAATTTAGCCCTGCATTCCTGCAATTATCCTACTTTTAGCGTCCAAAAACGCTCTCCGTGATTAATAAATGTCCCAACTCGCTTCGTAAGCACTAGACACCGTGTTAGAATCCCAACGAACAAATTCCCTATGATTTGAGCCCTGACCAGTTGGCGCAGCCAGGATTTCCTTCTGGGGGGGGGGGGGGTCACAGTCACAGGCTCACGGCAGCAACCGGGGGCAGGGGGTGCTAGGCCTCTGCAACGGGGGAGGGGGTGCTGAAAATTTGGCCTGGGTCAGCCGGCTGGGGAAGTCATGACCCCCATGACCCCCCCTTGGCTACGCCCCTGGCCCTGACCATTCTAATTTAAAACAATTTAATAATTTTAATAGTTTAAACAAAAAGATCCGAAAGAGAAAAGCCGAAAAGCGACCCCCCGTATACTGAACAGACCAGCACGACTTGACCCGCCCACCCTCCTCGCTGACAAGTGTCAGTTGCCGAAATCCATGCAGTGCACGAGTCCACCTGTCAAGCTGGATTCCCTATCTCCCCTATAGGGGATATAGCGGATTTAGTGCTGCCGCGATGGCGGTACAAGCGTATAGTCATATTCCTGAAATACCTTGTTAGCTTTAGTCGAGTTTCCTCTCCTTGCATGTGCTGCACTGGCTCGTCGGGTCCCCCTGAGGTAGGAGTGCTGCAGGCTACTGGAAGGGGGCTGTCGAACCCGCCAGATTCCCCAAATCGATAAGCTCGGTGATTAATTGACCCGGATCCACTTTCTGGCTGCTGCCATTTTCTTTCTTTCTTTCGATTGCAATTTTACTGTCGGTACGGCCGCAGAGGAAGTTTTACGTAGCAAGTTGCTGTCTGCTTTATCTTCGGCGGCTCGTTCGGTTACAACGCATGACTTTTCAGTCAAAACGGCATTTTGTCCGACTTGCAATTAATTTTTTGAGAAGAAATTTGAGGCACACCCTTGGCTCTCATTAATTTGGAGAGACGAAAACACTGCTGTTTTCTGCGTTTTTTGCTTTTTGAAGAAGATTTCTGGGATTGAAAAACTGCAACAAATTTCCATAAAGCTCTGAGAAGTTTTCTTTCAGGTTACTTTCCTCACGTCTGTCTGTCTGTCTGTCTGTCTGTCTGTCTGTCTGTCTGTCTGTCTGTCTTTCTTTCGTTCTCGCTCTCTCTCTCTCCCTCTCTCTCTCTTTCTCTCTCTCTCTCTGTCTCTCTGTCATCCTGTCATCCTGTTTATCTGTTTTTGCCAGTATCTACCGGTACAGTCGTCGATGAAATTTTTTAGAAAGAATTAGACTTTATGAAGAACGCTACCTTGTTAAGTTTTTATTTTTGAGCTGTGATGCGTAAAATTCAACAGAAATATAATTAGTGTACATAGCTCAGTATGCAACTTCAAACATATTCAATACAGACGCAGTTAAATTGAACAGAGATTTATCAATCAGAAAATTGTTGGCCTGCCATGCAACGCAGCGCTGCTTTTTGATGCTGACACCCCTCCAACAGACAATAACTGGGTTGCTAGCTTGTGTTTAAATCAAAGCAGACCTTGACTTCTTGCTCTGCTGGTCAGAGTAGGAGTTCATGCGAACGCATAGGGTAAAGGAAAAGCAAAAAAGTTGTTCAGATGACAGTCTGAGCGAGCCAGAGACGCTACCTACTGAGCATTTTAGCTGTCACAATTTGCTTTGGACACCAGGGATGGCATGGTTGGCTTTGAGACGTGTTAGTTGCTAGTAAGGTGAGGTGATTAATGAGGTTTAAGAAGCGCTTGAGGGTTTGAGAAGGCTAGCCGATTGAAGTAAAAAACTTTGTGTATACATGGATGTGTTGATATGGTAGAGAGGCGTAGATTAGAAAGAGGTGTGTTGATAGGGTATAGAGATCGAGAGGTGTGTTGATAGGATATAGACTATATAGAGAGAGGTGTATTGATGGGTAGAGACGTGTGTTATGGGTAGAGAGAGAGGTGTGTTGATAGGGTAGAGAAGTGTGTTGATGGGTAGAGAGGTGTGCTACCGGTATAAGGTAGAGAGAGAGGTTTGTTGATAGGGTAGAGAGGTGTACTGATAGGGTAGAGAGGTGTACTGATAGGGTATAGAGAGAGGCGTGATTGAGGGTAGAGAGTTTATTAAGGGTAGAGAGCGACTTTAATAAGGAGTTCGACAGCCGAACAAATGGGGTCGATTCAGAAATTCGTACATGGATTTAAGCATCCCCAATTAGCACAATACTCGTAGCCTTGCAAACGCGCAAACACTCAAGTTAGTGCGTGACAGTTCGGCGGCGAGCTTTTTACAGTTGGAAGCTTCAGTTGCCGAGCGCCTATTCTACCACAAGGTTGAGCCTTGGAACAAAATCTGGCTTCTTAATTAAAATATGAGTTAAAGATTTTTAGTATACGAGCTATTGGATTACAATCGCAAGCTTGGAAGGAAGCGGGGCTGTCATGAAAGAGCTGTCCATTTCACAGTCGGGTCTCTTTGCCGTCCGATCGGCTGTCCGGAGAGGCGGCACGGCTAGACGGCGCCGACGCGGCCGACTGCTGCAGCTGCGGCTCGCTTGCAACGTCGTGTCTGTGGAGGTCCGATCGGTCGCTCGGACTCTGCGATGCCGCCCGACCTTCGGCAGTTGGCCGAGCAACCAGCAGCGGTGATTGGAGCTCCGTCCAGGGATCGGAATTGGCAGCTGCGAACGAGCGCTGCTGGCCCTTGTCGGCGGCTTCGCAATGGTTTCCATGGCAATCAGTTGGATAGTCGTAATCTTCGTCTTCGTTGGTTCTCCGAGAGCTCAGCGCATTTGAGACTCGGCGCACCACCGACAGGGCATAGTAGGAGCAGAGGATCAGAGAGATTTCGGCGAACTCGCATAGCGTTACCATGGAAACGCCGATCCAGAGGCCTGTATTGACAGCGATTTAATGGCCTTTTGTAACTTTGCACGACTCCTAGATGTCTGAGTTCATAACAATTGGGTTACGTGGTGTAGTTAAAATCCCTGCACCCACAGGCTATACATTAGCAATCCATTCTATTCCCTCATCCATGATAGGGCTATAGATTAGCGATCCATCGCATTCATTCATCCATAGATTAGCAATCCATTCTATTCCGTCACCCGCAACCTACATGTACATACGAGCTACTAGCAGCGTTCAACCCAGAGCAGTGGCTACTCACCCATGATGCCTCCTAGGTCGGAGAACAGATTCACCAACTCGTAGCTGCGCTCCTCAAACAGCTGCCGCACGGTAAGGGTTTTCGGATAAACCCGCAGCTGCAGGAAGCTCTGCTTGATGATGTTATGCACCTGGACACAGTGCTCGTCATCTTCGAACAGGTCTGACTTCCTGTCCAGCTCCGTGTCCAGACAGCGACTCAGGTTCACTCTGTGATGCGTGATAGAAAAGTTGAGCGCATGCTCGGTGCTGGCATAATTGTCCAGCTTCCTCTGCATCATCTTGTTGATTTCGTCAACTCGCGACTTGAGCATGCCGGCTATGCGGGCCAAGCGGATTCGGGCGCCGCGAATTTGGAAATTGTGATCCGGCCAGCGGCTCTGGAACACCGAGAAGTCGTAGGTGGTGTAGTTGCAGATATTCAGGCAACTGGACTGCTTGCGGCCGGACTTCAAATAAGGCATGGCGCATTTCAGGCGATTCAGACGGCGTTGAATCTCCGGGAATCGGTCGGCCAGCAGCTGAGCGGCGTCGAATCTGTCTGGCAGGTGCAGCCGGTCGAAGATGTCTGTGCGCATCCTGCCGGTGCTGCGGTCCAGCAGGCTGTAGTTGGCGATGCTTGGGTCAGTTTCAAAGAACTCGCGGATTCGCTGCAGCAGGCTGAGCAGGTCTGGCTTGTTCTGAGCGCCAAGGAGGTCGTGGCAGTATTCCAGCTGCGGCTGACCATCTGGCTCGGACTTAACGAGGCCTTCGACCGTGCATTTACAGTTGTCCCGAATCAGCTTCAGGTACTCGAATGTGGTGCAGTCAGCTAGCTGGTTTTCGTAGCTGGTGACGCTTCTGAAATTGGGATTGGTGTATTGATTCTGAGCAGGCTTTTGAGCAATTTTTGCACCGACTATTGAGCAACATTGTGAGCTAGGACTACTCAAGTAGAAGGACGGGAAACTACGTTTCTGAGAAAATTTTAGGAGGCTGGTTTTACCGAAGAAATACACTACGGAGATACAAGCGCAGGTTTTCATTTTTCAGCAAAAAATTGCTATTGTTTTTGATAGGAGGCAGATCCAATGTTCATCTTTTGATGTGTCTTGCCTCTCTTATATCTCTATTGATATTTATAAAGCTTTTCGTTTAGAAAACTAGGATTCTATGTTAATTTTATATCCTACGTGCAATCGTACATGTACTGTCTCTGAATATCATAGAAATGGCACAGCTCGACTCATTGGTTTTAGGAATCAAATTTTTCATTCTTAGCTTATTGACTGTGTAACAAAATGCGCGACATCTTCTATCACTCACACACGCTCACACAGGGTGTACAGCGGTCCTGACTTTCTAATCGGCAGACATGTACACTCTCTGTGCCCTCATGGGCGTGAATCGCACGAAAACCTTCCGGCCAACTTCGCGCACGGAATCGAACCAGGGGTCGTTTTGGAAGAGTCAAATGCATTTACCGCTGAGCTGCTCTGCGCCTCCCCCCATTGGTAGCGATGAACTTGTTAGGGATTCGAGCACGGGCTTTTCGTGCAACTAACGTCCATTAGTTCCAAAAGCCGTAGCACAGAGGAGAGTGTACAACTGCCTGACGAAGAGAAAATCAAGGACCACTATTCACCCTGTGTGCGTGATCAGGGTCAGCAAAATGGGGTATAACTACTCGTCAGAACTGGGCATAAAGATCTTTCAAATTTGGCGCAACGCACGCCAATTCTAAACACTCTCTATTTGAATTCGATTGCAATGCGGCCGCAGTCAGAGCCCAACCTGCTGAGTTAGTTGGCTAAGGTCCGCTGCACTTGCCCTCAAGGCCGCTCAAGAGGTTGTGGCTAAGAGTGTGGGGAAAAATATGGATTGCAAGTCGCTCCGCCGTCTGTTTGCACCCTCCAGTTGAGAGCGGCCAGCCCACTCCAAGTGTTATTTAAGTGTGTTATTCTGCTCAACGCACGAGCAGGCGCAGCTCATCCCACGAGCTGTGCCATATTTGGGCAGCCCCAGTTCATTGCTGCGGACTTTCACGCCGATGAACAAGCCTCTCGTCTGACAACCTCGGCTGCCCCGGTTGATAGAGAAAGCCTGTTTCGAGTCTTCTTCTATAATACTGCATTTTTGTCTCAGCAAGAGGAGTCAGGGACTGTGAGATGCAGAGAACAGTTTGAGTCGAATATGAGTGGGAAAATCCTATCTAAGCCAATCAGATGGGAAGTGGAGCTACGTTGGTCTGGGGAGTGAAGTCACACCGAGTGAAGTCACATCGATTTGGAAGTAGGCGACATTCGACCTATCTGAAAGGTCACATATCAGTCCGGGGCTCACATATCAGTCGAGGGGGGCATTCACAATGCCACTTACCCCAGCAGGTGGTCGAAGGCGTGGAATCGGCCCTTCGGCTCGCACCGTTTCGTGGGCGTGTTGGCCAGGCTGGTCTGCACCTGGTTGAGTGCCAGCACCGTCTGCATGCCGCTGGGAGAGTTGATGCCGTACTCGCTTGGGTAGGGGATCGTGTCCTGCGGGTTGGCGCAGCTTCAGCTGAATGATGGAGCATGGGCTTCAGTCTGAATTGAAACAAATTGGGGATTGTTAAGCTAATCTAGCCAACAGATAGATAAAGAAAGATAATGGATTGCTAATCTATAGCCATCGCAGATGAAGGAATAGAATGGATTGCTAATCTATAGCTCCATCAGGGATGAAGGAATAGAATGGATTGCTAATCTATAGCTCCATCAGGGATGAAGGAATAGAATGGATTGCTAATCTATAGCCATCGCAGATGAAGGAATAGAATGGATTGCTAATCTATAGCTCCATCAGGGATGAAGGAATAGAATGGATTGCTAATCTATAGCTCCATCAGGGATGAAGGAATAGAATGGATTGCTAATCTATAGCCATCGCAGATGAAGGAATAGAATGGATTGCTAATCTATAGCTCCATCAGGGATGAAGGAATAGAATGGATTGCTAATCTATAGCTCCATCAGGGATGAAGGAATAGAATGGATTGCTAATCTATAGCCATCGCAGATGAAGGAATAGAATGGATTGCTAATCTATAGCTCCATCAGGGATGAAGGAATAGAATGGATTGCTAATCTATAGCTCCATCAGGGATGAAGGAATAGAATGGATTGCTAATCTATAGCTCCATCAGGGATGAAGGAATAGAATGGATTGCTAATCTATAGCCATCAGGGATGAAGGAATAGAATGGATTGCTAATCTATAGCCATCACGGATGAAGGAATAGAATGGATTGATAATCTATAGCCATCAGGGATGAAGGAATAGAATGGATTGCTAATCTATAGCCATCAGGGATGAAGGAATAGAATGGATTGCTAATCTATAGCCATCAGGGTTGAAGGAATAGAATGGATTGCTAATCTATAGCCATAAATGAATGCATTTTGGAAATATTTCAGTCTAAATTCTACGCTAGAAAGTGTTTATGATTTTGAACGATTAAGCCACGATCGGTCAGCTCTAATATTTCAGCGGCACTCCGCTTGTCACTCATTCGCTTCACTCCCTGCAGCTGCCGCAGCCTGTTAGTTTTTTGCAGTGCGCGATTTTACAGAGTGATTTCTTGTGCAACAATTTATTCATTTTTGTAGTTCGGCCAACCTGCAGCTGCTTGACCCCCCGCCGTTCCGGAGGATGGGGTGGGGCTGCAGGTTTGCGCCGCAGCCTTTCACTTTGGCCGGTTTTGGGGTGGTCGGCTACGCCAGCCAGCTGGAATTCCCCAAGCACTGCTGTGAGGGTGTCTTCAGTCCTGGGTGCCACCTCAGCATCAAATGTTCTCCCACCCCGTACCCCAGACAGGGTCTTGTCCCCCCCCCAACATCCACCAACCACCCCAATCTGTGCTGGTGCGTCTCCCACTCTCTGTCTAATCTCTCTCTCCTGCCTCTACGAGCTAGTATGACATTTCGATGTGTTTACAGGAACACAATGCCATCAGAAAGTTTGGCCCTCCCGGAGGACCGAGGGCACTTGTTTAGATGTTGCCTCTGCGCAGAGCGGAGCGGCATGCAGGCGGAGAGAGCTTCAAGGGCAGAGTCGGGAACAGAACTGGGAGATATTGACGGAAGCGGAGACCCGGTGTGGTTAGAGGGTGTGCGATTTTTTCCCTATCCGCCCGGTGCTGCAGTCGCAGGAAGTGGAAAACAGGTGGGGGCGGTGGTCTCTGCCGCTTCCGCGAATTACACCTGGCCCCTGCCAGGTCCTCGCGCTGCTGCTGCCAAACTCAAGGGCTGCCAGCACAGCCTACGCCCTGATACAGGGGATGCGGCCTGCAGCCACTCGCTGAGCTCACATTCTCCCTGCTTTCTGCTCATCCGGATGCTGCCTTGATGCCCTTCATCTGCGGGCTGCCCTTGCCACATCTTCCTTTCTCACCTAGCTGTGTCTATTTTTGCCGCCTCATGTCTGTCTTAGTGTCAGTCAGTCAGTCAGTCAGTCAGTCAGTCAGTCAGTCAGTCAGTCAGTCAGTCAGTCAGTCAGTCAGTCAGTCAGTCAGTCAGTCAGTCAGTCAGTCAGTCAGTCAGTCAGTCAGTCAGTCAGTCAGTCAGTCAGTCAGTCAGTCAGTCAGTCAGTCAGTCAGTCAGTCAGTCAGTCAGTCAGTCAGTCAGTCAGTCAGTCAGTCAGTCAGTCAGTCAGTCAGTCAGTCAGTCAGTCAGTCAGTCAGTCAGTCAGTCAGTCAGTCAGTCAGTCAGTCAGTCAGTCAGTCAGTCAGTCAGTCAGTCAGTCAGTCAGTCAGTCAGTCAGTCAGTCAGTCAGTCAGTCAGTCAGTCAGTCAGTCAGTCAGTCAGTCAGTCAGTCAGTCAGTCAGTCAGTCAGTCAGTCAGTCAGTCAGTCAGTCAGTCAGTCAGTCAGTCAGTCACTTTAGCTGGGTTGAGGGCTTTAAAGCTTTCCTCCAACAGTGTCTGTCAGGATATCAAATTACTCAGGCACTTCTAGGCACCAGACAAACATAATTCATTAGTAGTTTAAAGTATTTTGTATCCGTGATGCCCCTGCAGTCTCTCTGTTCTCCTTTTCTCACCCCAGCTCCCTCTCAGAACAGTTGGCCCAACCAAACGGACAAGAGAAGCCAGAAGCCGAGAAGACAGAGACGCGGCAGAGAAAAAGTGAGGGAGCTGAGGAGGAGCTGCAGAGGGACAGCCCCGAGGGCGGCCCCCTTGGGATCGGCTTCTGGTCCCCTTCGGCATCGCAACCAGATGCCGCCTGCGAAGCACGATTAGGACCGGCATGGCCGCATGATTAATACTGAGCTGGGCTGAGGGCAGAAGGCCAGTTAAACAGAGCCAGTCGAGTTTCTTTTAGTTGAGGAGACCGGGGACGGCTCCGCGGGCTGCACTGTTGAATTGGCTGTAAATCAAGCTGGATCTCGGCTACTGCAGGCATGGTCTCATGTGCTCGGTCGCGCCCCGCTGCATGGGTTGCCATCATGCTTGACCTGTTCGCTTTTTTACATCGGTCGCTTAACAGTAGAACTACAAAGAGGGGGGGAAAAATTTCCCCCCCCCTGACAATTTTTTTTGCTGCGCCGGAACGGAGCAACGCAGGCACACGAAATTCAAGAACACGGGCTAACTTCTTGTTGCGCACCTTCTCAAACAAGAATCAAGTCGCCAACCCTCCGGACCGTCGAGATATTCGACGATTCTGCCAGAAGGTCGGATTTTTCCCATAAGCGCTAGTGTATTCAGTACACCCCTGTGCGCCAATTAGCACTGCGCCTCAGTGCAGCCTTGCCAAGTCTCCAAATTTCATCAGCACGTCGACCAAATGTGTCTGCATCAGCTCTGACTTCGTTGGTTACTGGCCTTCACCGAGACGGAGCTTCTAGACCTTCAACAGGTGGCACCAGGTGACTATGAACACCTTGATGCGAATTTCTCGAGTTTCACCGATCAAGCCTCGACAGTAGGCAAGCCTCAACTGCCGGACACCCTCAGCTAGTCTCCTGAGCATTCCGTCATCATCCCGACACCGTCGGCTCCTTCAACAGGTGGCATCAGGTGACTATGGACGTCCTTTTGCAACTATGTCAGGTCTTTCTTATCAAGCTTCAATAATGAGCAAACCTCAACCGACGGACATTGTCAGCTAGTCTCTCAAGCATTCCGTCATCATCCCGACGCCGTCGGCTCCTTCAACAGATGACACCAAGTGACTATGGACACCCTGATGCGAATTTCTCTAGTTTCGCCGATCAAGCCTCGACAGTAGGCAAGCCTCAACTGCTCGACACCTTCAGCTAGTCTCCTAAGCATTCCGTCATCATCCCGACGCCGTCGGCTCCTTCAACAGATGACACCAAGTGACTATGGACACCCTGATGCGAATTTCTCTAGTTTCGCCGATCAAGCCTCGACAGTAGGCAAGCCTCAACTGCTCGACACCTTCAGCTAGTCTCCTAAGCATTCCGTCATCATCCCGACGCCGTCGGCTCCTTCAACAGATGACACCAAGTGACTATGGATACCCTGATGCGAATTTCTCTAGTTTCGCCGATCAAGCCTCGACAGTAGGCAAGCCTCAACTGCTGGACACCCTCAGCTAGTCTCCTGAGCATTCCGTCATCATCCCGACACCGTCGGCTCCTTCAACAGGTGGCATCAGGTGACTATGGACGTCCTTTTGCAACTATGTCAGGTCTTTCTTATCAAGCTTCAATAATGAGCAAACCTCAACCGACGGACATTGTCAGCTAGTCTCTCAAGCATTCCGTCATCATCCCGACGCCGTCGGCTCCTTCAACAGATGACACCAAGTGACTATGGACACCCTGATGCGAATTTCTCTAGTTTCGCCGATCAAGCCTCGACAGTAGGCAAGCCTCAACTGCTCGACACCTTCAGCTAGTCTCCTAAGCATTCCGTCATCATCCCGACGCCGTCGGCTCCTTCAACAGATGACACCAAGTGACTATGGACACCCTGATGCGAATTTCTCTAGTTTCGCCGATCAAGCCTCGACAGTAGGCAAGCCTCAACTGCTGGACACCTTCAGCTAGTCTCCTAAGCATTCTGTCATCACCCCGACGCCGTCGGCACCTTCAACAGGTGGCACCAGGGGAGTAAGGACACCTGAGCGTGATTTTTCATCATGCTCTTAACATTTCTGAAGCTCTCAAAATTTTTAAAGCACGGAAATTGCTATAGTTAAGCTTGAACTCATGTTGCTGTATATTTATATTATTATTACACATACTTTTATGCATACGAGCTACATACATATTTTATTCGAAAAGCTGTTTAGTTTATTCAACTATAATATTGAACCGAATTTTTATGCAGAAAGGGTTATGCTTATAAGAAGCCAGTAAATTCAATCCGTTTTTTTATTTTATAATGATTCAGAAATGTTAAGAGCATGATGAAAAATCACGCTCAGGTGTCCTTACTCCCCTGGTGCCACCTGTTGAAGGTGCCGACGGCGTCGGGGTGATGGCTAAATGCTTGACTGACTAGCTGAGGATGTCCAGCAGTTGATTTTTGCCCACTATCGAGGCTTGATCGGCAAAACTAGAGAAATTCTTATCAGGCTGTCCATAGTCCCTGGTGTAATCTGTTGAAGGAGCTGACGGCGTCGGGATGATGACGGAATGCTCGAGAGACTAGCTGACAATGTCCGTCGGTTGAGGTTTGCTCATTATTGAAGCTTGATTAGAAAGACCTGAAATAGTTGCAAAAGGACGTCCATAGTCACCTGATGCCACCTGTTGAAGGAGCCGACGGTGTCGGGATGATGACGGAATGCTCAGGAGACTAGCTGAGGGTGTCCAGCAGTTGAGGCTTGCCTACTGTCGAGGCTTGATCGGCGAAACTAGAGAAATTCGCATCAGGGTGTCCATAGTCACTTGGTGTCATCTGTTGAAGGAGCCGACGGCGTCGGGATGATGACGGAATGCTTAGGAGACTAGCTGAAGGTGTCGAGCAGTTGAGGCTTGCCTACTGTCGAGGCTTGATCGGCGAAACTAGAGAAATTCGCATCAGGGTGTCCATAGTCACTTGGTGTCATCTGTTGAAGGAGCCGACGGCGTCGGGATGATGACGGAATGCTTGAGAGACTAGCTGACAATGTCCGTCGGTTGAGGTTTGCTCATTATTGAAGCTTGATAAGAAAGACCTGACATAGTTGCAAAAGGACGTCCATAGTCACCTGATGCCACCTGTTGAAGGAGCCGACGGTGTCGGGATGATGACGGAATGCTCAGGAGACTAGCTGAGGGTGTCCGGCAGTTGAGGCTTGCCTACTGTCGAGGCTTGATCGGTGAAACTCGAGAAATTCGCATCAAGGTGTTCATAGTCACCTGGTGCCACCTGTTGAAGGTCTAGAAGCTCCGTCTCGGTGAAGGCCAGTAACCAACGAAGTCAGAGCTGATGCAGACACATTTGGTCGACGTGCTGATGAAATTTGGAGACTTGGCAAGGCTGCACTGAGGCGCAGTGCTAATTGGCGCACAGGGGTGTACTGAATACACTAGCGCTTATGGGAAAAATCCGACCTTCTGGCAGAATCGTCGAATATCTCGACGGTCCGGAGGGTTGGCGACTTGATTCTTGTTTGAGAAGGTGCGCAACAAGAAGTTAGCCCGTGTTCTTGAATTTCGTGTGCCTGCGTTGCTCCGTTCCGGCGCAGCAAAAAAAATTGTCAGGGGGGGGGAAATTTTTCCCCCCCTCTTGGTAGTTCGACGGGCGGAAAAATGGCTTGGTATTCCTACTGTTAAAGTCCTTCGGTTGTTCTCGGGTTCAAAATATTAAGTGTGCTTTTCTACTTATTGCTACCCCGGATTCGTACGGTCCTGAGGGGTGACGAGTCGCTCCGAGCGGGTAACGCGTCTGGCTCACGCCAAAGTTCTCGGGATCGGCTTCGTGCGCAGTCGCTATTGACCTGCGACTTGGAGGGTCAACCGCCCAGGTGTACATTCCTGACGATGAGAATAGTCGGGGTCGCTGTGCGGAATATGCTGGCTGCGGATCGACTGTCTTTGGAAGTTGCGGCAGCCCTCTCTACAGCAAAGTCACAATCGGTTTGCGGGCAGTAAAAGAGTCGCTAATAATTGATGGCCAAGCGATGACTCACTGTGCTGACTCGTGAAATGATGCAGCAACCATGGACCGAGCATAGCTATTGAAGCACTTGATTTTTGTGACCTTAACTGATCCCAGAGTGAAAAATTTGGTGTTAGAAAATGTTCCAACACAGCAATGCAAAACACAGGGACCGTACAAGGCTACAGGAGTCGGAGCACTTCCCTATTGATGTTGACACAGCAATATACTAGTACTTAACTGTGCCTCGGAGCAAGAAGGCAGATCTATTCGAACCTGAGCAGAGTGAAGCTTATCCCGCGACCTGCTTTTTTGAAAGAAGCTGCAGTCTGTGTGTTACAACCACAAGAAGAGACTAGACAATGGTGCGAAAACACAGTAGGAATCATCTGAGGTGCAGACAAAATATGCAACAAAAAGTGATTAACCACTAAACACAACCTATAACACAGTATGTTCGTTGTCACTTGTCCCTACATTCACCAACTGTCTATGGCCATTTGTCCCTACATTCACCAGCTGTCTATAGCCATTTGTCCCTACATTCACCAACTGTCTATGGCCAATTGTCCCTACATTCACCAGCTGTCTATGGCCACTTGTCCCTACATTCACCAACTGTCTATGGCCACTTGTCCCTACATTCACCAACTGTCTATAGCCATTTGTCCCTACATTCACCAGCTGTCTATGGCCACTTGTCCCTACATTCACCAACTGTCTATGGCCATCAAAGGTCTTATCAAGGATGATTTGAGTAAAGAAAACGTATAAAAGCCAATTTGTTCCTACTTCTATGAAACTGTCCAAACACTGCCCAGCCTCTCTTGCATCGGCCTCTCGAACTCCAAAAATGCCGACAAAAGTCTCGCCTCCGTGCCGAGAAATAATAAATGAAGACCGAGGGACGAGCGCTCGGACCTCAACCTGACACCATGGGCTGGTCGCTCCATAGTAGAGAGTAGATCGCTGGGGAAGACACATTTAAGGGATTGATTTTTTGTGCCGAAACCCCAGCTGTTTTTCCTCTCTTTCTCTCCCCCTCTCTCTCTCTCTCTCTCTCCATTTCCTTCATGCTGCTTTCACTGCCCCCCTTCCCAATCTTCTTCTGGCCGCCGATTTCAAGTTAGTTTCTGTTGCTTTAGCAATATTCTGATCCTGCTTCTGGCTCGGCTGAGTTCCGCACCCCCAATCCTCACATTGAGGGCTCAGCAGATAGCTTATAGTGTTGCAGAGATTGGTTGCTGGCCTTAAATCCGTTCTACTTACTTCAATCTATTTTTGCTTATCGTCCAGCGGAATTCTCTAGAATTTTTCTTCTACCAAACACAGCGATTTCAGTAAAGAGATTTGCTGCACTTGCTGAAATTGCTTACCTGTTTGGGAAGCTGGTTCAGACTGAACTGTCTTGGGCACATGTAGGCCCATTTATATACTTCACTCTACTCTACTCTACTCTGCTCTACTCTACTCTACTCTACTCTACTCTACTCTACTCTACTCTACTCTACTCTACTCTACTCTACTCTACTCTACTCTACTCTACTCTACTCTACTCTACTCTACTCTACTCTACTCTACTCTACTCTACTCTACTCTACTCTACTCTACTCTACTCTACTCTACTCTACTCTACTCTACTCTACTCTACTCTACTCTACTCTAATCTACTCTACTCTGCTCTTCTCTATTTTACGAGCAACTTTACTCTACTCGGCTTTACTCTGCTGTACTCTACTTCACCCTATTTTAGTCTACTCTACTGCGCTTGTACTTCATTCTTATCCGCTCTTCTTCACTCATCATTATTTCTTAAAATATTATATTTCTACTCTACCAAGCTCTACCCAGCAATAAAACCAAGGTGCAACTAGAACTAAGGGTTTTAGTTTTCTCTGATATTACCTTTAATTCTACTGGAGTCTAATGTATTGTATTATAATTTGCAATTTCATATTCTTACGAGTATCTCCATTATATTCTACTCAATACAGTCTACACAGTGCCTATTACTAGGGTAATCAGCATTGGGTTTCCAGTCCGTCGCGATGAATTGGTGTATAACTCTGACCGACCGAATTATTTGCCTAAACTTCCCCTGATTTATGGAAGTGCAAGCGCCAGTCGTCTCGGCTTCGCTCACATACGTTCTGACCGTCTGCCCCACCTATCAGTATCTGCACTGGTGGCTATGCCGCCTGCAATGCAAGCCCTTGGCAACGGACCTGCTTCCAGTGTTTTCTTCGCAAATGTTAATCTAACTACACGTTCCTTGGTACACGAATGCTATCCCAAAACAGATAGTTGATTGCGTTGCGGCGGCCTGCGCAAAGCGGACCAGACCTGCATGCCATTAATCTTTTGGCTGGACCAAAGGAAGGTGCCTTGCGATTTCTGCAACAATTTTGCTGCTTTAGCTGAACTTGGAAATCTCCAATACTTTCGATGCCACTTACTCGCTTGACCGCTTGACCGCAGACAAAAGTTATAGTAAGGCATTCAGTTACCGGTTTTCGTCTGTCTATGGCCTCTTGTCCCATCCACCAACTGTCTATGGCCCCTTGTCCCATGCACCAACTGTCTATGGCTACTTGTCTCATGTACCAACTGTCTATGGCCACTTGTCCTATCTACTGTCCATGGTCTCTGGCCACTTGTCCCATCTACCAACTGTCTATGGCTACTTGTCTCATGTACCGACTGTCTATGGCCACTTGTCCTATCTACTGTCCATGGTCTATGGCTACTTGTCCCATCCACCAACTGTCTATGGCCACTTGTCCCATCCATCAACTGTCTATGGCTACTTGTCCCATCCACCAACTGTCTATGGCCACTTGTCCCATCCATCAACTGTCTATGGCTACTTGTCCCATCCACCAACTGTCTATGGCCACTTGTCCCATCCATCAACTGTCTATGGCTACTTGTCCCATCCACCAACTGTCTATGGCCACTTGTCCCATCCATCAACTGTCTATGGCTACTTGTCCCATCCACCAACTGTCTATGGCCACTTGTCCCATCCATCAACCAACCAACCAAGACTAGGGGAATTTCTGCCCTAAAACTTTACGATCTAGAGTCGCAATGGACTGACAGCACGAGCTAAAATGACTGAATTAAAATCTCGTAATTCCCACTCTATTATAAGCCTAGGATTTTAGAATTCCAAATTAATTAACTCATTTATGCCCTCCGCTTCCACAGCCAGCTTTTCTCCGGCAAAATCGAGAAACAGACAGCGGCGTTAAAAAGTCTTTAGGAAGCCAATCGGAACAATTAAAGTTGTTGGAAAACGGCTAACGGATTAGGCTGCGGATTTGAGTGACTGCTCACTACTCACGCAAACTGGTTAGCAAGATGATCAACCAGGACCGCTAGATCAGAAGGATTGAACGGTTACGGGAGAAGAATGAGATTAAAGAGCAGGAGAGAAATACGTCCCAAGACAATCGGCGACTTTATCCGATTATGAATCTTATGAGTCTATTCTATGTTCAAACCGGTTGCGGCACAAACACTATTTTATGTCTGTTTCTGGAAAAGATTTATACCCCCCTAGTAATTATACAGTACTTTACTTACCAAACTGGACTATTAAATAGGATTGTACTTTTAATCTAACAATAAAATAATCTCGCTGATGCATTTTGCAGCGTGAAATTGCACGACTGACGAGTGCAGGGGCCTTCTGCCTCAGCTGTGCATGGTATATGAGTATGAAAATGTGAAAACATAGCTGCTCGTACCTGACAGCTTGTACACAGGCTTTTCAATGGCATTTCAGTTTAGATTTGGAAAGTTTATTGTTTAGAATAAACAATAGCCAATAAGATTTTAAAAAACTATGAACAATAGGGGGTTGTAGCCTAGTGGTAAGAGCGTCGAACTCACGACTGAAAGGTCGGGGGTTCGAATCTCAACCCAGTCAGAACAATTTTTGTCCTTGAGCAAGACACTAAACTCTGCATTGCTTCAGTTAACCCAGCAGTAAAATGGGTGCCAGATGGGGTACATGGAATTGACAGTGTGTGGCGACCCCCAGTCCTTGGACTGAACAGCCGTACGCAGCTTTCAGATGCACCGCGCAATAGCTGCGGCTGAGCTGTCGGTTGCACGTCTGGCCCAATTTGGTCAGGTGTACTCAGTTATTATTATTGTTCAGAAAACTGGGCATGAGGAAGAAAGGGGTTCGATCAGCCTTAAAAAAACTACATTTTGTTCTTGTTTGAAAGTTTCGCGTTAATCTACGAGCGTACATAAAAATTCATTGAGTCATAATAGAAGTCAAATTAGGCATTGGGGCGTGACAGTGAGGCCAGCATTCTGGCCTCCAATCCGGACATTGGGAAGCGCCGGCGTCGGCAAGCCGAGGCCGCAGCAATCATGCTGGGAGCTGCTGCTCGTGCCGGCACTATTTGATCCGCTTGTTGCGGCCAAATGCCGACAATTTAGTCGGCATGCGGTTCTCAGTAAACGCTGTGTTATAAAATTTGCCGCGAAACACGACAGGCTTCGATTTTGTGACGACAATTTGCTAAGTTTGTGTTTCTCCCTCTTGCTCGCTTCCTAAGCGAGTAAATGAAATCGCTAATTTCAAGTTGAAACGTTTTTACGACTGGGAGTTCGGTTCAAAGCTCGGGCATCGATTAGGTTGCCAGGGAGAGAGTGATCTGGGACTGCCCCCCCCCCCGAGCTGCATTGGCGTCAGTAGTGTCCGCTGTTCCATCGTGTTCCCCGTCAGATTATCCACTTTACCAACACCAATTAATGACCGAAATCTATATATGCAGCTTTAGTCAGGAAAGTTTAGTAATTAAGAGCACTTGTATGAGTAATTGGACACGGCTGCTTCTGCAACTGTGTATTGGATCAAAGATTTTAGGAGTTAGTTGTGGACCCAGCTTAGGTAAGTAGAACACCTTTTTGAGAAACCAACTGCTGTCATAGGGACGCATTGGTCATAGCATCTCTCTCAGTACGCTCATTATTCAAAGCTTCGAAATCATTGCGTACGGCTACTAAAAATGATTTGATGAGACAATGTGCTTAAGCACATGGTTTTATTATAGGCAATGATTAACTTCAGTCACTCTTTTCTTCACCACTCCTGAAAATTAACCGTTTTCTGCCTCTAAAACCATAAACACAATCTACCATTGTCTGTCTCCATAACCATAGACACAATCTACCATTGTCTGCCTCCAAAACCATAGACACAATCTACCATTGTCTGTCTCCAAAGCCATAGACAAAATTTACCATTGTCTGCCTCTAAAACCATAGACACAATCTACCATTTTCTGCCTCCAAAGCCATAGACACAATCTACCATTGTCTGCCTCCAAAACCATAGACACAATCTACCATTGTCTGTCTCCAAAACCATAGACACAATCTACCATTGTCTGCCTCCAAAACCATAGACACAATCTACCATTGTCTGCCTCCAAAACCATAGACACAATCTACCATTGTCTGCCTCCAAAACCATAGACACAATCTACCATTGTCTGTCTCCAAAGCCATAGACACAATCTACCATTGTCTGTCTCCAAAGCCATAGACACAATCTACCATTGTCTGCCTCCAAAACCATAGACACAATCTACCATTGTCTGCCTCCAAAACCATAGACACAATCTACCATTGTCTGTCTCCAAAGCCATAGACACAATCTACCATTGTCTGCCTCCAAAACCATAGACACAATCTACCATTGTCTGCCTCCAAAACCATAGACACAATCTACCATTGTCTGCCTCCAAAGCCATAGACACAATCTACCATTGTCTGTCCCCATAACCATAGACACGGTCTACCATTGTCTGCCTTCAAAACCATAGACACAATCTACCATTGTCTGTCTCCATAACCATAGACACAATTTACCATTGTCTGTCTCCATAACCATAGACACAATTTACCATTGTCTGCCTCCAAAACCATAGACACGGTCTACCATTGTCTACCTCCAAAACAATAGACACAATCTACCATTTCTTTCTCCAAAACCATCGACACAATCTACCATTTCTTTCTCCAAAACAATAGACACAATCTACCATTTCTTTCTCCAAAACCATTGACACAATCTACCATTTCTTTCTCCAAAACCATTGACACAAGCTATCATTGTCCCTTATCAAGCCCCTTTTGGGCCCGCAAACCAAACTATCACCCATCTACACCCCAGATGTACTTTTGTCATCAGGGGTTTTCCAAAAGTTAGCAAGTAGGAGTGTACACTGGAATAGTCAAAGGCAAGGTCAAAGGCGAAAGTCCGATGAATATGTAATTGTCGTTTTTCATTGTGTGCTTGCACTGCACAATGAGAGCATCCTTGCACGCGCTGGGGTCAAACGACAACCTTATACCAGACAACTACGGGTGCCGTACAAAGTTTTGACCACCAGTGAACTGAGTTCAGTGCTCAGACGGGATCCCGTCCAAAAGCCGATGTCGGGAACAAAGCGTTTTGAAAGATTGCGTTTCTGCTAGGCTACAAGCTATTAATGCTGTCCTCGAAGGCAGGAAGGAAGAAGGAATCAAAGAGACAGGGCTGGAAAGTCTGGGTCAGGAAATTAAGGAACTCACCTGTTGGTGCACGGCCACCCTGAGCCCGCCGGTCTCCAGTCCCGTCGTCACGGTGTCGCTGTAATAGTCGATGCTCTGCTTGACGTCGACGCTGGGACTGTACAATACCAGGACGAGGCCTTTCTCCACTCCGCTGGACCGAATAAACCTGTTAGTAGCCTTGAACGAGAAGCAGTTGCCATAGTCCCGGTGGTAGAACACTGTGAAATTTTTACCTGTGCATCGCTCCTGATTGTACTGGCAGTACAGCAGCATGTCGAATATCCTGGCGCTGGCGGCTGTCATGTTGAACTTTGGCCAGGTGTGCACCGCGTGCTCAAAGGTTGCGTAGGCCAGTTTGATGGCTTTGACGCGGCTGCTGGCCTCGTCGTCTCGTTCCTCATCCGACACCAGGTAGCCCAGCATGTAGTTGGCCACAAAGTAATTGTTTCTGTTCACGTCGCTGCGCAGCTGTCTGGAGCCTATGGTAAAGAATTTCTTCATCAGCGGATCGCAGAATGTCACATCCGGGAAGGTAAACCGGTTGGTGAGCAGCCTGGTCGTGCTGGACACCGGATAGGCTCGAAACAGGCTGATCTGCTTGTAGGTGTGCAGCGTGAGGCCAGTCATGGCTCCGAACACCACCAGAGCCCACAGCCCCCGCAGCCAGGGCACCTGCTGCGAGAAGAATCTGCCAAGCCCGTGCGCGGACGTCCTGTGCGCAAAGCTCTGCAGATTGGCGCACAGCATCCGCCTGCGATAGTTGTGCCGGCTTTTCGACTTACTACCTAGCTGCCGCCGCTGCTCAACAGGGTCGCCTCCGAGATCGGTGCGCCAGTCGGAATCGTCCGCCTCCTCCAGCGCCCTCTCCAGCATATCGCTTTTCGGGTCCATTGTCCGCTGTGCCTCTCTCCTTCCTGATCTCTCGCTCCTTTAACAAGCTTGCTATTCAAGCTATCCAAACACAGCGTATCTCCCGTGCTGACCCGATCAACTCCTGTTACTATGCAGGTTTGTTAAAATATGCGACCAGTTACCTGTAAGCGCAGGCTATACTCGCAACTTTCTCTGTCTCTCTCAGCCAGGCCTGAGCCCGCAGTGCTCGCCGTCAGCCAGGCTAAATCGATGGCCAACCCTTGGCCAGCGAATTCCCGATCCGCGATCCCCTCCTCTTTCCCAGCTAGGCAAGGATTGGCTGCCTCGCTGCCTGCACCGGGGCTGAGGCAACCGAGGCTGGCTGCTCCGGCAGCGGTCTCGGGCGCGCGCTTCTCATTGTTCTGAAGTGCATCAGTTTAGCTGCAATTTATTGGGGGCGTTCGAGCAGCTGAGACTGGCTTGGGCTTGAGTTTAGAAAGGTCAATCTAGCGTCCGTTAGTGAAACAATGAGAAGCACGGTCGAAACGTAGCAAAAGAATTGATGAGTTAGTATTAAAGACTACAAAGTTTTACATTATACGCTCGTAGTTCACAGACGTTGTTAACTAGTTGTTTACATTTTTATTGAATAGTATTGCTTACGTGTGCTGTATATGTTGTACTCGTATCTGCTGTCTATGAAACTCGTGCTGTCTATGGAACACTTTCTGTCAATTGAAATCGTGCTGTATATGGAACTCGTGCTGTCTATGGAACTCGTGCTGCCTATGAAACTCGTGCTGTCTATGGAACTCTGCTGTCTATGAAACTCGTGCTGTCTATGGAACACTTTCTGTCAATTGAAATCGTGCTGTCTATGGAACTCTGCTGTCTATGAAACTCGCGCTGTCTATGAAACACTTTCTGTCAATTGAAATCGTGCTGTCTATGGAACTCGTGCTGTCTATGGAACTCGTGCTGTCTATGGAACTCGTGCTGTCTATGGAACTCTGCTGTCTATGAAACTCGTGCTGGCTATGAAACTCGCGCTGTCTTTGAAACTCGCGCTGTCTATGAAACTCGCGCTGTCTATGAAACTCGTGCTGTCTATGGAACTCTGCTGTCTATGAAACTCGTGCTGTCTATGAAACACTTTCTGTCAATTGAAATCGTGCTGTCTATGGAACTCTGCTGTCTATGGAACTCGTGCTGTCTATGGAACTCGTGCTGTCTATGGAACTCTGCTGTCTATGAAACTCGTGCTGGCTATGAAACTCGCGCTGTCTTTGAAACTCGTGCTGTCTATGGAACTCTGCTGTCTATGAAACTCGTGCTGTCTATGGAACTCTGCTGTCTATGAAACTCGCGCTGTCTATGAAACACTTTCTGTCAATTGAAATCGTGCTGTCTATGGAACTCGTGCTGTCTATGGAACTCGTGCTGCCTATGGAACTCTGCTGTCTATGAAACTCGTGCTGGCTATGAAACTCGCGCTGTCTTTGAAACTCGCGCTGTCTATGAAACTCGCGCTGTCTATGAAACTCGTGCTGTCTATGGAACTCTGCTGTCTATGAAACTCGTGCTGTCTATGAAACTCGTGCTGTCTATGAAACTCGCGCTGTCTATGAAACTCGTGCTGTCTATGGAACTCTGCTGTCTATGGAACTCTGCTGTCTATGAAACTCGCGCTGTCTATGGAACTCGCGCTCTCTATAGAACTATGGTTAAGATAATTACGCACTCAAAACCACACATACCGCACACCCCGAGATGGGCTACTCCAGCCGCCCACAGACCACAGGCAGTTGGAATCGGGTGCGATGGCGAATAAGACATTTTTCGACTGTCCTGCTGCTTCAAATGGAAGTTGTAATAGTTCTCTCTCAGAAGGGGGGCTCCCTTAGGTAGCGGAGGAAATGGCAGAAATTGTTGGGCCTGAAAACGTCGGAGAGGTCCAGGTTTGGGCCGAGGAAGGCGAGCCTGTCTTGAGTAAAGGCAAGACGATTGCAGATTCTCAACACCGAAGAGGCAGAATGGGTATTCCTCACTACGGATTTTTCTTTGGAAGGTAAGGGTGGTCCCAAGGAGGCTACTTACAGCCCTGATGTTGAGTCCGAGGACGGAAGAGGGACAGGGGACAGCAGCGCGGGACTGCCGACAGTCGGGACCTTAGTCCGCCTCTTCCTGTGCTTGGATGCCACCCACTGGTTGATCCGAGTCGTGAAAACGTCAGTAGGGGTTGAGGCCATGGGCAAGGGGGCCAGTGAGGACCCGTCCAGCCTTTGACCATCATCCCGTTGCGGGGGTGGCCCGAGTGACTAAGAACGCCAGCCCGATAGTAAATACTCATTTAAAAGTCCACAATGTCATCTTCTATCACGGGGCAACTGCATGGCACTGGATAAACAAAACATTAAGCATGATCACATGCATACGTAATTTGGTCACGGCTGAATTGCCACCGTTGCAGTGCGAATATTTGAGCCCCGTAAAAACAAAACCTTGGCTCCCGTATGGTGCGGTGCTTTGTAGGGCAAGATTTAAATTCAGTGTTCTCAAGGTGGACCTGCTGTTTTAGCCTCATCCCTTGGGATTTCTCTCTTTTTAGCCGTTTTAATTTTTCCGTTTCAACCCCCTCTCAGAAGGATCAGCCATCCGAATGGCTCGTCCAAAACCAGACTATGCCAGGAAACAAACAGAATAAGTCCCAGTGCATCTAACTGTACATTTTGGCAACAATTAACTGGTTTTAAAGATTAATGCAAGCCAACCGGATCTCGCTCAGATAATTTCTAACATCGTGTAGATTTCCATTAAAAGTTGACATGAATATTAATCAGCGGCGATCAGACGCTGGCAACTTGGGGGACGCTACAAAAATAACTGAGATGAACTTTCTCCTGAGAGGGGATTTATTCAATCCTGCTAAAAATCCTCTACCGTTCAAAAACCAACCGAATATTTTAGTTGGCGAGTGAGTAAAGAATATTTCTTCAGTCTTGAGCCCCGTGCGCCCCAGGGGGCCATTGTACTCAAAGTGAGCAGCGCCTACTTCAGCTAGCGGGCAGACAACCGCCAGTCCATCTGCTGCTCTCGGCCCCCAATCGGTCAGCCGAATTCCTGTTGGCAGAAAATTGAAGACTCGATTTTGATCTCGGCCAGAGCATGGAGAGATTTTGGCCCAGACTGGAGACTTGACTTGCATACGGATTCCGCCATGCCGGCCTCTCTTCCTTTCCCCGCCGCGACACATCGTGATGAGGATTGATTTCCTAGCCGACATCCTGCGCCGTTCGCCTGTCACGCTTGCGTGGGATTTCAATTTTTTCTGTTCTCTGTCTCACGCTCTCTCTCTGGCTGCTGATTTTGCCGCTGCGTCAATTTGAATTTGCGCCAAAAACACAAACAGCACCGCATGCTCCACTCCCAATAGAGGTTCGTCACTGCAATGCAGGATACGAGCTCCTGGTAGCACCGAAGTCGCATTGCTGGTCTGCTTTGCATCTTTGGAAACTTTTATTCAACTTTGCAAATACAACTTTTGCTTTCTGCCCGTGTTTGCTTATTGCCACTTTTAGCTCGCCTTTTGCTCGCCTTTTGCTCTCTCAACTCTCACCCTCACTCTCAATCTCACTGTCACTCTCAATCTCGTTGTCACTCTCACTCTCACTCTCACTCTCACTCCCCTTCACTTTTAATTCTGGTATTCCCATCTTATTTATAATCTGTTTCTCCTAGTAGTTCGCTCTTAATTCATTCTATTCCTTCTAAATCCGTATTATTTGAACAAAGCGCAGTAAAAAGAATGATATGTGTCATAGTCTACATGTAATTATCACCTACCAGCGCTAATAATTACACTAAAAGTAGGGAAGATAACACTTGGCATCCACAGGGCCATATAATGGTGCATGCTGCATCCTTCACCTGCGGCACTGTCCCATCGCATAACTACGTGTTATTACATCTAGGTTTTTTAAACAAGACACAAGCCCCCCTTAGAATGCATCGAATTAACTTCACACCCTTGAACTTTGCTTAAATGCGATATAGGCTTCTGTTAATAATTTATCGAGACAACACGGGAGCCGATTTTGTCCACCGCACTGAAATCAATTGGCAAGGCCTCGGGTGCAGGGCATTCCTGACACGCTCACTCGCGTGTAAAAAAGTTTTCTACCATCAGGAAAATTTAATCTCCGCCTTCGTACTTTGTATTATTCGGAGTCTTTATATTGATACTGCATACGTTCGTACATGTACATTCAAGACTATATGACAGGCTCCAATTATCCTTACAGCCACCTCACACTCCGCGTCCCGCGTGTACAGTTTTGGATGTACATTGCTGAAAATTACCTGTGGGGTAAAGGACTCATTCCAACCCTCATGTTTGGGAGGTAGATTAGTAGCATTGATTTTCTTTCCAATTCCACTGCGTGATTTAATGTACGTGTTTATTATTCAATTTTCTATGTACGCTGATTTAGCCCAGGCCCATCTCACCCACCCCCCTCCACGCTGGCTGATTCTGACTGACTGCAATAAATATATCATCGAGAGGGCTTATTAGCCCTGTGTACGGTTTACGCTTTTCGTTTTGTTAGCGTCTCGCTTGAGCCTCAGCTCCAAAATAGTTATTGGCGGACCATCGGTCTTTTCATTTCTATAGTACATTTTGGTAGCAGAGCGTGGTTGGACAAGCCTAACTTACCACTGACGTGGCAAGCAATAGAACCCTACTGTGAAACGAAGGACCAGGATGGACAGTGACGACGCCAATGAGCAGCAGCAGCAGGAAGCCCAAGACGATGCCGGCGCCCTACGTTTAGAGAAGCTGCGCTTCGAGAAATCCCGAAAAAAAGCAGCGTTCACTCGTTGCAAAAACAAGCTGTCTTGGCTGTTAAAGACGCACGCCTCTGATGACGAAGTGCAAGTTGCCTGTGACGCTCTGTCAGACCTGCAAGATCTGGTCAGCGCCATCCAGGAAGAACTGCATGAAGGCTACGCCGACGCCAAGGACAACGAGAGGCGACAGCGCCTACTAGACGAAATGGAGGAGACGGAGCGCGACTACCAAGCTGCCATGCAGCGCGTCGAAAGCGCCAGAAACCGGAGATTGCAGCGCGCCAAAGAAGCTCCTCCTGCCGCGAGCTCAAGCGGTGAGAACGCTGCGGGTGACCAAGAAGAAGCAGCTGGTGAGTTACACAAACTTTCTGGCAGTGCTGCGTCCAGCAAAGGATCCAACCCGAAGGAGCTTTCAAAGGATTTGTGGAAGATGCTGAAGCGTGTTGAAATCCCAACGTTTAGTGGAGAAAAGCAGAAGTATGAAAACTGGAAGGCAGCCTTTGTTGCGTGCATCGACAGCGCCCCTGCAACACCAGAATTCAAGTTGCTGCAGCTTAGGCAGTACCTCAGCGGTGAAGCTTTGAAGGTTATAGAACATCTAGGACACTCTGCTGCGGCATATGAAGCTGCAAAAGAGAGATTAGAGAGAGAATTTGGTGGACAGCGTAGGCAACTTGCTCTGCACTTGGAAGAGCTGGACAGCTTCCCGATCGTGCGAAATGGAAACGCCAAGGATCTGAAAAGCTTTGCTAATCTACTGGATGTGGCTGTCGTTAACCTTGAGGATGCGGGTAAAGAGGCAGAGCTTCAAGATGGGATGTTGTATGTGAGGCTGCAGAAAAAGTTGCCTGAGCAGATGGTTGCCAGCTACCGGAGGTGGATCTTTGAGCAGCGGAAGCCGGAGAGTGTTAGAAATCTGAGAATTTGGGTGCTGCAAGAAGCAGAGTTTCAGACTGAAGCGTCAGAGATTGTGCAGGGCGTTGCCACCATGCAGCAGGAGCGTCAAAAGCGAGAGCAGCGACCAAAGACTTTCGTTACTACGGACAGTGACAAGAAGGTACAGCGAAAGATTTGCATTGTTTGTCAAGGTGATCACGAGCTGTGGTCCTGCAGTGAGTTCAAGGAGCTTCCGGTGGAAAAACGCTGGGACGCGGCGCAGAGCTCGAAGTGTTGTTTCCGGTGCTTGGGCCAAGGACATCTTGGTAGCCAATGTCGGCGTGGTCGTCGGTGCGGCATCAGCAGCTGCACAAAGTTCCATCATCGCCTGCTTCATGCAGAAAAAGTGTTGGCCAAGTCTGGTGAAGCGAAGCAGACTGCATCCAAGGACGCTAAATCCGCTTCCAGTTCAGGAAAGACTGGACCGGTGACGCTTCTGTCGGCTGGTGAAACGGCAATCTCGCTACGAACGGTACCTGTAGTCCTACGGAACGGGTCCCGGAAGCTGAAGGTGAATGCCTTGCTCGACGATGCCAGTACCAGGAGCTACGTCAACATCGGGATAGCAGAAGCGCTTGGAGTGCATGGAGCGCTCGAAAAGGTGAAAGTCGGAGTCATCAATGGCCAAACAGAGACCTTCATGACAGCCCCAGTCTGCTTTAGCTTGGAAAGTCTGGATGGTCAGACCAGCTCAATGATCGTCGCCTTCACCGCTGATCACGTGACTGGGTCCCTCAAAGGCGTCGACTGGCACGAAGAAGCGCAGCAGTGGCCTCATCTGAGAAATGTGCCGTTTCCGAAGCTGTGTGAGCCTGCAGTAGTGGACTTGCTGATTGGTGCTGATCACCCGGATCTTCACGTGTCTCTCAAAGAAATCGTCGGACAGCCGCTGGAGCCAAAGGCGCGCCTGACTCCCCTGGGTTGGACGTGCATCGGTCGCACAGAGCAGGACAATTCTGAGATGCAGAACGCCCATTTTGCTGCCACTTTCTTCAGCTGCGATTCCGAATCTGGTCAGGTGGCTAAGATCCTGCGGCAGTTTTGGGAGATCGAGAACGTCTCAGAAGGTGCCAATCGAAGTCCGCTGACCGCCGATGAGGAGAGAGCCGTCCAGCAAGCCAAGTCGTCGCTAAAGTACACGAAGGGCCGTTACCAGATCGGGATTCCATGGAAAAAGGATCGGCTGGCTCCAGCAGGCACTTTCTCAATGGCCTTGAAGCGACTAAAGAACACCGAACAGCGGCTGATTAAGGATATGAACGTCTGCAAGCAGTATCAGGAGATCCTTGAAAAGTATGAACAGCAAGGTTATATCCGAAAAGTGTCGCAAGCTGAGACTGAAGGCCGCTGTTTCCTGCCGCACTTCCCAGTGCTGCGGCCAGACAAGGCTACGACAAAAGTGCGAATAGTCTTTGATGCATCGGCTGCCAGATTGAACGACCAGATCCTCCAGGGCCCCAAACTGCAGAGGGATTTGGTTGACGTGCTGCTTCGGTTCCGCCGACACCCGATTGCGATCGCATGCGACGTAGCGGAAATGTATCTCCAGATCGAGATGGACCCGAAGGACAGGCCGCTGCACAGTTTCCTTTGGCGGGACGCCGATCCTTCAAAGCAGCCGGATGTCTACGAGTTCAACAGAGTGGTGTTCGGCGTCACCAGCTCTCCGTTCTTGGCACAGTTCGTTACCCGCTGCCATGCTGAAAAGTCAAAAGGTGAGCTTCCAGAGGCGGCCGAGACAGTACTGCACTCTACCTATATGGATGACAGCCTGGACTCTGCGCCCACCGAGGCAGCCGCCTGCAGGCTGTACGATCAACTCAGTGAGCTCTGGAGGCGCGCCGGCATGCACGCGCGCAAGTGGGTCTCGAACTCGAGAGCTGTGCTCGATAGAATCCCACCTGAAGACCGTGCAGCCGAAGTTACCTTGGACAGCAAAGAACTACCAAGCACCAAGACACTGGGTGTCACGTGGCAGAGTGAGCAGGACGAATTTACCTTTAAAGATGAAAACGAGTCGCGTCAGGTGACCACAAAAAGAGGTCTGCTGAAGAAGCTAGCGAGCGTCTTTGATCCACTTGGACTGATCTCTCCATTTGTCGTGCAGGCGAAGATTCTGATGCAGGAGCTTTGGCAGACAGGTCTTGATTGGGATGAACCGCTGAATGCAGAACTTAGTGCAAAAGTGAGCGCCTGGTGCATTGACCTGAAGCATTTAAGCGAGATTCGGCTTTCCAGGGCGCTTGAAGGAGAAAATTCCCTGTCGGGTAGTGTGCACGTGTTCGTTGACGCATCCGAGAAAGCTTACGGAGCTGTATGCTACTGGAGAAGTGAAACGGCAACTGACAGTGAACGTTCCGTTCGACTTATCATCTCGAAGACTCGAGTAGCTCCAATCACAACCATGAGTACACCGAGGTTGGAGCTGATGGCAGCAGTTCTGGGAGTCCAACTCGCAAGCAAAGTCGCGCAGTCATTGCAAGTGCCGCTTCGTGACGCAGTTTTTTGGTCTGACAGCTTAAACGTGTTGTACTGGATTCGTGGCCGAGGAAAAATGTTCAAGCCGTTTGTCTCCTCTCGAGTGGGCGAGATCCAAGCTTCAACAGAGCCGAACCAGTGGAGATATGTTTCGACGGAAAAGAATCCAGCAGATCTGCTCTCTCGAGGACTATCGATCAAGGCAGTGGCGGCTAGCCAGTTGTGGTGGCATGGACCTCAGTTTCTCTTAGAAGAGGCAGAGAATTGGCCAAAGAACAAAGTGCAGGTTCCTGAGCAGGTGGAAGAGAGACGCAGATGCGAGGATCAGTCGCCGGCCGGTGAGAGCCAGAGAACGTATGTCACCGATGTGCTAGAGCGCAATCATCGACTGGAGCCAGAGCGCTTCTCCAGCTGGATCAGAGCTGTCCGTGTTCACGCTTGGGTGGCCAGGTTCGCTAACAACTGCCGTTTGATGAAGGAGCACCGAGATACTGGCGAGCTATCACCAGCAGAGATTGAAGCAGCTGAATCGAAGATCATCCAGAGAGCCCAGCAAGAAACGTTTGCGGAAGAGATCGCTTGTCTGCGAGCAGGAAAGCAGTTGCCGGGACGCAGTGTGATTTCTAACTTGAACCCGAAGCTCGACGTCAACGACCTGCTTCGCGCTGATGGGAGACTAAAGTTCGCCGATGTGCTACCGTTTAGCACTCGATTTCCTATCATTCTGCCACGATCACACCGCGTGACGGAGCTCATCGTGAAGCATCACCACGAAAGTGTCCAACATCTAGGCACAAACCAAACTCTGGTGGCACTGTCAAACCGATTTTGGATCGTCTCGGCCAGAGAAGCCATTAAGTCTTGGGAAGCAAAGTGCGCCGAATGTCGCCGACGGAAAGCCAGACCAGCCAGCCAGATTATGGCCCCCTTGCCCGCTTGCCGATTCAAGGAGCCGCTTCGTGCCTTCGCTCGTGTCGCTGTCGACTTTGCCGGTCCATTCATCACTAAGCAGGGCCGTGGCAAGGCTCGGCAGAAAAGGTACCTGGCATTGTTCACCTGCTTGGCAACGCGAGCTGTACATCTGGAAGTGGCATTCGGCATGGATACCGATTCCTTCCTACGGACTCTACAGCGGATGATCAGTCGACGAGGCCAACCGATCGAGCTGTTCTCGGACAACGGCACGAACTTCGTCGGTGCGGCGCGCGAGCTTCGAGAACTAGTCGACGTCTTGGATACCCAGAAGCTTCAACAGCGAACGGCTTCTCAGCAGTTGCGATGGCATTTCAACCCGCCCGCTGCGCCGCACTTCGGTGGGGTGCACGAAATCATGATCAAAGCAGCGAAGAAGGCAATCTGGGCAATTCTGAAGGAGGCGGACGTCACGGATGAGGAGCTGCTAAGCGCGTTTGCTGGAGCGGAGGCACTTCTGAATTCAAGGCCGTTGACGTACCAGACGGCGCATCCGAGTGATGATGTGCCGCTGACGCCGAATCACTTCCTCATCGGGCAAGTCGGCGGGAAGTTTGCACCGGAGGTCGACGCTGCCATCGCCCGCAGTCCTTCAAGAAGATGGCGTCACGTCCAGCAGCTGGTGTCGCAGATCTGGCGCCGGTGGTTGCGCGAGTGGCTGCCGGGACTCGCACCGCGGAGCAAGTGGCGCCGCGAGCTGCCTGACCTACAACCTGGAGACGTGGCGCTGCTGGTGAGCCCGGACTCGCCTCGGGGTCACTGGCCGCTGGCTCGCGTGCTGGAGGTCATGCGCGGTTCGGACGGTCACGTGAGAGTCGCCTCAATCAGAGTCGGTGATCGCACAATGACGAGACCAATAACAAAGTTGTGTCCAATATCTGCAGGTTAGTTTGCGAACCTTTGCTAGAGAATTAGACTTTGTCAGGTTTCGCAATTTTTCTGATGAGTTGTTCAATTTTCCTGTTTGTTGCATTGTTCGTAAAGTCTTCTTTCCCTTTCATGCTAATAGGAATCACCCTGTTTTTGCCGTCTTAACCCAATTTTCGCTTTCAGTGTTCAACGCGATTAACATTCATTATTTAGCTATTTATTTTCTTGCGTGAATTTTTGCTGAATAGCAGTCGTTACGGTTTAGTGAATTTGTCGGCAAGTTTGTCTTTTGCGTTTTTTGAGTTTTTTACGAGCGATGTTTGCATTATTTGAGCTCTACTTAATATTGCTTGATTTTCTGCGCTTAGAAGTACCATAGTTTATGCGCCAGTTCCGACCTTTTGATAGCCCAATGCTTACAATTGTTGTTTCAGTTTTTGTTTCAGTTGCGTTTGGTGGCGGAAGTCTGCGTTCGTGTTCAATTTTGAAATTTTATATGATAGCTGACGTACTTCTGCAAAATTTTCGATTGTCATCTACGATCTGCGTACTTATCTTCACCTTTTGCTCTATTTTTCTACCATTCACAATGTCGCCATCAATGTTTCATGCAACGTTGTTTTTTTGCTTTTTGAGTTCGATTTTGTATCACGCATCGTTTTCGAATATTTTCCTATTACCGTATTCGTTTTCATTGTTTCATCCCTCGAATAGTTTTTGTCATTGTTATGCCAAGGTGGGGGGTATGTTTGGGAGGTAGATTAGTAGCATTGATTTTCTTTCCAATTCCACTGCGTGATTTAATGTACGTGTTTATTATTCAATTTTCTATGTACGCTGATTTAGCCCAGGCCCATCTCACCCACCCCCCTCCACGCTGGCTGATTCTGACTGACTGCAATAAATATATCATCGAGAGGGCTTATTAGCCCTGTGTACGGTTTACGCTTTTCGTTTTGTTAGCGTCTCGCTTGAGCCTCAGCTCCAAAATAGTTATTGGCGGACCATCGGTCTTTTCATTTCTATAGTACACCTCACCTCGAAACCCACCTCACGCCCCATGTGTACAGTATTGGATGTACATGGCTGAAAATTATCAGTGGGGTAAGGGACACATTCTCAACCTCCCGACACCCACCTCACGCCCCGCGCATGCAGTATTGAATGTACATTGCTGAAAATTTCCTGTGGGGTAAGGGACTCATTCCGACCCTCACGACACCCACCTCACGCCTGCGTGTATATTGGATGCAAGGACTTCCAGACGAGTAGACTTTTAGACTAGGAATTTACTAGCAAGGACTTCCAAATACAAAACAAGGACACAGTTAAAGAATAGTAAAATTTAAAAAAATCGGGTCTGTCTGATAGATTTTTTTCACTTCTGACATGGCAGACTTTTGGATTTTCTGCGGAGCTTTCGCACTTCGAGAAACGGTTCAGTAAAATATTCACTTTTATTTACAAACATACAGACTAGAAAAAATATAGTGAGTTTAGGAATCCAATGATCAGGTAGCAATCAGATTGGATATACTTTTTTATTGCGTAGATGAAGGCTTCTGCTCGGGAGTTTCGAGTGAACAAATAGTAAGAACAACCCTAATAATGCTGCAATTGAAGGTGCGAAAATTAGGGCCAAAACAATTACCATGTATGACCACCAACTCTGACTGTGTTTACTAGAATCCAGCCCTGATGTCGTGCTGGATTCTGGAGTAGATGCCGTGCTGGATTCTGAGCTAGACGTCGTGCTGGATTCTGAGCGAGATGCCGTGCTGGATTCTGAGCTAGACGTCGTGCTGGATTCTGAGCTAGACGTCGTGCTGGATTCTGAGCGAGATGTCGTGCTGGATTCTGTGCTAGATGTCGTGCTGGATTCTGAGCTAGATGTCGTGCTGGATTCTGAGCGAGATGTCGTGCTGGATTCTGTGCTAGATGTTGTGCTGGATTCTGAGCTAGATGTCGTGCTGGATTCTGTGCTAGATGCTGTGCTGGATTCTGTGCTAGATGTCGTGCTGGATTCTGGAGTAGATGCCGTGCTGGATTCTGTGCTAAATGTCGTGCTGGATTCTGGAGTAGATGCCGTGCTGGATTCTGTGCTAGATGCTGTGCTGGATTCTGGAGTAGATGCCGTGCTGGATTCTGTGCTAGATGTCGTGCTGGATTCTGGAGCAGATGCCGTGCTGGATCCTGTGCTACATGTCGTGCTGGATTCTGTGCTAGATGTTGAGCTTTCGCCCCCAACGTCGACGCCAATCTCAGCCAGATTGTCAGGCATGGTCAGCTGCACGGCAGCCACATTGGACAGCTGGCTGAGCACACCTGCTGAGTTGTTCGCCCGCACTGCCAGGTAGAATGTGACGGATGGGTAGCTGGGCAGCTCGTCGGCAGCTGCAACCTCCAGGGTCATGGGCTGCCCGGAGGGCACCGAGGGCAGCTGGGCGGCCGCCCCTACGTCGTCTGCTGATGCGAAGTTGAGCTCCAGCAGGCTGCGGTTGGCGGATGCCCGAACCAAGTAGCGGCTTGCTGGAGAGATGGCAGGCGGATACAATCAGACACATATTCAAGACACAATTGGAAGACTGGAGGACACATATTCAAGACACAATTGGAAGACTGGAGGACACATATTCAAGACACAATTGGAAGACTGGAGGACACATATTCAAGACACAATTGGAAGACCGGAGAACACAAATTAAAGACACAATTGGAAGACTGGAGGACACATATTCAAGACACAATTGGAAGACTGGAGGACACACATTTAAGACACAATTGGAAGACTGCAGGACACAAAAGGCACAATTGGAAGACTGGAGGACACATTTAAGACACAATTGGAAGACCGGAAGACACAAATTAAAGACACAATTGGAAGACCGGAAGACACAAATTAAAGACACAATTGGAAGACTAGAAGACAAATTAAAGAGAGAATACATAAAGACAAAATCAAGGACGACTAAAGTAACGTATATATCTACTTAAGTAGTCCTTGGAAAAAATTGGAAGACCGGAGGACACATACTAAAGACACAACTGGAAGACTCGAGAACACAGAAAGAAACAATTGGAAGACCGGAAGACACATGGTAAAGACACATAATAGGACACAAGAAGAAAATTCTTGAAGACATAAAAGGAATACAGCCCGACAACACAAGCACTGGAGACACCATCGGCAAAAAGTTTTCAACACAAATAGAGGTAAAAGTAAGAGTAGAATTTCAAGGTAGAATCGAAGGGCACGCAGACACAAAAGACAAATGACTACTGAGACTACTGAGACACACAATGCCCAATCAGCAGCCATGCGCAATCCACACAGAACCTACCAGCGCCACTGTCCAGCTGGTCGCCAACGGTGGTCCAGCGCATCCGCAGCCGGCCGCTGGTGGCATTGACAGTGCAGCCGAAGTCGGTGACGCGAGCCGGCGGCAGACGGGCCAAATCGACTGAGTCGACCGCGGTGACGGTGAACTTGCCAGCGGAGGCGACTCGGTCAACTGGGCTGAGGCTCCGCAGGCGGACGCTGTAGTCCTGCGGCGGCCCGGACATCCGGTGCAGCGGCAGGTAGGCAGAATAAATGCCATCGTTGGGTGACACGTCAGCGCCTGACAACAGGTGCACAGAGTTTGGCTTTACGATTTGCGCTAACAGACGACTGCAAGGCTGATGATATTGACTGTGAAAGGAAAATTGTCTTCGTGTACAAATAATGCTACCGTTTTAATAAAATGGCAGCGGTGGCTTTTTAGTTACTCCAATCTTATTTGTCTATGGCGAAACCCCGTTCAGAGCTGTTTAAAAATCAATAATCTTTGCAAAATCTCCAGGCTGCACAGATTTCACTCACCAGCTCCGTGATCGAACAGCTGAAAGTTGGCGACGGTGCCATCGTCAGATTCGACGCTGGCCCAGAGCTCGGCCGGACGCACGAATCCGTCAGCGGAGCCGCGGTGCAAGTACGCGTGCACCGAATGCCGGCTGCTCGAGTCGAGCCTCGCCTCCAATTGGCTGAGAAAGCCGGTTAGTCTGACTGGCGGCCAATCAGAGGCGGCCGGCTGGCCCGAGATCAGGACAGAATGGTAGAGTGACGTGGCGGCCTCCGATTGGCTGGCAGTGGGCAACACAGACACGTACAGCTTCCACCGGCCCGGCTGCGTTGGAGTTCGGTTGGAAAAGAGTTCAAGCTGGTTGAGCTGAGATTAGGCATGAAAATAAAGCTTTTGGGCTCCACTCCGTCAGCATGAAAAGTTTGCAAGGAGGCTGAGTTGAAAAAGTACGCAGGCACACGCTCACACAGGGTGGGCAGTGGCTCTCACTTTCTCGTCGTCACGCATGTGTACAATCTCTGTGCCTTGGCGGTGTGGGCCAGTTTCCGAGTCTAAAATTATTGAGGCATCGAACCCGAGGACTAAGGAGGGCATTGCGACTCCAAACCCAAGACCAAAGCCGACCTGATGTCAACTCTCACGGGACCGCATGGGTTTACCGCCAGAGAGAATCAGAGATCAGAGCCCCGTGCTAAAAGATGCTCTTGACTCTTCAAGGAGCTGGGACTTCAAAGTCATGGGAAATGGTTGCTATAGGAACCTGAAGGCCTATTTAGTAAGGACACGATGCACTTTTTGTGTGGCCGCAGACGGCGAGCAACCGCTTGAACGAGAATTTCTATAGCTATCAGGTAGAAGATTTTCATGTGAAAACTGCAGGAGTTTCGGTAAATAATTATAATTGCCAGCAAATATGGCTGTTCTTGCAAATTCGATAAGGAACGGCCCTGGGCCGTCCGAGTTTATGCTTGCGATGATGATAAAAAGTGAAGCTGGGAAGAACAGGGGACAGGCTGTCTAGCAGAAGCAATAATTTTTGTTGCATTCCAACGCCATTGCTATAGGAATTCCTGCAATTATCCGCATTTAAAGGCTTGAATTATGGCAGAAATGCGTTGTGCATACATAGGTGGATAGAGAGTAGAAAGCTTATCAAAATCATTCTGGTTAATACACTCGATTTCGAGTTACCTGCCCAGATTAACAGTGATAATGTACAGCGTTTACAGCTTGTTAAGCTACTTAGAGTAATTATCTTGTACTTTTAATACCATAATTCTATAAACTACTTGATAAACAGCATAATGGATTGCTAGTCTAATCAATAGATTCCCCCATGAGCCTTGAAATCTCAGCAATTCCTCATGAGCTTTGGCATCTCAGCAATTCCCCATGAGCCTTCGCATCTCATCGATTCCCTCATGAGCCTTGACATCTCAGCAATTCCCTCCATGAACCTTGACGTCTTAGAAATTCCCCCATGAGTCTCTTTTGTTTGACAGGTAATTCTAGAGTCTAAGGCTATCTTTAGATTTAGGAACAGAATGGATTGCTAGACTAGCCTGTGAGCTGAGCAGCACGGTGAGTCGCTCCTCACCCGAATTCTTCCTTTCAGCCGCAGCAGCCCGCTGCCCAGTTGCACATCGCCTTGCAGATCCTCCTCGACTGCAGCGTCGAGGGCGTCGCCAACTGGCGCCAGGTGCAGCAGAACCCGCGCCGGCCTGACTGCGCCAATAACGAAAGCCTGCAGACCGGCGCCGCTCACTGAAGAGTCGACTGTAAAACTGAGCGCCGCTGGTGTGGCGTTGCGGCTGCTTCGGAGCTGGCTTGAAATCAGCTGTGTGGAAAGGGCATTGTGAAGGCTGGAATCAGACTGGCCACTGGCTACTGGCTACTGGCTACTGGCTACTGGCTACTGGCTACTGGCTACTGGCTACTGGCTACTGGCTACTGGCCACTGGCTACTGGCTACTGGCTACTGGCTACTGGCTACTGGCTACTGGCCACTGGCTACTGGCTACTGGCTACTAGCTACTGGCCACTGGCTATCGCTGCTACTGGCCACTGGCTACTGGCTACTGGTTACTGGCTACTGGGGACTGGCTACTGGCTACTGGTTACTGGTTACTGGCTACTGGCTACTGGTTACTGGCTACTGGCCACTGGCTACTGGCTACTGGTTACTGGCTACTGGCTACTGGCTACTGGTTACTGGCCACTGCATGGCTACTGGCTACTGGTTACTGGCCACTGCATGGCTACTGGCTACTGGTTACTGGCCACTGGCTACTGGCTACTGGCTACTGGCTACTGGCCACTGGCTACTGGCTACTGGCTACTGGCTACTGGCTACTGGTTACTGGCTACTGGCTACTGGCTACTGGCTACTGGCCACTGGCCACTGGCTACTGGCTACTGGCTACTGGCCACTGGCTACTGGCTACTGGCCACTGGCTACTGGATACTGGCCACTGGCTACTGGATACTGGCCACTGGCTACTGGCTACTGGCCACTGGCTACTGGCTATCTCTGCTACTGGCGGCTAGTACTCACGTTGACCCAGGCATCCGGACTGTCGGCCATTCGGCCGGCCACCTGTCCGAGACTCTCCACCATATCGTTAACGGGGCCCATGAATCTGGAGAAGTGCGCTGTGCCTCCAGTAGTTGCGGACAGTCGGGCTAGACGAGTGTCGGCCAGCCGGCCGAAGGCCACAGTGTCCACAGTCACGGACGTCTGAGCAGCGATCCGGACGATGTCGCTCAGGCTGTAGCGCAGCTGGTGGTTCTCCTCGCCATCGGTGATCAGCAGGACTTGGCCGGTGTTGGAACGGGACGGCTGAGTCAGGTTGCAGCCGAGCAGCTGCGGTGGGAGATGAAGGGGAGATCACAGCTTCAATATAATTAAGTAGGAATCCTAAGAGGCTTAGAGAGAAAGTTTTGAAGGCCAATAAGACTTGGTTGGCTGCGAGTGTGAAGTACCGCCGGTCTAGTCCGTCCAAGCACCGTCGGCGACTCCAGCTAGCAGGTCGCAGAGTTGTACTGCCAGCAGCCGGTGCAGGGGATGCTGTTGCTGACGCTGCAGGCACCCTACCGGCGAGGACAGGTGCACACTCGGCATTTCGTCGACTGCTTGCTGGCTGCATTCAGTCGACAGCGCAGCGGCACATATTTTGTGACCGTTCTATCTTTTTTCACTTGAAACATTTTGACAGTATCTTGTGTTGTTGTTGTTGTTGATGAAACTGCCTTTATAAAATCGATTTAAATTTCGTGCATTTCGGAGTACGGATCGTAAATACGCCTTAAAATCTGGACTTAAATAAAAAATGAAATTCGTCTAGCATTAAATCGAAAAATCGAGTCACGCATGATCATACGAGTAAATCTCAGCAAGAGCTGCAGGCCCGTCGTCAATGCTATTGTAATGTTTTTACCTCCAGGGCAGCTGCCATCGCATCGCCTGTGGCGGTGACGCCGCTTGCAGTCAGACTCCTCACCAGCCCCCAATGAGCTTGCCGAGCCTCCGAGCTGTTGAGCTGCCTGAGCGGTGCCAGGATGTGCACAGACGTGGAGTATGAGATCAGGGCGCATTGCACATCGTCTGCCAGCTGCTGGCTCAACAGGTTCTGCATCGACTGCTTCATCTTGTCCAACGGTTGGCCCTGAAGTGAAAGTAACCGATATGAGGGTCTGATTTTGATGTACTGGTTCCCAGGATCCATTCAGTAGCATTCATCCTCAGCTGGATAGACCTTGGGAGATCTTTGGTGAGTCGCATTTTAGTAGATTGGGCACTTTTGCTGGTTCTTCTGGTTCAGCTGCTCTTCTTTGTTTTAAGAGCCGCGAGTTCTGCATGAACGACAAGGTATTCAATTCAAATCCTTGATTTCTACTAATTAGTAAGCGATTTCACTTCTAAGTACGGCAAGTACGCATTAAAGATAGAATGACTGAACAATTCTATGCAATATTGTGCAGCCCGTAGCATTTGGATGAATAGAAGAGCCTTTGCCACTTTCAAATGGCAATACGTTATGGCCAAAAGCAATTGTCTAAAATTGGCCGATTCACACCCATGAGGACCAACCCACAAGGCACAAAGAGTGTGTTAGCGTGTGCATGAGTGCTGTGCCGCATACAGCATTGGCGCGCTTGTGTGTGCTCAGGAGCCAGCGGAATGGGCAGAATTGCCTCAACATTTTAATGGGACAGTGTCGTCGAAGGAGTTGCGCTAGGCCAGGGTGCCTGCAACCTGCAACCCTCATGTATAAGTACGAGCGTGCTTAAAAAGGCCTTTTCCCAGCAATTTTACCCGCATGCTCCGCGACACGTCCATGACTACGACAAGTCGACGATCGATTATCGGCGTCACCTCCGTAAAGTTGATCTTCGTGTCGGGGTCAGTTATCTCCGGCCCGAACCGGAAGTCTTCGTGGCCCGCTAGCACGTCTCGCACGCTGGCTCCGGCCGGGCAGTGCCGGTAGTGCGGGTTCGGCGCGTCCGGGTTGTGCGCCAGGCCGCTTTGGCTGACGCTGGCGCAGAAGTGCCGCACCGCGCCAATGTAGACGGTGTACATAAGCGACGCCTCGGCTGTGGGCTGATCGGGGTATAGAAAGAATCTACAGTTAGGCTCCAAAGTCAGCGTCTCCCGGTCGATTTTGCACCTGCCGTAGGTCTCGTTGTGAGCGAATATGCCGCTCAGGGCGGCCGAGCAGCGCACCGGGTGAAGCCGGTTGCCGCTCACGTAGCCGTGCGGCCCGGCGTGCCCGTTGAACTCGGCGAATGCGCCCCAGCGGAGCCGGCTGAACTCGCGCAGGATGACGCGGCTGACTGAAACAAAAGAAAACCCGCTTCCCTGTAGCTCGCTGTGGCAGACACTCAGAAATTGAGTCCCAAGGTGAGATCGAGTCCTAAGGTGAGATTGAGTCCTGAGGGGAGATCGAGTCCGAAGGTGAGATTGAGTCCTACGGTGCGATGGAGTCCTAAGGTGAGATTGAGAGCTCAAAGATGAGACTTGGAGTCCTAAGGTAAGACTGGGTCCTAAGGTGAGATGGAGTCCTTAAGGTGAGAGATCGAGTCCTAAGGTGAGATTGAGTCCTAAGGTGAGATCGAGTCCTAAGGTGAGATTGAGTCCTAAGGTGAGATCGAGTCCTAAGGTGAGATTGAGTCCTGAGGGGAGATCGAGTCCTAAGGTGAGATTGAGTCCTGAGGGGAGATCGAGTCCGAAGGTGAGATTGAGTCCTACGGTGCGATGGAGTCCTAAGGTGAGATTGAGAGCTCAAAGATGAGACTTGGAGTCCTAAGGTAAGACTGGGTCCTAAGGTGAGATGGAGTCCTTAAGGTGAGAGATCGAGTCCTAAGGTGAGATTGAGTCCTAAGGTGAGATCGAGTCCTAAGGTGAGATTGAGTCCTAAGGTGAGATCGAGTCCTAAGGTGAGATTGAGTTCTTAAAGTGAGAGATCGAGTCCTAACGTGAGATCGAGTCCTAAGGTGAGATTGACAGCTCAAAGATGAGACTGAGTCCTGAGATTCGATTGAGGTGTACGAGATCGAGAGCAAGTCTCGCCACTCACGAGTCTCCTTGTCCAGCGCAGTCACAGCCGGCCAGGGCAGCAGGGTGAACAGGCCGGGCCTCCCGCAGCCCAACGGCTGAGGCGTCCACGGCTCCTGGCTCCCATCCTGTGCGTTGTGCACCCGGAAGTGCGCCAACTCGTCCTGCCTGCCACTGGTTCCAAAGCGACTCGGCAATCCGGCGCTGCTCCAGCTGTCCGGAAGCAGAAATTTCACCGAGCCGAACGCGTAAGACTTCCTGCCGTTCATTACGGGCTTCGTGGCCACGGCCAAGAGTTCCGAAGCCAGCTGAAATGCTGCCTGGAACAATTTTTATTGGGATTCTGTTATTCAGTGCACAGCCCGTCGCACCTTCAGCTCACTGCACCTTCAGCTCACTGCACCTTCAGCTCACTGCACCTTCAGCTCACTGCACCTTCAGCTCACAGCACCTTCAGACCATCCAACTTCAGCTTACCGCACCTTCAGCTCACAGCAACTTCAGCTCACCGCACCTTCAGCTCACCGCACCTTCAGCTCACCGCACCTTCAGCTCACCGCACCTTCAGCTCACTGCACCTTCAGCTCACCGCACCTTCAGCTCACTGCACCTTCAGCTCACCGCACCTTCAGCTCACCGCACCTTCAGCTCACAGCACCTTCAGCTCACCGCACCTTCAGCTCACCGCACCTTCAGCTCACCGCACCTTCAGCTCACTGCACCTTCAGCTCACAGCACCTTCAGACCATCCAACTTCAGCTTACCGCACCTTCAGCTCACTGCACCTTCAGACCATCCAACTTCAGCTTACCGCACCTTCAGCTCACAGCAACTTCAGCTCACCGCACCTTCAGCTCACCGCACCTTCAGCTCACCGCACCTTCAGCTCACCGCACCTTCAGCTCACTGCACCTTCAGCTCACCGCACCTTCAGCTCACTGCACCTTCAGCTCACCGCACCTTCAGCTCACCGCACCTTCAGCTCACAGCACCTTCAGCTCACCGCACCTTCAGCTCACCGCACCTTCAGCTCACCGCACCTTCAGACCATCCAACTTCAGCTCACCGCACCTTCAGCTCACCGCACCTTCAGCTCACCGCACCTTCAGCTCACCGCACCTTCAGCTCACAGCACCTTCAGCTCACCGCACCTTCAGCTCACAGCACCTTCAGCTCACCGCACCTTCAGACCACCGCACCTTCATCTCACCGCACCTTCAGCTCACCGCACCTTCAGCTCACCGCACCTTCATCTCACAGCACCTTCAGCTCACCGCACCTTCAGCTCACCGCACCTTCATCTCACAGCACCTTCAGCTCACCGCACCTTCAGCTCACAGCACCTTCAGCTCACAGCACCTTCAGCTCACCGCACCTTCAGCTCACCGCACCTTCAGCTCACCGCACCTTCAGACCATCCAACTTCAGCTCACCGCACCTTCAGCTCACAGCACCTTCAGCTCACCGCACCTTCAGACCACCCAACTTCGGGACACCCCACCACCACCATTAGTCCATCACACATACACTACCCAACCTAGCCTAACCTCACATAGCCCATCTCACGTACCCACCTCACCTCGGTAACAAAACTTAGACAGACTAATTAATCTTCGTATACTATTTACCTAATTATCTAAATCGGTCATTTTCATATAATCGCATTCCTCACTCACCTTCAGCTTCCCTAACGCAGTCCTGTTGACAGGTACGCCAGAATCGATGGACACTCGAATACCGCTGAATCGGCCGTCCGATCCCAATTCAATGCCGGATGATCCCAGCTGACCGCAGCACAGCAGCGCTGATAGAATAATCCAAATCAATTCACAATTCATGAGCTTCATCAGAAATAGCAGAAGACTTCAAACTGACAGGTGCAGCATGATATTTTCAGACAGACCAATGGTCTCAAATATCTGCAGCTACTAAAGATAATAAATGTTCTCAAGTGTGTTGCAAGCTTGAGCAACAACACTTTTTAATTGATAAGAATTTTATTTTTAAAACAAAAAGCGTACAAAGTCAGCAGTAGTTGGCTCTGAGACTTTCAATTTTTCCTGCAGGCAATTTAACATTCCTAGATAGAGAATATTGCTAAACCAATGCTGGTAGGAGTGTACATCATTGCTTATCTAGAAATTATTGTCCGCGTGAGCTCAACTTTTTTATTTTTTAGATTCCATCCTGCCTTGAACTGACGGAATGCTTATACTATGTCGAATATTGCTCAGGCAGGGGCTGAGCTCTTTTTTATCTTTTGGATGGGGACGGTACCCTGGTACATGCTGGAAAGTGGATTGGTTTCTGGATGAATATTTTCGTCTACTGGAAGGTTGCCGAGTTGATGACTGTAGACAGGAAGGTTGCCAATTGGATGATTGTAGACTGGAAGGTTGCCGAGTTGATGACTGTAGACTGGAAGGTTGCCGAGTGGATGATTGTAGAGTGGAAGGTTGCCGAGTGGATGATTGTAGACTGGAAGGTTGCCGAGTTGATGACTGTAGACTGGAAGGTTGCCGAGTGGATGATTGTAGAGTGGAAGGTTGCCGAGTGGATAATTGTAGACTGGAAGGTTGCCGATTGGATGATTGTAGATTGGAAGGTTGCTGAGTGGATGATTGTAGACTGGAAGGTTGCCGATTGGATGATTGTAAACTGGAAGGTTGCCGATTGGATGATTGTAGATTGTAAGGTTGCCGATTGGATGACTATAGACTGGAAGGTTGCCGAGTGGAGGACTGGAGACTGGAAGGTTGCCGATTGGATGACTATAGACTGGAAGGTTGCCGAGTTGAGGATTGTAGACTGGAAGGTTGCCGATTGGATGATTGTAGACTGGAAGGTTGCCGATTGGATGATTGTAGACTGGAAGGTTGCCAAGTCGATTATAGTTATCCATGAGAAGGTTCCGTATGGAAGTCTAATGAAGATGTTTTTTGGCTAAACATATAATAAAATAATTACTAAAATCCCCATGATTAGGCAATATAATTCCCAATTGCATAGTTGGCCCCATACAGCGGTACTGCACCCACTCCTTACTCCATCAGTCTACAAGCTAGTCCCGCACCAACCGCGGGGTAATGAAAAAAATTCCAAATGAAAAATGCCATTTCCAATTTAATTAAGTGTCGCATAGGAAAAAAACCATTTTCGGGGGATGAGAGATAGACGAGAGGGTAAGAGAGATGCAGACAGACAGCGGTTAGAGATGAGAGCAGGCGACTATATCGATCCATTCCGTTTGAGAACAATAGGCTGTCTGCGCGACTTCTCCGCTGCTAAATACATCTGCTTTTGGGCAGAGGGGAAGAAGCGTTATAGCTTTAAGAGCTGTTGTTGGGATTCGCCTGATCCTCCCCCCCCCCCCGATGGGGTACCTGTACAGCAGTTGTGGCTTCAATGCGACTGGATGCGGAGTCGGTAGCTAAGAGAAAGCTGTTTGGTTGCTGCACTCCTCTAGTTCGACCAGACTTCACTGTAAAACTAGTAAGCAGTTGCATGTTGCCCTCCCACTGCAGTAACTACCGCGGAGCATTGTCTAGACTCAATCTTATAAAGACTCAAGTTGCGAGTTGGTCATCTCGCGTCGCAGTTTCCATGGCGATTGATCCGGCATTGCGCGACGAAATTTGGCGCCAAAATTTGATACGCGAGGCGCGTCTTGATCGGCAGAGGCGAGTTCGATTCGAAAATTTTAGCATACTTTAGTTTAGCATGCTTTAGGGACGCGAACATTTGGTATCATGGTGGGCGCCTATGACTCTTGGTGAGTGCCTCCCTACCCTTGCCTTCGGCCGGTAGATGCCGCGCCCAAGAGGCCCAAAAGTTGAGCTCCTGTCATTTGTCGAGCTTGGTTACCCTTTGGGGGCTTTGGGGCCTGCTAGCTGTGCGCACGCCATATGTACTAGCATGCATAAATTAATCAATGATGAAAATTCATGCATTCCTTTTTGTAGAGATGAGCAGTGGGGATTTCTAGCCAACTACGATCAACGCGTAAGTGTTAGCTCTACAGCGCGTACATGGCATATGTATTTCGGCGCATGTACATGCTTGTATCTGGTACAGTTTTAGAAGTTTGCCTCAATTTCAGGGCCAACCAAAGACGGCAGCTAAGCATGGCTCCGAAGGGGGAACTGAACGAAGTCTACTGGACACCTCTGACAGGTGTGCAGTCACGGTGCCCAGCACGGAGGCTGGTAACTATGGCAACAAGGTCGGTAGCCAGACTGGTCAGCTGATCGCGAATCTGCAGAATCGTAGCGAGGCTAGCAACAGGCGACAAAAGATGGACAAAGATGTTGTGTTCAGTTGATAAAATTGAAATTTATAAAAGACCCTAACGCAACTTTTACTAGGAGTTTACTCGTAACGTACGTATCGTCATAGTGGTCCTTGAACGTACATTTACTCGTGGACGCCTTCGTAAACTATAAAGGCTCAAAGAGCTGTTCGACTTGGCGAAGAACTTTTACACGTTTTTATACATTAATTATGTACTCTCTCAAGTAACATTTTAAAACTTTTCAATGTGATATTTCCTCAAGCTATCGTATATGAAGCATTCTGCAATTGCCTTTTACATAGGTACAGTATCAGAATTGATATAGAGGATATCAAAAAATACATATTAATTTTGAATGATTTTAAACGACGATACTGTACGAGTCCTGGTCGGCGAGTAATCGAGTTCCGAGTAAATGAAATACATGTAGGAAATATAGCTTTTCAAACATACAGAATCTATGAAAATAGTACGTGCCTCAGATCGGTGAAAGTAGCACGGAAGCCCTATAATTGTCATCTCGGTCACAAATTTAGTTCAAGACACTTACATGTATACCAAGTATACAGATGGTTGACTTTGCTGCAGGCTACTATAGAATAGAGGAATAGAATTTGGGTTACAGAATCCGCGCACGCGTTCGCGAAACAGCTCAGAGGGGCAGAGATCAGCAGTGTCACTCGGGGTCAGGTCAAGGTCGCTGAGGTCGTCAGTCAGAGTCTGGATCAGCGTGGCAGCACGGCCTTGGCCGCGTCGAAGCCGTTCTCGCGGTGGGTGAAACGTGGCCGGCGAGGGTTTTTCGCCGCCGCAGGATAACGCTGAGAGGTGGAGGGCCGGTGCGCCGGTCGAGATCGCGGTTCGAGATGGTCTCGGGGAATCGGATGTCGAGTTTGTAGCGGAGAAGCGCCCGGTAGATGCCTTTTAGCGCGTTTTCCCGGGTGGTAGTCACCGGTACGGCTTCCAGTCCGTAGAGCAGGATCGGTTCGACTGTGGCGCGGAACAACTTGATCTTGAGGGCGTCGGGCGCTGCGGAGCTGAAGATAGGGCTGATCTTGACTGCAGCACGCCAGGCTTGTGCTTTCCGGTCCATGATGATATCTTCAGGATTCAAGATCAGCGCGCCCAGGTAGCGGAAGTCTTGCATTGGCAGGTTGAGATCGCTTCGCCGCTCGGCAGGCTCAGCTCGGGCGCGGTGCTGGTGCCGATGTGCATCATTTCGGTTTTTCTCCCGTTGACAAGCTACTAGTTGCCAGAAGATCGACTACTCTACTCTGACCGTTGACAGGACCGCGTAGTTGCAGGCTACTACGCGGCCCGTATAAATCTCCTCGGTTCAGATTAGCGGGGAGACGTCGCCTCCATGACCCATTCAGCTACATGTAAACCTGGCAGGCGACCCGACGATACATGTAAGACAGTTTTTTCATTACATTACATATCCGATCCTGGCAATCCGTAAAAATTCTTGTAATATGAGCAATTTATTTTGGTAGCTACACAAATTAATGATCGATCGCAGTCTCCTCTAATTTTGTAATTTTTTATAGCATAGTCTAAATGCATTATTAAGCCACAGAAAATAAGCTTAAGGCTGGACTTAAATTTGGGGGGTCATTCCCGAGGCTGAATGAAGTTATAGTTAGCAGATTTAAAATAGTTTTTATTATTAATATAACAAATAAAACAATATTATTTAACTTTCAAAAAAATTAAAATTGTAATGTGTGTTATTGCTAACTTAAAAAAATTGGTTGTTTATCATTCATTCTGAACTTCCATTTTTACTCTAAACCATAATCATAATCTTAACCCGCGCGTCGTCGTCCTCAATAAGACGTTAGTAGGTAGACGCTCGTCGCTCACGATCAATGGCAATTGACTAAAATTTCTCAGTCTCACACCATCGCTCGCTACCTCGGTTAGGCGGTAGGATCTAAGACTAGCGTGTAGCCTAGTCTAGGCCTATAACTCGTATGGATAATTAAGATCTGCAGTATTTTTTTCAATGCTTAGGTTAGGCCAATAGGCCTAAGCCTAGGCCCTTTATGAATTATGAACAATCTCTGCTAGTATTTTAGGCCTGGCTCAGATCCAGAACATTTTTGAGGGGGGGGGAATCTAATCTATACTAGATATAAATGTTAATCTCTACCTATAAAAATCAAAACTCTGTCTGTCTGTCTGTCTTTATCTATATTAAAAAATATGAATTCTAAGGCCTAGTTGTTTTATCCTAAATCCTTTCTGACCATAGATGTTTTGTCCCAAAGTATTTCATCTATAGTGACTATTATACCCACTAATTAGTTTGGCCATTAGATTTTTTTAGTCACAATAATGATTACATGATATATAAGCATATATATATAATATTAGATTATATTTAGCTTTTTAATAATTATTTTTGTCTAAATTGTTCATATAAATTTGGTTAGGCCTAATTTTGATGTTTTTTTCTAGGGCCTAATTTGAATACTATTAATATTATAACATAAGTATATAAGTCCTAATTTTTTGCATACCTATTGTGTAACCTGAAATATAGATACTGGCACATATGCATACACAATTCCCCTGATTTACACTGACTATGTGACTTACTTTTTGACCTAAAATGCTACTCATACATGCCCAACCTCAAAATTTTACCCATCTAGTATGACTTACTTTTGTCCAGATTTACAACTTACCTATGCACCACCACACTGAAGGACTAGGGAGGGGTAGCATGCTTATTAAAAAAATGGAAGTATCTCATTTCTTTTCCCTTTCTCTTGCTCTCACTCTCTTGTCTTTACCAATTGATTTATCGGCGATCTTCCAGTTTCTTTTGCAATATTATTTTCAAGTTTGAATTGGTGCTACAACGTAATGACATGCTAGAAAATGATGTCTATGGACTATGGCCAAAAGGGGTGCAAAATAGAATCTGACAAGTAACAGTGACAGTAACAGTCTATGGCCAAAAAGGATGCAAAATAGCATTATTAAAGACATTCTAATTTCATTGACTTCACTTAGACTCTCACTCTCATATTCACACAAATTTCTTTAACATGGCTGGTCAACCAGCAGTACCAAGTTTATTGTGCCACCAAACAAGATATGGCCTATGGTAGAACTGTTGAACCTAACAACCCAGAAACTAACAATATGCATAGTACATCTGATGCCCTGTTTGAACTGCATCTTGAAGAGTTTCTGTTGCATTGCCTATACCCTGGTGCAGCATTTGGCACTATGCTATATTGGGTAGCGCATTATTATCTGTAACTCTATTTTCTGCCCCTTAACTATTACTGTTACTTATCAGATTCTATTTTGTATCCCTTTTAGCTGTAGGTATTGTTTTCTGCTGTTTCATTATATTGACATACCATTTCAAACTCAAAAATAATATCACCAAACAAACTAGAAGATTGCCAATTTATCATTCATTTATTCACTTATATAGCATTGCAGACTGCAGTACTAAACTGCACTCTAGCTTATACCCTGTAAGCTACACTCTCTACATACTGTGCTGTATATGTCTGGCAAACTAACTTGTATATGTACACTTGTACACTTGAATATATACATATATCCTATGTATATATTGGTGTACATTCTTTGAGTCATTATATACTTCACTTAAAGATAGACCTACATCTGACTATATGAGGGCTAAGCAATAAGTTTCCGAATGTGCCCAGACAGAAATAGGTAAAGAGAAAAAACAGTAGTCGCAAACAAATTGCTGCTTTGCGCAGAAAGCAAAAGAGCACAGTTGGTATAGTGAACCAACTCATTTCCTGAACATTGGCAGATAAAAAGTATAGAGTAGTAATTTGGACATATATATTATGGGCTATATAGCCCATAGCCCATGGCTGATTTCAGTGTTGGGCACTTCCATTATCGAGTAACTTGCAAATGGTAACGCAAGTTACTTTTTCGTAAAAGTGTTCCTTACGGAAGTTACTTTTTTATTTTAGTAACGGAGTAACAGTAAGTTATTGAAATTTCAGAAGTCCATTACAGTTACTTAGCAACAATCACAATATTTAAATTTAAAACTCAAATGCTTAGCTAGTACGCCGGTTGTCACATGTTTTTGCATTTTTCATTCCTAAATTCAAAATTAAGTGAATAGTATCATATGGTATTGCGCTTAATTAATGAAGAAATACTTGAAACATGTTTTACCTTGTTAATTTCGGTAAAATATTTTCGCCTTTCATTTTCGTTACTAAAAATTTTCAAATTTGATTCAAACAAACAACCAAAGAAAGAAATTCATCTGTAGCCTCCACAAGTCCCTCCACTGGCACTGCAGTACACTACACCATTTTATACAGTTCTATTTATTTTACTCTATTGAATTATTGATATTTGTTTATTTTATCATTTATAATTTTAATTATTGATTGCCATTGCCCATTGGTCCTTCTACTTGCCTCACATTGTGACGCCAATTCCTGTCTCTGGCTGTTAATCCATTAATCCCAATGGCAAATTTCGGTAACAACAATGTGAAAAAATGTGCAATGTGAAAAAAGCAGAAAATTTAGTTAATAACATGGGTAACGGAAGTGAGTAATGGCCAGTAACTTAAAAGTTACCAGGTTTTTGTCTAAAGTTACTAGGCTAACGTAAGTTACTTTTAAAAAATTGGTAACTTAAGTTACAGTAATGCAAGTTACTTTTTTGAGTAACTTGCCCAAGACTGGCAGATTTCGATTGTCCTGAATTTTCTGAGCTTTATTTGTGTTGCTGATATAATATATAATATAATCTTCTATAATCTATAAATATACTAAAGCTGAGACCATTGTGTACATATGTGTTTTGCATTTATTTTATAATATAATATAATAAATAACAGCTACAAATAAAAATTTGGTGTGCAGATGCAAATCCTATTGTTTATGGCCAATGCTTCTGCCTTAAGTTCATATGCTTATGGGAGAGGGTAGCAATCTTTTTAACTGGTACAAAGTCAATTGGAGGGGATTTATCTTATAAAAAAATCATGCAACAATATCATTTATGAGAATTTTGAGGTTTTTAAAAGCTTTTTCTATAAAGAAGATAAGGTCTGTAAGAATTAATATCTTAAAGCTATGTCTTAATTGTAATGGTAAGTAACTTGCAGACAAGAATGAGTTTTTTCACTGCTGGTTAAAGTCCTCCAAAGGGGTTGTAAGATGCTAGTTAAACACTAAAAGTGTGCTTTATATGGCTTGTGATTGCATATTGGCTAGAGTCATTTAATGCACGAGAAATATATATTGTGTTATAATACTACTCAATACTTGGTTTCTCTTGTTTAAATATCTGTCTGTGCACTCGTGACCTAGACATTTAAGCACTCAAAACCAAGTATTGAATCCTATATGTATCAAGTTAATTATAAAACAATATTAGTTTTATTTGCTATTATTGCAATTTTGACTTTAGGCATAAGTACTAAAATAGCATATTTCTCTTAGGGACTTCAATTGAAATCCCAAACTTTTCTTTTACTAAAATCTTAGAATCTAGAACTTTTGTACAAACCATATAATATTCATTTAGAGATCCCTGAGGTTAATACCCATATATCCCAGACTAAAAAGGCCAAATCCTAGGATTCAAAGATTGCCTCCCCAAATTATGTGTCAATTTTAATTCACAAAAATTCACAAAAGTATTGGAATCTATCATCTTTTATTATAGATTATAGTTTCTTTCTTTATTTAAACAAGAAATATTTAATATACTTAACCTGATCAATATAATCCTGTAATTAGACTTTGCATAGTAAAGTATTAAACTGATTTTTTTTGTCTTAAGCAACCATTCAATGAATGATTTCAATGATTTAATATAACCTTTGAAAATCTAAAAAAATACAGAAGGCTGGATGTGAAAAGGAACATTTTCTTGAAGTCTATTTATAAATGATTATTTAATATACTATGCTTTATCAAACTCTGATTCTAAAATGTCGAAGAACTAATTTTACCTTTTATTTAGTTTGCCCCATTTTGTCCACATTCTAATATCTATTGAATTGAAGTTTTTGCAATGCATTGTAGTTTATAATCTGCATCAATGTGATTCTATATATCACACATCAGCACTCAGATTATGTTCTAGCATAAGCAGCTGGCGCCCCACTTTCCCGCAGCCAGTTGATAATGACGGCGCACAAATCAGCGCCGCCCGGCTTCTACAGCATAGAAATTGGCGATTCAACTTTTACTATATTGGAGCGGTATCAGAATCTGCGCCCCATCGGCTATGGGGCTCAGGGTATTGTATGGTGAGTGGCTTCCGACTGTGCTGAGTTTTATAAGTGCACTTTCTATGATATTCCCGTCTGCATTGTCAAAGAAAGCAGTTTTTACCGACAGACAGATGCTGTCAGACATGCAGACACAGTCAGATAGGCAGACAGACAGACACATGCAATCAACCATGAAGATACATGCAGACACATTCAATCAATCATGAAGATACATGCAGTGAATCATGAAGATACATGCAGATACATGCAATCAATTATGAAGATACATGCAGACACATGCAGTCAATCATGAAGATACATGCAGATACATGCAATCAATTATGAAGATACATGCAGATACATGCAATCAATCATGAAGATACATGCAGATACATGCAATCAATCATTAAGATACATGCAGATACATGCAATCAATCATGAATATACATGCAGATACATGCAATCAATCATGAAGATACATGCAGATACATGCAATCAATCATGAAGATACATGCAGATACATGCAATCAATCATGAAGATACATGCAGACAGACAATCAATCATAAAGATACATGCAGACACATGCGCACAGACAGGCAGACACATACAAACAGACAGGCAGACAAATGCAGACAGACTAGCAGACACATGCCCACAGACAGGCAGACACATGCAGACAGACTAGCAGACACATGCCCACAGACAGGCAGACACATGCCCATAGACAGGCAGACACATGCAGACAGACTAGCAGACACATGCAGACAGACGAGCAGACACATGCAGACAGACTAGCAGACACATGCCCACAGACAGGCAGACACATGCAGACAGACTAGCAGACACATGCAGACAGACTAGCAGACACATGCAGACAGACTAGCAGACACATGCCCACAGACAGGCAGACACATGCCCATAGACAGGCAGACACATGCAGACAGACTAGCAGACACATGCAGACAGACGAGCAGACACATGCAGACAGACTAGCAGACACATGCAGACAGACAGGCAGACAGTGTCGGGCAAGTAGATCGGTAGCCATCGCTGCATAGCAACAGATTATAGCATTCCACATCTATTTCCAAACACTGCACAACAACCATGCAGCGCCGCCTATGACACAGTCAGCAAGGACAATGTGGCCATCAAGAAGCTGGCCAGACCGTTTCAGAATGTAACGCACGCCAAACGAGCCTACCGGGAATTCGTCCTGATGAAGCTGGTCAACCATAAAAATGTATGTTCGGGCTACTTGGCTACCACACACTCCCAGATCCCTGTCTACCACACACTCCCAGATCCCTGTCTACCACACACTCCCAGATCCCTGTCTACCACACACTCCCAGATCCCTGTCTACCACACACTCCCAGATCCCTGTCTACCACACACTCCCAGATCCCTGTCTACTACACACTCAGATCCCTGTCTACCACACACTCCCAGATCCCTGTCTACCACACACTCCCAGATCCTTGTCTACCACACACTCCCAGATCCCTGTCTACTACACACCCAGACCCCTGTCTACCACACACTCCCAGATCCCTGTCTACCACACACTCCCAGATCCCTGTCTACTACACACCCAGACCCCTGTCTACCACACACTCCCAGATCCCTGTCTACTACACACTCAGATCCTTGTCTACCACACACACCCAGACCCCTGTCTACTACACACTCAGATCCTTGTCTACCACACACACCCAGACCCCTGTCTACTACACACTCAGATCCCTGTCTACCACACACCCCCAGACCCCTGTCTACTACACACTCAGATCCCTGTCTACCACACACACCCAGACCCCTGTCTACTACACACTCAGATCCTTGTCTACCACACACACCCAGACCCCTGTCTACTACACACACCCAGATCCCTGTCTACCACACACACCCAGACCCCTGTCTACTACACACTCAGATCCCTGTCTACCACACACCCCCAGACCCCTGTCTACTACACATTCAGATCCCTGTCTACCACACACCCCCAGACCCCTGTCTACTACACATTCAGATCCCTGTCTACCACACACACCCAGACCCCTGTCTACTGCACACTCAGATCCCTGTCTACCACACACTCCCAGATCCCTGTCTACCACACACTCCCAGATCCCTGTCTACCAGACACTCCCAGATCCTTGTCTATCACACTCCAAGATCCTTGTCTACCACACTTTCGTCTACCTCTAAATTCGTGTTATTCTTTCTAGATATTTCTTTCCATGAAAACAACTGGAATATTACTAAAAGTAGCATAGTCAAATTCGTACCTCAACACTTTGTCAGATCATCGGCCTGCTAAATGCGTTCAGTCCCCAGAGCAGTCTTGAAGAGTTCTCAGACGTCTATCTAGTGATGGAACTGATGGACGCCAATCTGTGCCAGGTGATCCAGATGGACTTGGACCACGAGAGGCTCTCCTACCTGCTCTACCAGATGCTGTGCGGTATTAAGCATCTGCACTCGGCGGATATTATACACAGAGTGCGTGTCTTTTTGAGCGCATGTTTTATGTTTCTATAGAAAGTTTGCTTGCTTGAGAAGTACAAATATATACCTAACAGCCTGTTAGCCACTCATAGTACATTATTAGTACGAGCTAAATAATCTTAAGCTCCCATGGTACATTATCGTTGGCTCCCATGGTACATTATCTTGAGCTCCCATGGTACACTATCTTTGGCTCCCATGGTACATTATATTGAGCTCCCATGGTACATTATCGTTGGCTCCCATAGTACATTATCTTGAGCTCCCATGGTACATTATCTTTGGCTCCCATAGTACATTATCTTGAGCTCCCATGGTACATTATATTGAGCTCCCATGGTACACTATCGTTGGCTCCCATAGTACATTATCTTGAGCTCCCATGGTACATTATCGTTGGCTCCCATAGTACATTATCTTGAGCTCCCATGGTACATTATCTTTGGCTCCCATAGTACATTATCTTGAGCTCCCATGGTACATTATATTGAGCTCCCATGGTACACTATCGTTGGCTCCCATAGTACATTATCTTGAGCTCCCATGGTACATTATCTTTGGCTCCCATGGTACATTATCTTTGGCTCCCATGGTACATTATATTGAGCTCCCATGGTACATTATCTTTGGCTCCCATAGTACATTATATTGAGCTCCCATGGTACATTATATTGAGCTCCCATGGTACATTATCTTTGGCTCCCATAGTAAATTATATTGAGCTCCCATGGTACATTATCTTGAGCTCCCATGGTAAATTATATTGAGCTCCCATTGTACATTATCTTGAGCTCACATGGTACATTATCTTGAGCTCCCATAGTACATTATATTGAGCTCCCATAGTACATTATCTTGAGCTCCCATGGTACATTATCTTGAGCTCCCATAGTACATTATATTGAGCTCCCATAGTACATTATCTTGAGCTCCCATGGTACATTATCTTGAGCTCTCATGGTACATTAGGTGACGGCACTTTGTATGATTTAAGTATGAAATCGCATAACTACTGTTGCACGTCAGCGCGAGTAAAGGGGTCACCAAGCTTCCCTGCTGCCGAGTTCACACCAAGAAAGATGATATAAATAAACACCTCATAATTATTCGACCAGGACCTGAAGCCGTCCAACATAGTTGTGCGCACCGACTGCACCCTGAAGATACTCGACTTCGGCTTGGCCCGCACCGCTGGCGGCTCCTTCATGATGACCCCCTACGTGGTAACCCGGTATTACCGAGCACCCGAGGTCATTCTCGGCATGGGCTACCAGGAGAACGTGGACATCTGGAGTGTTGGCTGCATATTCGGCGAAATGGTCCGCGGCCGGATCCTGTTCCCTGGCACCGACCACATCGACCAGTGGACTAAAATCACCGAGCAGCTGGGCACGCCCGGCCCCGAGTTCTTGGCTAGGCTGAATACCGCAGTGCGGAACTATGTGCAGAATAGGCCTAAGTGAGTGCCCCCCCCCCACTGCGTGTGCTGCCTGGGCTGCCGCATCTGTAACTATAGCAATATTCTCAGATCCTCAGTTGTTGGGCCAGCCTCCCAGATCCTCAGTTGCTGGGCCAGCCTCCCAGATCCTCAGTTGCTGGGCCAGCCTCCCATATCCTCAGTTGCTGGGCCAGCCTCCCATATCCTCAGTTGCTGGGCCAGCCTCCCAGATCCTCAGTTTCTGAGCCAGCCTCCCAGATCCTCAGTTTCTGAGCCAGCCTCCCAGATCCTCAGTTGCTGGGCCAACCTCCCAGATCCTCAGTTACTGGGCCACTTCGGCTCCTAAATACCTATATCAATTAAAAATATGAAACAAATATTTCCTGTTAAATCTGACCTTCATTTGTACCCATCTCTAGGTACCAGCCGTGGCCATTCGAGCAGCTGTTCCCTAACGACTATTTCCCGCCAGACAGCCCGGAGCACCGCAGCCTGACGGCCGGCATGGCCCGCGACCTGCTCGGCCGCATGCTGGTCGTCGACCCGCTGCGCCGCATCTCAGTGGACGAGGCGCTCATGCACCCCTACATCAACATGTGGTACGACGATTCGGAAGTTAACTGCGCCCCACCGCAGCGCTACGATCACTCGGTTGACACTCGCGACTTCACTGTCGACCAATGGAAGCAGCTGATCTTTGTCGAGGTCAAAGCCTACGAGGCCGCCGCGGCCGCTGCAGCCTGCAGCTCGGCTAGCGGCAGTTCCAGCAATTGAGCAACATTCAAATTAATAAATTATATTTTAAAACATTTAAAATGTCGTTGTTGCTACTTTAAGTAGAAGAACAGTGCAGGTTTTTTCATATAATGTGCAAACAATATCTTTTACTTTTTGTTTAAATTTGGCGCATTTTTATTATATTTTTTAACAGTTGACACATGCAATTTTAGCTCAGCAAAGAATCTCTTTGGTATGCTGCTGCTGCTGCTGCTACTGCCCAGAATTTCTGCTTTTTTTCTCTTACTGACTTTTCTGTCTCTTGTCTTGACTGTCATTATCGCTGTTATTTAGACACTCACACATAACTGATACACGAAGATAACATGAAATTTCTGATTTGCAATTCTCTTCAGCTTGTTATTGTTAATTTTATTTGATTACTAATAATACTATTAGTAGCAGTTGTTGGATTCTGTATAGTTATCGTCTTTCTGCAATGTTGCTTGTTTGTTTTTTTAAACCGCCAATTGTTTGGCTTGTTTTTAAGAAGTTGAACATACATTTCTAGCTAAATGTTTTGAATGCAATTTCCCCAACAATTGCACCGCTGTTGGCTGGTGGCACTTTATGTCCGGGGTGAAGGAATGAATGTTAAATTAACTCAATCAAGTTTCTGAGCATTGCACCTCTGCATGCTTATGGCACTTGGCGAATAAGCGACCCATTTTAAGCAGTGATTGCATAAATGTACTTTTAAATATATACAGGATTTAATCGAATGTATTAGATTATATATATATGTATTGTTATTTATGTGACTAGTGAATGCTTATTTAATAGCAAAATAACTGAGCTTTCTCACCCAGCTTTCAGGTTAGGCGGTGCTGCCGTATTAACATTAAAATTAACACCTCCAATGCTCCAATCATCGCGTGTCCATGTCCTTTGCGCACTACTGCGAGTAGTTTACTACTGCACTGCACAGTAACAACAGCTTTGTATATTATTTCGCTGCCTGACCCTCCGCCTCGTTTTGCCTTCCGGGCCATCTTTTTGTTATTATTTGTTTTTCGCTTGAAATTTGTTAATATCTGGCTTGCTTTTGCTTTCGTACGAGCGTATAGGCTATTGTTGTCCTGGGGTATAAAGCAAATATATATACGAGTTATAAGTTATGAATTATTAATAGTATATCACATGTATACATTGAAGTATGGTTTCAATTAGCCTAAGCCGACATTTCAATATTAGCTAATATGCACATCTCTTTCCCGCAAGGCGCGAGGGAAGCTGCGTATATAATGCATTATATTTATAACAGACGCGAGACACAATATTCTTGATTATGGCTGGGAAATCTGCTCAAAACTTGCTTGCACGGGAAAGAAGACAGAAAACACCGAAACACCAATAAATTAACATAATTGCTGATCAAAATACAAGGTGGCTCACTTTATATCAATAACAGGAATATAATATCTTACTCGTAAAATCTAAGAGTTAAAATGGAAAACAAAGGAAAAACAACTCTAACCTAGCGGAGAAAGAAGCCATTGGACACGCGGACGCGGACAACATGCGGAACCAAAAATGCATTTGGATTTAAATTGGAATAAACAAAACAAAATCACTAACAGTCATAGTAAATCAATATCATGATTATTATGTTGAATTTGATATTAAACTCTGCTTGATGGTACACAATCAATTTTGTCTGATTAAATTACCAAAATATCCAACAAAAGTAGCCAACACCAATATAGATTAGTGAGAGAGAGATGAAAATAATGCAAGATTTGACTTAATAATAATAAGAGTAATCATTATAACAACAGTAGGTCTTTGTTGCACAACAAATGCTGCACACAGGACGCACAAGGAGACGAAAGAAAAGCTGCATAATAATCATCGAAATTATCAATTAAGCTGGCTTTGCCTGGCTGACTAAAAATAAAATTACTTTGTGACTAGAGATCTACGCTTTGAGAAAAAAAGCTCGGCATGACAGCTACTCTACTTTCAGTTCAGTAGCAAGGAAGCATGCGTAAGCTATTTCATGAAAAGAAAGCCAATTGGAGCTGGAGTGATGGATGCCGTTAGTGTACATTAGTCAGCGCCGCTGAGATTCCGGAACTCCCGAGGAAGGCAATAAAAATTGGACGGCAGGTCCGGGAAAGAGGCTTGGAAAAGCTTAAAATGCTTAACTTTCTACTGAACTGAAAGTAGCTTACATGCGTTAAATGGCCCATATAGTTAGACTCGCGATCCTGCCGAATATTTTGTTAATTTTCACTCCGAAGTGCTTTTTATGGCTTACTATACATATCGGAGCCGTGCCCAACCGGTTGCAATATCGATAACTTCAGGAACAGTGGACTTCAAATTCACGAAAATTGGCCTGTGGGTTGTCGTGGGATTCACACCTGTTGAGCCAACCCTAAAGGCACAGGAAGTGCACATGCCTGACGATTAGAAAGTCGGGCCGTTGTACACCCTGGTACACCATGGGACCATGGGCTGTGGGACCATGTCACCGAAGGAGTGTGCTCACAACCGTCGTGTGAATATTGCTATCATTAGTTCCATTCGAGAGCATTAAATTGACATGAAACCCTCATTTTATCTCTTTACGAAATCCCTTGAGAGCCGGAGGGACTTAGATGAAACATGAAACGTCTTGGCGGAATCGCTGTAGTTATAATTACAGATATGCGAGGCTTGCCAATCCAGTTTAAATTGTGGATAAAAATCCTTGAGCCCCTCTGGCCAGTTATTTAGTTATCCTCGGCCAGGTCCTCCGCCAGACAGTCAGGCAGGAAGCCGAAGCAGCCGGCCAGCCGGCCGCTGAACCGGCCAAGCAGGTCGCGGAGCCGCCGGTCCTCGGCGCCGGCCACCAGCAGGCCGAGCTGGCTGGACACCGCCGGCAGGCAGGCGGCGAATGCCGAGTCCGGCAGGTCCAGGATGGGGCGCAGCAGCTGGGCGATCATGCCGGCCAGGCTGGCCAGCCGGGCGTCCGAGTCACGCAGCAGGGAGGCGGCCTGCTCGGCGTGCACCTGGCCGGAGCAGCAAGGGTCACGGTTTTGTCGCGTTCACAAGCTCGAAGTTTCAGTTCTTGTCTACCACACTCCCAGATCCTTGTCTACCACACACTCCCAGATCCTTGTCTACCACACACTCAGATCCCTGTCTACCACACACTCCCAGATCCTTGTCTACCACACACTCCCAGATCCTTGTCTACCACACACTCAGATCCCTGTCTACCACACACTCCCAGATCCTTATCTACCACACACTCCTAGATCCCTGTCTACCACACTCCCGGTCCCTGTCTACCACACTCCCGGTCCCTGTCTACCACACTCCCGGTCCCTGTCTACCACACACTCCCCACCTGCTGATGCCGCTGACTCTCGGCGGAGTAGCCGCTGGACCCGCCGGCGCCAGCAGCAGCTGCAGACGGCGCAGCGTGGCCAATATGATGACGCGACTGCTGAGGCAGACTGTGCGCCAGCTTGCGCCGCTTGTACTCGGCCATGAGCCGGCCGATGGCTTTGTCACCAGCCAGGCTGTACACCTGCTGCTGCTGCTGCTGCTGTGCATCCGCGGTGGAAGAGGCCGGAGATTCTGCTGCTTCCCCGGACGTCGTCGCGACGCCGCCGTCCAAGCTGGCCGACGTGCCGCTGGCGATGGCCGAGGCGACATCGTCAGGCTGGGCAACCAGCAGGAAGAGCAGCGGCCGCTCGGACAGTCGGTCGGCGGCCTGCAGGCAGTCGCGGCTGGCCAGCAGGTCCAGGTAGGTGTGGGTCAGCACGGACATGGCGTGGCCAATCAGGTAGGCAATCTCCGGCTTGCCCAGCCAATCAGAGCCCGGCGGCAGGCGCATGAGGGGGCTGGCCTCCAGGGCTGAGCTGGGCAGAGCGGCAAAGTCCGACCGGCCTGCGGGTCAGGGGCGATTAATGGGGTCAGCAGCAGGTCAGATTAATGGGGTCAGCAGCAGGTCAGATTGATGGGGTCAGCAGCAGGTCAGATTGATGGGGTCAGCAGGTCAGATTGATGGGGTCAGCAGCAGGTCAGATTGATGGGGTCAGCAGCAGGTCAGATTGATGGGGTCAGCAGCAGGTCAGACTCATGGGGTCAGCAGCAGGTCAGACTCATGGGGTCAGCAGCAGGTCAGATTGATGGGGTCAGCAGCAGGTCAGACTCATGGGGTCAGCAGCAGGTCAGACTCATGGGGTCAGCAGCAGGTCAGATTGATGGGGTCAGCAGCAGGTCAGACTCATGGGGTCAGCAGCAGGTCAGACTCATGGGGTCAGCAGCAGGTCAGACTCATGGGGTCAGCAGCAGGTCAGATTGATGGGGTCAGCAGCAGGTCAGACTCATGGGGTCAGCAGCAGGTCAGACTCATGGGGTCAGCAGCAGGTCAGATTGATGGGGTCAGCAGCAGGTCAGGAGTGACTCATACAAGCAATTTCGGGCGGTAATGTTATGGAGCACGCATGAACAATTTAACCTACCAAGCGAGTGCCGCACAGCCAAAGGGATGAGCAAGCCAGCCAGGTATCCCACAGCTAATCCGGCCTGCTTATAGAGATTAGCGGCCACCCTCACTCTGCAGGCCTTCTGTAGCAGAAACTTCAGACCGGGCCGCTGGTCGAACTGGCTGCTGAGATTGTAGCACTCCAGCAGTGCAGCCGCCAGCTGCATCGCGTGCGAGCCCTGCACATAGTCGGCCGCGGACACGGGCTTGGCCTGGCCGGACAGCTCGCCGACTGTCTGCAGCAGCAACTGCTGGGCCAGAAGGCCGCGTACGATGGCGCCGAGTTCGATGCGCGCCTCCGGCTCGGAGTCCTTCTCGGAGCGGTACAGCAGAAACACCAGGGGTCGCTCGTCTTCTTTGGCCTGCAGGACCGAGTCTGATTAGGAGAGAGAAGTGTGCGATGTATGCCTGACTATGGGCTAATCCAGATTCTCAGTTGTTTCAAGAATGAGGTACCATCATCCTAGATTCTTAGAATGGACCGCCACCCCCGCAGGTTGTGGTGGTACACAGTTGCTACGGTACGAATAAGAACTTCATATTTAGACACCGCGGTGTTTAGGAACAGCGCCGTCAAAAGACATCCTGATTTTATTTTGATATAAGTGCAAATTTCAGCGAGTCATGTCGACCATAAAAGAACCGTCATGTTAATTGAAGATCTTGGCATATGGGAATGACACTGGCACTTTTACTTTTTACTCTACCTGACGACCTGTATGCTTAGCGAAACATGTCGTGAAAAAGTGTAAAGTTTTAGTTTTATTCGCCATCAATATCTACAAATATTCGAAAACAACAGGACAGAATGGTTTCTTGTTCTTGGCCTTGTTTTTTTAACTCTATTAAAGAAAAGTAGCTTGCATCTTCTAAGCAAGCTGCATCAACTTAAATTAGCAAGGAGGCAAAAAGTCCGTGGCAAGGTCAACAATAGTTAATGTGCTGAATGCGCCTCCCTCAGCATGCCCTTGAAGTGTTTTGCCTAACCTCTATAAAATAATATATAAGAATATATTCAATATTTTGCTTATTCCGCGATTTTGACACTGTTGGACCTATTTAGTATATTTTCATAGCTACTACTCGTGCAGATCTTATCTTATTTCTTACGATTTATACTAGAACAGTATATTTACCTTGATTTTATTTATTTAGTAGCTAGTGCTGTTTTTGTGCCATTCGACTGCAATGTAATTATACGATAGCCATCGGTCTAGCTAATAGACCCTTATGTAGTTATATATAACATAATGTCCTCAAGAAGAATATTTCAAACAAAATTTTAATGTCTCTTATTTGGTAATTTAAACAATTCATCCATAATCTAACAGATCTACTTTAAAGGATATATTCATTAAATAACAATCCGAAGGCGAAGATAGAGGCAACAGTTCATACTTCGCCAGTTGCAAATGACTTTAACATGGTGAGCGATAGACATCAAATGACATTTTAACGGCTGAAAGACCGTACTTAGCTCGCAGAAATGGATATCGCGCACTAAAGGACCTACTGACTACCACACTACTACCACACGCTGCTACATTAAGGTGCTATCTTGGCAGTTGGGGCCCTTTTGGAAACGATATGGACTGTCGGACATTAGTGCAAGCACAATTTAGAGTGGTGTCCACATCACAGAAGCTCTGCTCCATCAATTTTGATGAGGTTTATGTTCTATCTTCCACTCGACTTCGTGGCTGTCACATAGTTGGGCATGCCGAAGATGACTCAACTAAGCTAGCACGTACAGTTTTGGCCATTATGGTTAGACCACTCATGGGTGCTCGTCTTATACCAATCTACAGCTTGAATCCCGTTTTTTCACCAGCAACTTGTGCGACTTATTGCAATAATCCATGCATGTGGTGGCATTTTCCTGAGCTTTGTTTGTGATGACCACTTTACGAACCGTAATTGCTTCCAGTTGTTGAACCCATCACCTGCGTCACCATGGAAGGCAATTAATCCATCTGCCTTTACACTTTCATTGTTTCTGCTATACGGTTGCTTAAAAACATTCGCAACAATTGGCTAACACAATGACATGGAGAAATTGATTTTCGCTGTACACCTGAGCAACCTCTACGCCGTGCCAGATGGCAGCACATTGTTCAAATTGAGCAACAGTCTCACCAACTGGTAGTTCGTTCTACCACCCTCACAGCGGTGGCATGCAATCCTGTGCCTCCTGAACGCCAGGAAGTTTATATCGTATTAAATGTGCTCAACGAAAAAAACAGTTGCAACACTGCGCATCAATGGTAATAGCGACACTGCCGAATTTGTCCATTCTGTCGCTGAATTTTGAAGATCGTCAATGTAAGATCGCCGGACTCTGAATCACCCCAGACGAGCTCCAATTGTGTCAGATGCCTCGCATAGCTTTAAACTATCATCCTCAATTTGCTTCCAAGACGGAGCAGATGGCTGAGGGCGGGGTCCCGCACGGCAGCGTTCTCTCACAACAGAGACACAGAAAGCTGTCATTCAAATCTGGAGAGGTCTTGTGGAGCTTTCGAAATGCCTGCTATCCAAGCAGCTATTCACCTTTGTCCTTCTAGGTAAGAATAGAATAGCAAATACATAAGATAAAATAAAAAACCAAGCTAGTATTTTCACTTCCAGGTGCTTTCAATCTGACCCCCTTAAGGGCGAGTTCTCAATCTATAGGCAAGGACATGGAGGGTGCTATTTTATCTCTGTTGAGCAAGTTTTCCTGACTGCAAAATTGTTTCGAATGGAGTTGTATGCCTAGCTTGATGCCAACATACCAGAGCAACCACAACCTGCATGTTGTAGCGAGGAAGGCTTAAAGGATGCCTGAACTCACAGCCATTGACCATTTGTCAGTTCATGAAGCTGCTGTTTCTGAGACAGAAAGAGCTGCACTTTATTATATATGCGGCTACGCTGCACGCGAGGAAGATATCCCTCTATTTGATTCTGATATTCGTCACACTGTAGAAAAAAAGGCATGCAGTGAATTTACGAGTCTTTATCTCGTGGAAGCGTGTGAATCCTCCCGAATGGTAGCTTGTTTTCGCTCTATTGTGCTAGTCGTATTTCAATTTGCTGCACTAAACTTGTTTGAATATTAATAAAATAAATAAAATAATAATTTTAGACGGATACTGTACTTTTGACAAATATTTTGAACTGTTAAAGTCTACTTTATTTAACTTATTGATGTGTTAAATCAGAGAGCATATTTTAATGCCTATTCTGCGACAGAATAAGCATCTTACGTTCAAGTGTGCACAGGAGAAACATAGAAAAATCGGCATCCAATGATATTTTCACCAATTCTAAGTCTTGCGTCCTTTCCTACTTTTAGTAGTCCTTGCGCCCGTTGTGTTTGTGTCCCACCCTCTGGCGCCTGCGTAAGCCGCCCGGTGCCTGATTGGCGGAGGCTCGGGCAGTGTTCCCCCTTCTCGTCTTGTAGCGCTGTCAACCCCTCCCCAACCTTTTTGCAATGTATCCCCGGCGCTGGCTTAGCCAGTTGGCTCACTCTGATTGGCTGCGAGTCCGTCTGTTTGGCAGAACCCCTTTTTATTCCTGCCCTGGCCTGCCTAGAATATTTATATGAGGCCTCAGCGGCCCCTGCTTTCCTCGCGCTCGACCCTTTTCGGTCAACGCTGCCCCGTTGCGCCTACGTGTCCTGCGGCTGCGATTATAAATAAAGGTGACGCTCTTATTACACCGAAGCCGAGCCGACGACCGGGCCGGGCGTTGCCCTTCAGCGAACAACAATGCCCCGGTTGTTCAGCGAGCAAATCGTGAGCACTCCTACTGTCTGTCTTTTCGCGGATTTGCTTGCCTAGAGCTGAGCCAGGATTAGGAGTGTCGTATGCTGATTCCCACCTCAATCAGCTCAGCGTCATACACCTAGCAAGAGGCCATCGTGTATTGTACGCTCGATCAGCCTGATCTCAGCCGACTCTGCGACAGCAGCGCTCAAGGAAATAAGAAGTTTCGCTTGGGATTCTTCCTTGGTTCATCACATTAAGACTAAAGTTGATTGTGATTCTGAGAGTGAGAGTAAAAGGTCTTGACTTGGAGTCTGATTGAAATACAAGCTCGTAGAGTTAAAATATTAGCTCAAGTAGTAGCTCTAGCAGCAGTGAAGCCGAGATCACCAAGCCACTAAGTGCCAGGGTGCTCCATTACGAGTAAAACAGTCAGTTGACATTGTCAGTGCCTTTGGCTTTCAAAAGGAGATTGCGAAACTTGCAGCCTGCCGGAAGACTTTTGGATCTCAGCCTGGGACATCAGGCCTTTCTCAAGCTTCCAAGAAAAGAAAGCCAGTAAGCCCTTGTTCTAGTGGAATACCATCGACAATGATGAGCATACCAACCTACCTATTCTTCTAGAGCTTCGGCTTCAATGAAGCCAACCACACTGAAGGCCTGAACACGGATCGGGTTAATTTGCCCGAAACACTTTGCTCGGGACTTTCTGCGTCAACGGTTTGGAACAGGTTACCTTAAAGATAAAATAATTGATCCAGACAAGAACTCCAAGCGTCAGAGGCTGGCGGAGGAGGCAAGTGGAGAAGTAATTGCTGCTTTTGATAATTTCTGGGGCTCCAATTACAGTTGGAACCTGGTCAAGCGGTCATTGAATTAGATGTTCTCAGACCTTAAATAGTTGATTTACTTATAATCATTTACTTATTTACTTAGAATCATT
>NIVC01001710.1:0-126680 GCA_002269645.1 Macrostomum lignano | reverse complement strand
AAAGGACATGCAGATGTAGCATACGTACAACGCCGCACGATTTAAGCGTTCCAATAGGTGTGCCAGCACATGAAGGCCTTCGCGCACTTGTCGGTCCGCTGCACCACCAGTCACCGGCATTTTTGAGACCATTGCATTGCCGACTCCGCAGGCGGCTGCACGCGTCGCGCCACACAGACCTCGAGGTCTTCAATGTGTTGAGCGAGACGTGGCAACGCAGCTGACAAAGGTTCGCAGGACTGCAGCAGCCGAACCGCGCCCAGAAGGCTTCGTCTCGGGCAACACAGATGCGTGTTGTCAACGGCGTTTGTCTTGCGACGGCACCATGGCATGGCGAACCAGTGGAGCAGTGCGTCGACGCAGTCCGGCCTCTTTATCGAGCGTTGGAATGCAACCAAGTGCATCCCACGCACTGCGTGCTCGAGCTTCGTCGGCTTCTATGGTGACGGACAGAAGGGTCTGCACTTCGCACGCGTTGAAGCTATCACCCTGTGCCAGTTGGGTGGCATCTGGCTGACGTGCAAGCTCCTGCCCGTTGCACTGCTTCCCGACCCCTTGGAGGCGTTGAGCAACGTGTCGTCGGCGGATACGGAGCACCGTGGTTGCCGCTGCTGGCATGTTTGCCGCCTGCAGTGCGACCCTTTCGGCCCTACAGAAGCCCTCGGCAATGCAGTCGATGTCAATCTGACGGACATCTTAGGCGCGTGCGACGTGTCGCCGACGTCGATTGCAATGCTACCGCATACCCAGTTGGCCACGTCGTAATTGTAAACTTATTACGCAATAGCCACTGCCCTGTTTGATTCTGTTGTTCCGTTGTTTTCCTCTTTATAGTTTCAAGCCGTATGTTCAATTATTAATTTGCACTGTTTTCGCTGTGCTTACTCTCCGCTTATAAAGAAGTTATGTTTACCGTTTACCTTTACCGTTAATAAATTTGTTAAAGTGCTACATGCTAACTTTCACAGCTTTTTTCTGAACAATCGGACTAGCGTACTGTGGCCACAATATTTCTGCTACCTCATATTTCCGGGGCCGGGTAACGACCAGGGAGGAGGCGCTAGCGATCGCAAATCTTAGCCGTCGCGAGGTGCCACAGCCCGAGCTGCCCCGAAGGTGTCCAGCCTGCCGCAACCTGCAGCTCGAAGTGTCCCGCGTCCGCGACCTGGCCGACGCCAAAGGTAATTAATAAGTGAACACCCGCTGTCACCTTTCGTTGTTGCAACGTCGATGTTCGTTTCGTTTCGGTCATTTATTTGTGTCACCTTTTCTGCCACAAGGGCCGAGTTGCAGCGCCGTACGGCCCAGTTGCAGGACGCAGATGCCCGTGCTAATGAACTCCAACAACAGGTCGCTTACCTGTTGCGTCGGAGACGGCGCTGGAAGCGCTTCTAGCCGAGGAGCAGCGCCTTCGTGCCCTACAGGAGAAGCGATGCGCACAGGCAGTCGCTCACATGCAGCGGGCAGCTTCCTCTTTACAGGCGACCGATGGCCCACAGGATCATGTTGCACCAGGAATCGACATCGATCCTGATGCAGATTGCCGATTATCGTTTGAAGCCGAAGCTATGCTGGTCGATAACACTGCTGCCACTGCTAGTGGAGAGGGCCGGAGTGCCAACCGGGTCGCTGTGCTGCCGCACAGTACGCCAGGTGAGATCTACAAATACTTACAGAGCAATCGTTCTAACTCATCTGACTGACTGGTCACCCTCATCTCTATCCCAAACCAGCCGAGTCCACCGGCCTTGTCCCTCTGGCAGAGGACATGCCCTATGTCCTGGTAGAAGTAGGTCGGCGCCAGGAGTGCGACAGCCGTGAATGCGGCTGAAGTGGAGAAACTAAACCGGCGCAAAAAAATCGCCAAGTGGGCGCTCGTGCGGACCCTCGCAGGAAGGTCGGCAACAGCCCGAGCACTCCGGCCGACTGCGCATCACTTGGTCACATGGAGCGATTCATGCGGAAGATCGGTGCCCACTGGAGCCGCGGGAACTGCAGCGCGCTGCACGGCAACAGCACGCAGGCGCCTGGGCGTGCCCCGTAATAAAAGCTAAGACCTCCACCGCTGGTAGCAATACTGGCCATGTCGGCAGCGCCGCTACAGCCTCTGCTGGCCCGTCGAACGCCAACTATACTGGCCATGTCGGCAGCGCCGCCACAGCCTCTGCTGGCCCGTCGAACGCCAACTATACTGGCCATGTCGGCAGCGCCGCCACAGCCTCTGCTGGCCCGTCGAACGCCAACTATACTGGCCATGTCGGCAGCGCCGCCACAGCCTCTGCTAGCCCGTCGAACAGTTATGTGCGTGACATGCACGACTTTGAGGTGGAGCTGTTGCACCAGTTCCTAGCTTAATTGTACGTGCGCCCAAAGTGGCAGTATATTCAGGAGTTAAGTCAGTCTCAAAATTAAAGCACAACCTGAGAATTTTAATAAGCGGTTTATTTTTTCCCGCGCCTCAAAATTCTAGCAACAGTCAGCCTAGAATTTAATCAAAGCTTCAATCAAATGTCTCCAGACTGACTTTCTCCTGAAAAAAACTGCACCAAAACTGAATGCTTTTGCTTATAAACGGCATTTATGCTCGTTTTTCTGTAAACATTGACAGCCAATATTTGTTTTAGTTTTAATTGCTTTCACTCAACTTTTGTAGTTTTCGTTTTTGTTTTACATCTAGCAAATACAGTGAAAGCATATCGGTGCCGTTCTTTGCCGTTCTGACTGTTCTTTTCTATCACGGTTTATGATTTAGCTTTTCATGATTTATTCATTTGATAAACCAGTTGATTCCTCTTCCACGGATTCCTTATTCCTCTTCCTTCAGGGAAAAGATAGAGCTCAGTCACAGAGAGACAGAGAGATATACAGTACATCTGGACCACATTCTGACCACATTTTGACCGCAGCTCGACCCCACGCTTAGCTGCCAAATTTTGACCGCATTTGGACCGCATAGCCTCCTTAGCCGTATTTTGACCACTTTTCTTGACCGCACTTGACCGCAAAACGATGGACAAATTTGACTGCAATAAATACGCAAAAAATGGAGATTTGCGGTCAAAGGAAAACGAGGTTTGACCCCAAACGTAACTACTGGCAAGTTTTTTTGACCGTATTTGTTACTCTTGTGAGATAGGGCCACGCGGTCAAAATTTGCGGTCAGGGAGCACCAAAATCCGGCTAAAATGCGTACATATTTTTTGCCGGGTAGCCATTAGTTGCTTTTTGTTGAATGGTAAACGTTGCTGTAAAAGCGTTCTATTTTTTCATGTTGCTTTTAAGACGGCTCCTGTTGAGATCTGAAACCTGAAGACGGGTGTGTGTCCGTCATAGTTTTTTATCTGCAGTGATCTTCACACGAGCTTTATATAATACTACAAAGGTTCTAGAATAAATTTGCGGAAAAGCCTCACATAACAAATATTTTCACAATAGTTCCCCGTATTAGACATGCAACACTTGTACCATTGGCTTGCTAGCGTCTTTCATTGTGTTAGTCTTTTTTCTTTAACCATGGGTTTGTGTGACAGCAACTCAAAAAGGCATCGTGAAACTCATCTGATTCCTTAATTACGGGCATGCAATTAAGCACAATAAATTCAGAATAGTTATTTTTTGTAATTGAACGCTAGATTCAACGGTAGATCAAAGTTAGAGTTAGGGTTCAGCTAGGGGCTTTAAGGCAGGCTTCGATGCCAAAGCTCACCTTTCTTTGTTGCCTACCCAACCGGGGTTGGGGGGGGGCGCAGATTGCTAGTACAAAGCCACCAAAATTGGCGAAAGTCACTGATTGACAATGTACAGCCTATAAAATCCTCACTAATCATTGATAGCTGGCAGTTTATTGGCCCCACCTTCCCAGGCTGCACTACAAGAACTCACCGGAGAAGTCGAATTGGCCATCCAGCAGGAACAGCTGCCTAGCCAGCTGGTACATCCGTCTCGATTGTCCGCGCGGCTCCCGCCTGGCCGCCACCCGGATGTGGCCCAGATCGCCATAAAACTGGTCGGAATGGCGCGAGAACACCAGGCCCAGCCGGAGCAGCGGCTCCCAGGACAGCTGCAGGCCGGAGCGCAGGGCCTGGCAGCAGGCCGTCCACAGCTCGGCCGACAGGTAGGGCGTCGATGAGATGAGGAAGTGCCGCAGGCAGGAACAGCCAAGCCGGCACACCTGGCAATGGGGTTGGATAATAACTTAATAACTAATAAGTGACTAGCTGTAGCCCCAGGTGGCTCAGCAACTGACACTCTGGGAGTTGGGCCCGCAACTGAGGATCTGGTAGGTAGTGGCCCAGCAACTGAGGATCTGGTAGGTAGTGGCCCAGCAACTGAGGATCTGGTAGGTAGTGGCCCAGCAACTGAGGATCTGGTAGGTAGTGGCCCAGCAACTGAGGATCTGGTAGGCTGGCCCAGCAACTGAGGATATGGTAGGTAGTGGCCCAGCAACTGAGGATCTGGTAGGTAGTGGCCCAGCAACTGAGGATCTGGTAGGCTGGCCCAGTAACTGAGGATCTGGGAGGCCACATTGTAAGCACCTGCTCAGAGCAGCTGGACACGCAGTCGATGAGCACATGCAGCAGGCTCTGCACGGCGCCGGACGCGAACTCAGGGCCAGCCTCGCGCAGCAGGTGCACGGCCAGGTCGGTGGTCAGCCCGCAGGCCTGCCGGAGTGCCGTCACCCGCGAAGGTCGCTCGCAGGCGGCACAGCAGCGCAGACGCTTCAACAGCTGAGGCAGCAGCAGGCGCTGGAAGGCGAACAGCACGGCATCGCAGCCGGGGCTGGCCAGGCCGGACCGCAGCAGGTCGAAGGCGGCTGTGAACGCCTGGGCAGCGGCTGGCGATTCCCAGGCGGCCGACAGCAGCCCGTCGATAAGCAGCCACCACACGGCCAGCAGGTCGGAGCTTGGACCGCAGCCTGGCGCCGAAGCGGCTCCGGCCGGCGACTCCGGGCCGTCGGACGGCAAAGCCGGGCAGGCCACGGGCACAGGCAGGTGCCAGTCGTGCTGCGGGAACCTGTGCACCAGCTGGGCCAGGCTGCGGCCCGGGGAGCCGTCGCTAACGGCGGCGGCGCTCGACGACAAAGCCGATTCAGCTGACGGAGCAGCGGCGAATCGATCGGCGCCTTTGAAAGCTGGCGGCGCCGGCATGCGCGCCATGTCGCCAAGGAGGCCGGCAGCCGTGGCCAAGTGGCGCAGGGCTGGCAGGCAGAGCGGCGCGGAGCTGACGGGATCAACTGACGTGCCAGTGGACCTGTTTGAGTCGAACTGTTCGCCCGTGTCCGAATCGGACTCGCTGTCCGTGTCTTCATCTGCCGCCGGGTCGCCGGCCACGGGGCCGCGGACGTAGCGTAGCAGGCAGAGCACGCAGTCCACTAGGGCGTTGGCCAGCACCTGCGTGCGTTGGCGTATTGCATCTGCTATGTTTACCTGTCAATCAGCAGCCCCTCCTATCTTTACCTGTCAATCAGCAGCCCCTCCTATTTTTACCTGTCAATCAGCAGCCTCTCCTATCTTTACCTGTCAATCAGCAGCCCCTCCTATCTTTACCTGTCAATCAGCAGCCCCTCCTATCTTTACCTGTCAATCAGCAGCCCCTCCTATCTTTACCTGTCAATCAGCAGCCCCTCCTATCTTTACCTGTCAATCAGCAGCCCCTCCCATCTCTACCTGTCAATCAGCAGCCCCTCCTATCTTTACCTGTCAATCTGTAGCCCCTCCCATTTCTACCTGTCAGTCTGTAGCCCTTCCTATCTTTAAGTGTCAATCAGCAGCCCCTCTAATCTCTACCTGTCAATCAGTAGCTACTCCCATCTCTACCTGTCAATCAGTAGCTACTCCCATCTCTACCTGTCAATCAGTAGCCTTCCTATCTCTACCTGTCAATCAGTAGACCTATTTTTTACATGAAATCATTTGAAATAATAATAATTGATTACACCTGCCATACTGAGCAGATGTGCAACCGACAGCTCAGCCTAGCTGAAGGCTGCGTACGGCTGTTCAGTCCAAGGACTGGGGGGTCGCCACACACCCTCAATTCCCCAGCTAATGCTGGCACCTATTTTACAGCTGGGTGAACTGAAGCAATACAGAGTTAAGTGTCTTGCTCAAAAACACAAATTGCTCCAAATGGGCTGAGAATCGAACCCCCGACCTTTCAGTAGTGAGTCTGACTCTCTAACCATTAGGCTACAACCCTCTAATTTGGTAAATACTACTACTGTAGTAAAGACAGGTCTCACCTGTTCATCATTAGCCATATCCAACCTCCTCTCCATCATTAGCCACATAAAACCCGTGTCACCTGTCCGTCACTAGCTACAACCCCTCACCCCGTCAATCAGCAGCCTACCTGGGTAGAATCTGTGCCAAGAAAGGCCTGAAACACGTCGCTAACAGCGGCCGCGTGCCGCTCCCAGCAGCGGAGCCGGCAAAATCGACGCGCACGTGACGAAGCGCGGCAAACACGGGCCGCCAGCCGCTGCCCAATTCGTGGCTAAACGCTTCAACCAGTTCGCACACGCAGCAGACCAGCTGATCCTGAGTGTCTGCATCGCACAGCTCCAAGCCTAGCAGCCATTCCACTGGCTTCAAAGCGGCCTCGTGCATGTTGAAATGCGGCCGCTCCGGTCGCCAGCGCAGCAGAGCCACAGTGCATTCGTGCAAACTGCTGACGGCCGTCTTAGCCGTGCGCTGCTCCGAGCAGGCCTTGGTGAAATGGCCGCCAGCGATGGACCAGACGCACAGCACGTGAGCGAGCAGCCGCTCAGACTGGGTCACGCTAAGCACCAGCTGGCAGAGCCGGCTGACCAGCCCGCTGTCACCGCAGCTCACCAGATCGGCCGACACGTCGCACAGGGCGCGAACAAAAGCTAATAAAGATACCAGAGGAAGCTGGGCCGCGTCATCAAATAGGCGATCAGCTGCCGAGACCAGAGCGGCTACAACTTTGGTTGTCTGGGCGGGCGTTAGTAGGCTGTGCCCGCCGACTTGCCAGCGAGCGACAAGGGCGGGAATGTCCGAGCCGGCTAGCTGACTGTCCGCTACGGAATCTGATGTTGACGTGGCCAATAGGCCGCCCATAGACTGGAATTGGCCGCTGCTGACCAGCTGGCGCTCCAGTGCCGCGATGTGGGTCACGCCTGAGCAATGGGATGAACAGCGGGACGATTTTGATATGCTTTTTGAAGGCCGAGTTTGACATGCTTTTTGAAGGCCGATTTTGACATGCTTTTTGAAGGCCGAGTTTGATAATGCTTTCTGAAGGCCGATTTGATATGCTTTATAAAGGCCGATTTGATATGCTTTTTGAAGGCCGAGTTTGACATGCATTTTGAAGGCCGAGTTTTATAATGCTTTCTGAAGGCCGATTTGATATGCTTAATGAAGGCTGATTTGATATGCTTTATAAAGGCCGATTTGATATTCTTTTTGAAGGCCGATTTGATATGCTTTTTGAAGGCCGAGTTTGATAATGCTTTCTGAAGGCCGATTTGATATGCTTTTTGAAGGCCGATTTGATATGCTTTATAAAGGCCGATTTGATATGCTTTTTGAAGGCCGAGTTTGACATGCATTTTGAAGGCCGAGTTTTATAATGCTTTCTGAAGGCCGATTTGATATGCTTTTTGAAGGCCGATTTGATATGCTTTATAAAGGCCGATTTGATATGCTTTTTGAAGGCCGAGTTTGACATGCATTTTGAAGGCCGAGTTTTATAATGCTTTCTGAAGGCCGATTTGATATGCTTAATGAAGGCTGATTTGATATGCTTTTTGAAGGCCGATTTTGACATGCTTTTTGAAGGCCGAGTTTGATAATGCTTTCTGAAGGCTGATTTGATATTCTTTTTGAAGGCTGATTTGATATGCTTTTTGAAGGCCGATTTTGATATACTTTTTAAAGGTTGATTTGATATGCTTTATAAAGGCCGATTTGAAATGCTTTTTGAATGCCGATTTTGAAATGCTTTTTGAAGTCTGATTTAGAAAATTCGAAGGCCGACTTTAGAATGAATTTTTAGTATAATAAATTAGGTCTATTTTAGGATTCTTTTTATAATATTATTTTTTAATAATTTTTAAAGACGATTTCTAAATATTAAAGAATGAGTTTTACGTTAAATACAGGGCGATTTCTGGGAAAGCAAAAAATTCAAAATCAGAAGACTTAAAAGAGCTCTCTAAGAAGCTGCTCTCACCTCGAAGCACGTGCGGCCAACAGTCGGGAGCCCGCTGTCCGACTCGGACAGCCCGTCCGGTTAGCAGGTCGAGCGACAAAGCGGCGCACGCGTGCAGCCGAAGCGGCGTCCCAGCCGGGCAGTGACAGGAGGCGGCGGCCAGGCGGCTGAACACGGCGCCGCAGCGGGCCTCCAGTCCGAGGCGGCCAGCCAGCAGAGCGGCAATCTGCAGGCCGGTGACGGATCTGACAACAGCCTGCCTGGCGTCCTCTAGCACAGCGTCTGTGCCGAACAGTACAGCTAGAGGAGCGCCGCGCTCGCCGCGTTCGACTGTGCCGCCGAGAACGACGACAACGGCGTCCCAGCTGGCCAGCAGCAGCCAGTGCGCCCACAGCTCCTGCGGCTCTCTGGTCCGGCGCCATTCGCCGCTAGCCGAACTGGGCGTCTCCGCGCCTAATTGAGCCAGGTTGCTAAGCAATATAGAGTCCTTAGCAACGGCAGCTGGGAAGGTCAAGATTCGTTGATCGGCTACTAGGCGATAGATCTCGCGCAGCCAGGCTCTCGAGGTGCACAGCAGCAGGCCGGAGTCCAGCACGCTAGACAGGAAAGCGGCCTCGGTGATTCGGGGGGCTCGAACCAGGCCCTGCGCCACCGCAGCCAGGCGGAGGGTCCACAGAGATGCAAAGTACACCGCGTCCGCGTTTAGAGACCCGGCGCCGCCGCCGCCGGAGCTGTCTGGCTGGTCTTCAATTGTGATTAAAGGGGATGGGGAGGCGGCTAGAGGTAGGTGGGAAACTTTTAAGGGACTTTAAGGCATCAGTGCGACTCTGATATAACCAAAACAATTACTCCGAACAGGACACATTACACAGGCTCACATTACACAGGCTCACATTACACTGGCTCACATTACACTGGCTCACATTACACAGGCTAACATTACACAGGCTCACATTACACTGGCTCACATTACACAGACTAACATTACACAGGCTCACATTACACTGACTTACATTACACTGGCTAACATTACACTGGCTCACAGTACACAGGCTCACATTGCACTGGCTCACATTACACAGACTAACATTACACAGGCTCACATTACACAAGCTCACATTACACAGGTTCACATTACACTGGCTCAATTTACACTTTACACATTACACTGGCTAACATTACACTGGCTCACATTACACAGGCTCACATTACACTGGCTCACATTACACAGGCTCACATTACACTGGCTCATATTACACAGGCTCACATTACACTGGATCACATTACACTGGCTCACTTTACACAGGCTCACATTACACTGGCTCACATTACACTGGCTCACATTACACTGGCTAACATTACACTGGATCACATTACACTGGCTAACATAACACAGACTTACATTACACTAGCTCACATTACATTGGCTCACATTACACAGGCTAACATTACACAGGCTCACATTACACTGGCTAACATAACACAGACTTACATTAAACTAGCTCACATTACACTGGTTCACATTACACAGGCTCACATTACACTGGCTCACATTACACAGACTAACATTACACAGGCTCACATTACACTGACTTACATTACACTGGCTAACAATACACTGGCTCACAGTACACAGGCTCACATTACACAGGCTCACATTGCACTGGCTCACATTACACAGACTAACATTACACAGGCTCACATTACACAAGCTCACATTACACAGGCTCACATTATACTGGCTCACTTTACACTTTACACATTACACTGGCTAACATTACACTGGCTCACATTACACTGGCTCACATTACACAGGCTCACATTACACAGGCTCACATTACACTGGCTCACATTACACAGGCTCACATTACACTGGCTCACATTACACAGGCTCACATTACACTGGATCACATTACACTGGCTCACATTACACAGGCTCACATTACACTGGCTCACATTACACAGACTAACATTACACAGGCTCACATTACACTGACTTACATTACACTGGCTAACATTACACTGGCTCACATTACACAGGCTCACATTGCACTGGCTCACATTACACTGGCTAACATTACACAGGCTCACATTACACTGGCTCACATTACACAGGCTCACATTACACTGGCTCACATTACACAGGCTCACATTACACTGGATCACATTACACTGGCTCACATTACACAGGCTCACATTACACTGGCTCACATTACACAGACTAACATTACACAGGCTCACATTACACTGGCTCACATTACACAGGCTCACATTACACAGGCTCACATTACACTGGCTCACATTACACTGGCTCACATTACACAGACTAACATTACACAGGCTCACATTACACTGACTTACATTACACTGGCTAACATTACACTGGCTCACAGTACACAGGCTCACATTACACAGGCTCACATTGCACTGGCTCACATTACACAAGCTCACATTACACAGGCTCACATTACACTGGCTAACATTACACAGGCCCACATTACACTTCTCAGCATACAATACAGAATCACCGTACACAGAGGCACCAATTAGTTAAAGCGGGTTAGAAGTCCGATAGACGGTAGACAAATGAATTAATCGAATTGCAAAAATGGTACATTTAACAAAAAAAGTTGCCGTCTCTTAAAATTTATCTAAAAAAACTTCTCCCATTACGCGCGTAGGAAACGCAGGTTTGTGCTTAAATTGAAATAAAAGTCTTTCAACGTGTGTCAAGTAAACAAACTTATCAAATTTATTTTATTACCGTTTGAAGATTCCGACAGAACACATAGAGCTGAAGCATTGATTTGATTGATATTGTCTCGCTATGGAGCATAAACAGGAACCAGAGCCGCTCACAAACAGGATTGAGACAATTAAGCGAGCATGCACTGAGCTAGTATAGTCAACCGGGACCAGCATATCAACAAGCCAAACTCACCTGTACAAAAATCGCTGCTAAATGCCTGCAGTTGTTCGTCTAAATCGGCATCAGAGGCGGCCTCGCACAGCTGGGGAAGCAGCTGCACCATCAGCAGCACGTAATCGTTGGCGCACTGAGCCTGGTCATCCTGAGGCTGCTGCCCGCTATCCGAGCAGGCGCTGCTGGTAGCGGCAAACTCGGACGAGGCGTCACCAGTCGAGCTGTCGCCGTCCTGACAGACAGCGGCAGATGAAGCAGCCGCGGCGGCGGCGGATGCGTCAAAGAAGGCCTCGGCGATGACGGCGGGATCGGCTAGCTCGGCTAGATCGGTCTTGGCGCAGCCGGCCAGCTGCTCAATTGTGGTGAGCAGGGTGTGCATCAGGTCTACGGATAGGTAGCGCAGGCCGCTGTCCGAGCTGCGGGACACCTGTTCGGAAAATGTTCAGATAATCAAAGTATTGATCACTTAATGTGCTAGCCGATGAGAAGTGCAGGGCCGCTGTAACACCCTGAGCGAGTCCGTGTGTGTGTGTGCTCAGAGATCAGCGAAACAGGCAAGCAGCTCAACTGACTGTCAGATGGATCTGAGAGATTGCTAGAGGCATCGAAATCAGTGCTAGTGGGAGTGGGAGGGCGCCACAATCAGTGCTAGGGGGCGCCACAATCAGTGCTAGGGGGCGCCACAATCAGTGCTAGGGGGCGCCACAGTCAGTGCTAGTGGGGGGGGGCGCCACAATCAGTTCTGGGGGCGCCATAGTGAGCCAGTCAGTTTCTCAAGCCTAGGCTGCAGTTGTAGCCTATTGGTAAGAGCGTCGGACTCACGACTGAAAGGTCGGGGGTTCGATTCCCAATCCACTCGGAACAATGTATCCTTGAGCAAGACACTTAACTCTGCATTGCTTCAGTTCACCCAGCTGTAAAATGGGTGCCAGCATTAGCTGGGGTAATTGAGGGTGTGTGGCGACCCCCCAGTCCTTGGACTGAACAGCCGTACGCAGCCTTCAGCTAGGCTGAGCTGTTGCACATCTGCTCATTATGACAGGTGTAATAAAATATTATTATTATTATCAAGCCAATGCCAGCCCACCTCAACAATGCAGTCAACAACGATGCGCAGCAGGCCCAGATTGCTTCTAGCATCCAAAGGCCGGCCAGTGTCCGGGTCGAGCTTGGGCCCGGCCAATCGGAGCAGGCCGGCCGGGCTCTGCAGCAGCGGCCGAATCGCCCGCAGTGCCGGGGCTCGCATCTGCACTGGCGGGTACAGCAGCATCCGGTTGAACAGGGCCTGCATCGGCGTGTGCAGCGGGGCCCGGGCGCCAACCAACCAGAGGCAGCGGACGGCCAGCTCGTAGCAGGCCCTCGCGGCTCCCTCAGGCAGCTCCGGCGCACCGCTGGACACGCCGGAGCCGCGGCCGAGTGTTGGTGAGCCGCCTCCGCCGCTGCCGCTGCCGCCGCCGGGCCGTTCGCAGCGCTGATTGGCTAGCAGGCTTACAAGGCAGGGACACAGTCGGCGCCAGAGCAGCTCGGAAAATGCAACAGAATTGGCGCCAACACGGGCGGGCAGGCGGGCTAAGGCGCTGCCGAGGCCGTCTAGCAGGATGGGCAGGGAGGCCCGGTTCGATGTCGCTGCGGATTCGATCCGATCAACCAGGTGAGTCAGCAGATCCATCGCGCCACTCTCCCATTCTTCGCTGGAGGCGGACACTTCGGCGCCATTGTTGTCAGCTGTATCGGCGGCATTGTCGTCAATTCCACCGCAGCGTTCGATGTAGCCGCGCAACAGCTGGGTCAGGGTGGCCTTGGCGGCCATCTTCACTGCCGAATCCGCGCCAGATAGGGAGAATGCGTCAACGCATGCCTGCCATGGGGAAACAGGGAATACCTTTATAAGCTTTATAGGAACCTTTTGTTCCACTCTTCCTTCTTCACCCCTTGCTGCTATTCAATTGTCTTCGCATTGAAATCATTCAGATCATTCAGTCTCCTGTGGTCTCTCCTCTAGCATCTTCTAGATCTCCTTCAGTATCTTCTAGCTCTATTTCAGTATCAGCTCTCCTTCGGTCTCCTCTAGCTCTCCTTCAGCTCTCCTTCAGTATCTTCTAGCTCTATTTCAGTATCCAGCTCTCCTTCGGTCTCCTCTAGCTCTCCTTCAGTATCCTTCAGCTCTGCTTCAGTATCTTCTAGCTCTATTTCAGTATCCAGCTCTCCTTCAGTTATCCTGTCTCTCCTTTAGCATCTTCTATCTCTCCTTCAGTATTCTCTGTCTCTCCTTCAGTATCCTCTGTCTCTCCTTTAGCATCTTCTAGCTCTCCTTCAGTATCCTCTGTCTCTCCTTCAGTATCCTGTCTCTCCTTCAGTATCCTCTGTCTCTCCTTCAGTATCCTGTCTCTCCTTCAGTATCCTCTAGCTCTCCTTCAGTATCCTCTAGCTCTCCTTCAGTATCCTCTGTCTCTCCTTCAGTATCCTCTGTCTCTACTTCAGTATCCTCTGTCTCTATTTCAGTATCCAGCTCTCCTTCAGTTATCCTGTCTCTCCTTTAGCATCTTCTAGCTCTCCTTCAGTATCCTCTGTCTCTCCTTCAGTATCCTCTGTCTCTCCTTTAGCATCTTCTAGCTCTCCTTCAGTATCCTCTGTCTCTCCTTCAGTATCCTGTCTCTCCTTCAGTATCCTCTGTCTCTCCTTCAGTATCCTCTAGCTCTCCTTCAGTATCCTCTGTCTCTATTTCAGTATCCAGCTCTCTGTCTCTTATCCTGTCTCTCCTTTAGCATCTTCTAGCTCTCCTTCAGTATCCTCTGTCAATCCTTCAGTATCCTATAGCTCTCTTTCAGTATCCTGTCTCTCTTCTAGCTCTCCTTCAGTCTCCTCTAGCTCTCCTTAAGTATTTTAATAAATCAAAAAGTGAGCATTTAGACATAAGAAGCTGATTGATCGCAGAGAGCAGCTTTTCACCAGGCAATATTTCCCTTTTCCCTTCATGTGTACTGCAAGCAAAATTAGAAACCTTATACCGCATTAAAAAAACGTATTGAATAGCATTCAATTTTTAAAGCAATCAACAACTACTGCACCCAAGAAATGTTTCACAATGCTCTGTGAAACACGCCCTGGGTGGCAAGCTGATTGAGTTTCTTATTGCTGGCATTTCAATCTCCAACATTCCTACAGCTCTCCTTCATCTTCTCACTCTAAGTTATTAAACTTATTCTTCCCTCTCTCCTCTCCTTCCCTACTTCCCAGTCTATTCCTCACCTCTCTTCTCCCTCCCTGCTGTCCTCTCTTTCTCTCTGTCTCTCCTCTCCTTTCCCTCTCCTTCCCTCTCCTTCCCCTCTCTCTCCTCTCCTTCCTCTCTCCTCTCCTCACCTTCCCCTCTCCTCTCCTCACCTTCCCCTCTCCTCTCCTCACCTTCCCCTCTCCTCTCCTTTCCCTCTCCTTCCCTCTCCTCTCCTTTCCCTCACCTTCCCTCTCCTCTCCTCACCTTCCCCTCTCCTCTCCTCTCCTTCCCCTCTCCTCTCCTCACCTTCCCTCTCCTCTCCTCACCTTCCCCTCTCCTCTCCTCACCTTCCCCTCTCCTCTCCTCACCTTCCCCTCTCCTCTCCTTCCCCTCTCCTCTCCTCACCTTCCCCTCTCCTCTCCTCACCTTCCCCTCTCCTCTCCTCACCTTCCCCTCTCCTCTCCTTCCCCTCTCCTCTCCTCACCTTCCCCTCTCCTCTCCTCACCTTCCCCTCTCCTCTCCTCACCTTCCCCTCTCATCTCCTCACCTTCCCCTCTCCTCTCCTCACCTTCCCCTCTCCTCTCCTTCCTCTCTCCTCTCCTTCCCCTCTCCTCTCCTTCTTCTCTCCTCTCCTTCCCTACTCCTCTCCTTCCCCTCTTCTATTCCCCTCTCTTCTCCCTTCCCTCCTCTCCTCTGATTGTAGCCCCTTGCCTCCTTTCCCTTTTTTTTGCGTCTCTGTATCCATATCTGTTACAATAAGGTTAAAAGTTTGAGTATACGAGTACCAACATTAGCCATATTATTCAGTTTTGTTAAAATCAATAAAGTCACGAGCAAGATAGGTTAATTAAAAAAGCTAAAATATTGCATACAATCAGATAGTTAAATTGGTGTAACAAACAAGTTACCACCGCAATTGGCGTTAAATAAAACCATATTAAATAACGCGAAAGTTACGGCAAATAAAATTTCAAACCTGCGACTGCACCGATTCCGATTGTCCGCCAGCTCCAGCTGACATGGCCCGAGAGGCTTTGTCAGCTAGCGGGACAATCACCGAACTGATTGCGTCTTTGAGCCTATTGCGAGAGGCTGCGTACACTGACACGCATAGCTGGTGGTTGGCGCGAATACAGGCTTACTGTTGTGTATTATAAAATACGGATAGACAGCTAGGCTGAAATACATGATGTAATATGGGGCTGGCGGTCACTCCCGAGTCTTGAAGCATTGCGGGGAGGTGGGGCTGGCGGTCACTCTGGAGTCTTGAAGCATTGCGGGGAGGTGGGGCTGGTGGTCACTCCCCAGTCTTGAAGCATTGCGGGAAGGTGGGGCTGGTGGTCACTCCCCAGTCTTGAAGCATTGCGGGAAGGTGGGGCTGGCGGTCACTCCCGAGTCTTGAAGCATTGCGGGAAGGTGGGGCTGGCGGTCACTCCCGAGTCTTGAAGCATTGCGGGAAGGTGGGGCTGGTGGTCACTCCCCAGTCTTGAAGCATTGCGGGAAGGTGGGGCTGGCGGTCACTCCCGAGTCTTGAAGCATTGCGTGGAGGTGGCGGTCACTCTGGAGTCTTGAAGCATTGCGGGGAGGTGGCGGTCACTCTGGAGTCGTGAAACATCGCTGGGAGGTGAAGCTGACAGCCACTTAAGCAATTAAAAAGCCGGACACCTGCCCTTATTCATGGTGTTAATAAATTTGTGGCTTCGAATCCAAACAATTCGAAACAAGTATTTTAGATCAATAATAACGTGAAATGAAATAGGTACTTTAAGAACAGCTGATAAGCATTTTTATTGTATTTCGTCACAACAGAACAAATAAACATTTTGAAGTATAGAGAAGCGTGTCACACAACAACTAAAACAGATTATCTAAGTAACATTCTAGCAAGCGCTTATCTGCAGCTCACCTCCAGTACGCGATTGACAACCTTGCCATGCCAGACCCAGCAGCAGGTGCAAACCATGTCCAGTAACAGCCGCATCACCTCAATCTGTTGACGGGTGTAAATGTATTCCATAATTTATATACCAGTCCTATAATTCATTATTATACCAACGATTCCCAATAGTACTACAATCCACTACTTCTTGATTCACTAATCTTATAATCCACTACTTCTATAATTCACTAATCCTATAACACAATAGTCCTATACTCCACTAATCATATAATCCACTAATCCGAAAATCCACTAATTCGAAAATCCACTAATCCTATAATACATTAATCCTATACTCCACTAATTCTATAATCCACTAATCCACTAATCCTATAATACATTAATCCTATAATCCACTAATTCTATAATCCACTAATCCTATAATACATTAATCCTATAATCCACTAATTATATAATACAATAATCCTATACTCCACTAATCCTATAATCCACTAATCCGAAAATCCACTAATCCTATAATCCACTAATCCGAAAATCTACTAGTTCTATAATCCACTCTGTTCACACCAACCCACCTGCAGGTCATCAGGCAGAGAGTGCGTGGCCCACACGGCGTCCAGCACCTGCATTGGGGCCCAGTCGCGCTCCCGCTCGGACTCCATTGCGTCGCTGAACCGGGCGTCGTGCACCAGGCGTCGAATACCGCGCAGCGCGGCCGAAGCCAACGACCGGTTGCCGGACTCCAGCGCCAGCTGCAGCGGCTCGAGACAGGCCGACCTGAGCTCGTGAGCTGGCACCGAGGACTGGCTTCGATCAGCTGAACTGCTGAGCATAGCCAGCGCCTTGTCCACTGACTGGCGCAGGCCGGACACTTTGGCGCCATCTTTGGCGCACAGACTGGACAGGCAGGACTCGATACTGTCATCAGGGACTGACGATGGCGTTGGAGTTGCCGATTGGCTCGGCTGGCCTCCTTGCGGATGAGGCCGCTGCTGCTGCTGCTGAGGGCCGCTGACAACGCTCATCTCAGCGGGCCCAGTGGTTCACAAGCCATCAATATTATCGAATTCAATTGATGCCATTGCTTTACATGTCAGCCAAAGGATAGTAAAAATGCTTATAGCCTACTGAGTAGTAGAACAGTACAAATTTTCTCTCGAATTTTATAATTTTCTCTACAAGATTTCTGATATTTTACGATTCCCTATCTTACTTTCTGATGGAATCCTGTAGTTAATTTTTCATACACTTTTACGGCAATCTGCATTGTGTTCTTTTGACAGGTTGCGCCGTTGCGGTGGATACTTATGGAAGTAAAGGATTCTTATGGCAGTTTGTAGTGTAGTGGATTCTTATGGCAGTTTATAAAGGATTCTTATGGCAGTTTGTCTTGGATTCTTATGGCAGTTTGTCTTGGATTCTTATGGCAGTTTGTAGTGGATTCTGATGGTAGTTTGTAGTGGATTCTGATGGCAGTTTGTAGTGGATTCTTATGGCAGTTTGTCTTGGATTCTTATGGCAGTTCGTCTTGGATTCTTATGGCAGTTTGTCTTGGATTCTTATGGCAGTTTGTAGTGGATTCTGATGGCAGTTTGTAGTGGATTCTGATGGTAGTTTGTAGTGGATTCTGATGGCAGTTTGTAGTGGATTCTTATGGCAGTTTGTCTTGGATTCTTATGGCAGTTTGTCTTGGATTCTTATGGCAGTTTGTCTTGGATTCTTATGGCAGTTTGTAGTGGATTCTGATGGCAGTTTGTAGTGGATTCTGATGGTAGTTTGTAGTGGATTCTGATGGCAGTTTGTAGTGGATTCTTATGGCAGTTTGTCTTGGATTCTTATGGCAGTTTGTAGTGGATTCTGGTGGCAGTTTGTAGTGGATTCTGATGGCAGTTTGTAGTGGATTCTTTTGGCATATTGTAGTTTATTTTTAGGGCAGTCTCAGCCCTCGTAAGAAAAGTACGGCTACACAGTCAAATTACATTGACTGTCAACAGAGATCAAAGTACTTCATAGAAAAACTGTGCCTATAGTACTGCTTTCTAGTTTAGACTGCAGTCTCTCTAAATAATGAAAATCTGCAGAAATTCAATACTTTAATCTTAAAAATTCTAATGCTCAAATTCACAAGTAGGTTAGAACTATTTTTCCTAACAAAACTATAGTACGAAAGTCTAGAAAGACAGAAAAATCAATACAATTTAAAATATAAGCAATGTAGTGTAAAAAAATTCTTAAGTCATTTTGTAATTTCGTATTTTAATAGCACAGCCCGACAGACAAATTAGGACAATTGTGAAAAAAATAGCAGCATCACAGTAAAGTTCAGACTGTAGTTTCGCAGAAACCATTGCAAGCAAAAATTGCGAATAGCAGAAGAAAACATAGGACGGAATTGTAGCCAAAGGGCATAGATACATTGTTACCTGCTAGCCACAAAGACTTTCTGTTTCAATTATAGACCAACTGAGAATGGCTATGGCCGAAACAGCATTGACTCAGCGCGAAGCCATCGAGAGGACTTCACGCTTGCATCCAAACTTTAAATCCTACAGAATTGAGATTAGTTTGGGCCATAGACAACTCGCAAATTTTCGACTAAGACACAAGAAAGTCGGCTTATAACATTTCGTCCTTATTGGCACCAAGGACTACTGAAAAACTCAGGACGCACAACTTACACTTGGTAGATTTTTTTCAAGGCCCGCCTCAAAGTATTGTCTATGGTAAAAAGCCTCTACTAGATTTGAAGATTTGAATTGCAACGTTTGAAGTCGCGTTGCTTGTTGGAAAGTGTATGCATCAGTCGAGTTTACCGTCTTGAGCAGGGGCGTCGCCATGGATTTGACGATGGAGGGGGGGACAAAGCCAAGAATTCAACATGTACATGTACATGACCAGATTCCTACATTTCCATTACCTTGAGAATCGTGTTGTCAGCGCTTATTTTGGCGCCGCAGGCACTCATTTTGGCGCTATATTTCAGCGCCCTGAAGAAAAATTATTGATTACAACAACGGGTCACAAAATGGGATGGGGGACAAAGCTGGCATGTCCCCCATAGCTTTTACTGGGGTTGCTTTTTCTGGGGCTGTCCCCCCTCGGTGGCGACGCGCCTGGTCTCGAGTGATTAAGTTGTCCTTGGTATATATATGTATTTGCTCATAGAGACTTTTTACCATAGAGAACTCTTTCAGGCGGGCCTTAAAAAGTTTCTACTAAGTTTAAGTTCTGCCTCCCGAGTTTTTCAGTAGTGTCCTTGATTGGCACTATAGAAGACGACCTACTTACTCGTTGATATATGCCCTCAGTCCGGGTTTTGTCTATGGCCCAACCTATTGTTATTCTACAGGATTTCAACTTTCTACGAAAGGATCCTGAGCTGGCAGCGATCGCAGTTAATTTAACAGTAGCCGTTTAACAAACACCCCGGCCGCTTCGGTCAAAAAGTCGGCCAAAGGCATCGGACTCTGCAGCGCCGCTAACTGTTGCTGCCTAGACGAAGCCAATGCCGACCGACCGCCAGTGCTTCTAGAAGAAGAATTCGCCGCTGGCGCCGGCGGCTTAGCATTAGCCAAGGCTTCCCTCAGCGAATACGGCGACAGACTGTCCATTCGATCGAACAAACTAGCGCCGCCGCCAATCTCGTCGGGTGCGATGGCGGCATCCAGCAGCTGCAGCAGGCAGGCGCAAGCTGCCCGATTATTACTGCCGGGCTTCAAGCAGCCGGCCACAACTTCGGCATCGGCGTACAGAGCTACACAATCGGCCATGTAAGCTTTGAAAGCCAGCACGGACATCACAGCCGAATAGAATCTGCCAAATTGTACAGCCGCCTGCGGTCGAAGGCGCAGCCGTTGAAGCAGCACACCGGAGCCGCCAGGCGGAGCGTCACGCAGCAGCAGTTCCATCAGCTGAGTAAAGTGCAAGCCGCATACGGCGTATTGTCTGCATTCGTCGCATTGCATTTGGCGCAAACAATCGAAAGCCTCTTTAACTGAGAACAGAAAGCCGGGACTCTGCCAGTTGGCCTGGGTCAGGCTATTCTTGGCCTGCTCCAAGTCGGCTGGCCGGCCCTCCGTGCTGGCAAAGAATTCGGCAAGGTAAGCCAATGGGTCGGCTGGCTGTTGGGCGCCTAACCGGCCGAGGGCCTCCTTAACCAGGCCTGGAACTCCGTGGCGAGTCAGGAAGGCTTTGTCAGATTCGCCACCGCTTGGCGGAGGTGGCAACTGCTGCTGCTCAGACATTTGAGTAGTTGAGCTGCTCTGAAACATTGCAACAGAGAGGTCTAAAAATACATATTATCCTAGGCTTCAAAACAAAGAGTATCTCATGTGGAAGTTGCATGCAATCAAATTTTGGGATCAGACTGTATCAGAACTGAAACTTTTGTTAAGTATTATGTTTATAACTTATGAAATAAAATTTTTCATAAATTGCAATAGCAATAGTATACCCATAGCAATCAAAATCTGCTGGACTCTTTATGGATGCCTAATTTTTTGCATTGTCACTGACCCAATATAATGTCATTTGGCATGATGCACAATTGCTAGCTAACCAAGCAAATCCAGTTTGTATAATTTTTGATAGCCAAATGGTAAGTCACTAAATTGATAGCTAAAAATGAAAAGGAAAGGAAAGTATATAAGTAGCACAGCAAAGCAAAAAATGCAAAATAAAAAACAAGCAAAAACCAAATAAAAACAAAGTTTCAAAAAGAGCAAACAAAATCCTATTTTCTATCAAACTAAGTTGCATAACAAAGTGATTTTAGATATTGCATATATATATACAATATCTTCCTTAAAAAAACAAGTGAATTTGAATATATATATATTTTAAGCCTAGGATAGGACCATTCTATAAGCACTATTAAGGCAAAGAACTTAAGGTTTGTCATCCTAGATGACAAACTTTGGCTAGCAACTTTGGCTAGCAAGTTTTGTAAATAATTAATAATACCAACTTTTTAGTCATTTCTACTACTACTAGGCCTATATAACCTCTTGCTTTTCTCTTATAGAAACCTATATAATTAACTAACTACTAAAGAGGTTCATGATCTTTATGAGTATTTTTTGTAATAATAGAAGCTATCTATATATATATACTATTGTAGTGCAAAAGAATAATCTATTAACCAATGATTTATAAAATCTTACTTATATTTTATCCTTTCTAGGCCTACTTGGTACAATATGAATGATCATGCTTTAGCTGTTGAATAGAATTCTATGACTTACAGTATATATAAGCCTATAGAATGACTTGGCACTTCTATTCAAAAGCATACATGCGCAACTCCCCTGATTTATACTAGCCATGCGACTTACTTTTTGACCAAAAATGCGACTTACCTATAAAAGAAACCCTAACGCAATTATGGGTAAATGGCAAGAGTAACTATGACTGTCTTTTAAGGGCTAAATGCCTCATCATCTAATTAGTACTACATCTATATTCTTTAGGCTGGGCATTTTTGCAACTCACCACAATTTACAGTGGCCAGATCAGCCAGGTCGGCCAGCAGTTGCGCATGTATGTTCAAAAGCAATCAAAATAATTTAGACTTAGTTAATAAGACTTGCCAATCAAAATTTGCTAATAGTCAAGTCTAAGTAATCAAAATTTGTTGGTAGTTGAAATAATAGCAGTCAAAATTCTAGACCTAGTAGTCAAAAGCCATTAGAAATCAAATTGCAAGAAGTCAAGTTGCTAGCAATCAAAAGTTTGGCAATCAAAAGTCCAGAAGTCAAATTAGGGCTTATAATAATAAAAAGTTAAGAAAAGACTTTAATTTTCTTTAAGACTTTAACTTTAAAGACCTAAAGAAAAGAAATAGCTACTACTAAAATAGAAAACCAACTATCAAAAATATCAACACACTCACACTCACACATAGACTCACAAATGTTGATAGTTGGTTTTTTAATTTTTATTCTTATTATTTGCAAAGCAAGCAACTCTACCTGATTTCTATTACCAAAATGGCTGTTACTGAAGTCTGAAGTGGATTGTTACTAACCATGGTATATTTCACAACTGAGTTGGGCCTTGTCAAAATGACTTATTAAGTTCTAGCTAATAGCTAGGCCCTAGCTAAACTTAGCAAGGCCTAACAAATAAAAAAATTCAAACTTAAAATTTTACAAGAGACCTAGGCCCTAAACTAGGCCCTAGTCTCTAGACTAGACCTTGTCAAAGAGTTGATATATTATATAGGCCTAGGACATCATAGGCCTAATTGACATAGTTTTTACACCTAAGAAATTTATTCTTTTTAGGTTCCATAGGCCTATTTATACTCATATTCAGCAGGCTTAGGCCTAGGCCTACCCCTATCTAGTATCTACATTTCTCCTTTGTTTCTTTTTTAATTTTTGTTGAGGTCCTTGGCTTAAGTTCTTTGACAAGCCTTTTATTAGCATGTTGTAGAGATCTAAGACGTTAGGTTTATCAGGTTAAGTCAGGCAAGCAACCAACTAACCTGATTGCTGAAACATGAAAACAATTTTCAAGAGCCGTGATTTTCATCGGAGAATTTCGGGATCAAGTCAAAAGCTGTAAGCTGATCTGCCTGATCATTCTGCGTTCCGTCTAAAACTTTTTAATTGCTTTGCCTTAGCAATCAATCTTCTTCATAGAAAATAATTTCAAATACCTAGGAGTAGTCAAATTTTAAAGAAACATTTTTTGCTTTTTGTTATTTTAAAACGGCATCAAATTTGATATGCGTGATTTGATTTGTTTTAGACTGTTTCAAAGAAAAATCGAGATTGGTTGATGGTTCCCAAGATAGATCCATTCAATTAGGCCTATTCTGATCAGCTTTTAGGTTTAAGTAGAAAAAAATCTACGTAATAAACGTCCCAATGTGTTTTAAATAATAGGCCTGTAAGGATTTAATGTAAATATGGAAAAGGGAAAGAGATAGGCGGTGGTTCTTATTTTATTTAATCAAAAGTAAGAAGTATGGAGAAGTAGTAAGGAGAAGTAGTAAGGAAGTATCCGCTGTGGGCACCGTATATTTATAGCCATCAGGAGCATCGCCGGAAACTTCTAGAAAATTTTAAGCATTATAACAAAACAAATATTAATTGTTGATTCCTATTAGATTTGCATTACTTGTAGTACTGCTTTTCTGTAATAAATTATACATTGAATATTTATAAATGCGAGTATTAAAATTAGTTACTGTGAGAAGAAATTTCGAGAATTTAATTTGTACTCTACAGGGAAATTTCTAGAAATTAAATAATTCAAATGCATCGAACTTTCGCGAAGGTCACTACAGGCCCATAATGATCTTTGCATAGACCTAGTGATCTGATAGTACTCCTTTGACTTCGGGTAGGGCTATAGCCTGCCTATAGGCCTAGGGCATAGTTTAAATATCTTGTTGTGTAATCTTTGTTTTTCTTTAGGCCCTGGCCTAAATAAAGTAATTTGTATTATAAATTTTTTGCTAATTACTTTGTTAAGTTTTTGCTCATTTTAGAGTCTAGACTAGCCCTAGGCCCCTAGCCCCTATTTAATAACAAATTAATAATAGTGCAGTCTTATTAGGCTTAGGGGTGCTAGAGCCTTTATCATTTCTACATTTTTATGAAAAAATTTAAGCCCATGCCTATTTTATTTAGGATTGTATTGTAGGCCTAGATGGTTTGCATGCATGATTTTTTTGGAAAGTTGCAAATGATATATTATTTAAAAAGCATCGGCTGGCCTAAGACTAATATTTCAATAGGCCCTAGGGCCTAGCTTTTAAAAAAAATGTTAATTTATTAGAAATAATTATATAATTATTAATTAAAAAATAATATCATAATTTCTATTTTGCCTATCTAAATATAGCATTTTTGGATTCAATAAAATTCTATACAAAAAAGTAGGGCCTATATTCGTTATGCAAAATGGCAAGACAATATATAAAATAATGACCATGATGCAAATTTTAGGGCCTATGCCTATATGAAATATCATTGTTTTTATTCTATTGCTTGAAAAATCAAGACAAAATTTATTATACTAAAAATGAGTTGTCTATATCTATCTATCTAGCTATGCGATAGATTTTAGAAAAAATGGCTCAACCAATTTTCTTCAAACTTGCACCATTCAATCAGAAATTTTCCTAGGACAGTACATGCATCTTGGCTAAGAAATTGCTCAATGTTAAAAGGATTAAATATTTGAAAAACATGCTTTTTTGCAAAGGTCAAGCAGCTCTTTCGACCTGAAATGCATTGTAAAAATGCAAGAGAAAAAACTAACTGATTGAATTTCAATTGTGATAAAGATTGCATCACAACAAGATGAAAACAGTGTTGAAAAAATGCATACAAGACTTGATTGTAATTGCATACCCATATTGCTGACTTGAATTGAGACTGATACTGGCTGACTGAGAAATTGATTATGTTATAACTTTTTACTCTAACCAACTTGCTATAAGAATTGATTTATAAGGGCCACAATTCATGTTCTCCAATTGAAAACAGATAGCCTAGATGCGAACAGACTGGAATGCTAATGTAGTGACCTAGGTTCGAATCTTAGTAGTGCAAAATAATTTTTTTATTAAAACACTTTAAAACACAAATGCTAAACATAAAAAAGCACAATGTCAAACATAGAAGAGCCACCATGCCAAACAAAAAGGAGCCACCATGTTGAACATCAAAGAGCCACTATACCAAAAATGAAAGGGCCACCATGTCAAACATAAAAGGGCCACCATATCGAACATTAAACTTAAAGAGCCACCATGCCAAACATAAAAGAGCCACTATTTCGAACATTAAAGAGCTCCTATGTCAAACATTAAAGAGCTCCTATGTCAAACATTAAAGAGCCACCATGTAGAACATTTAAGAGCGACCATGTCAAACATAAAAAAGCCACCATGTCAAACATAAAAGCGCCACCATGTAAAACATATACGTGACTCCATGTCAAACATGTATGTGACTCCATGTCAAACATAAAAGAGCCACCATGAAGAACATTAAAGAGCCACTTTGTCAAACATTAGAGAGCCACCATGTCAAACATATTAGAACCACCATGTCAGACATTCAAAAGCCACCATATCAACATTAAAGAGCCACCATGTTGAACATTAAAGAGCCACAATGTCAAACATTAAAGAGCCAGCATGTCGAACATTAAAGAACCACCATGTAAAACATTAAATTGCCACCATGTCAAACATTAAAAGAGTCACCATGTCAAACATTTAGGAGTCACCATGTCAAACATTTAGGAGTCACCATGTCAAACACAACATGACTCCATGTCAAACATTAAAGAGCCACTATATCAAATATTAAAAAGCCACCATGTCAAACATAAGAGAGCCACTATGTAAAACATATACATGACTTTATGTCAAACATAAAGGAGCCACCATGTCGAACTTTAAAAAGCCACCATGTCAAACATTAAACATAAAAGAGACACCATGCCACACATAAGGGAGCCACCATGTCCAACATATACGTGACTCCATGTCAAACATAAAAGAGCCACCATGTTAAACATTAAAGAGCCAGCATGTCAAACATTAAAGAGCCATCATGTCAGACATAAAAGAGCCACTATGTCGAACATTAAAGAGCCATCATGTCAAACATTAAGGAGCCATCATGTCAAACACAAAAAAGCCACCATGTCAAACATAGAAGAGCCACCAAATAAAACATTAAAGAGCCACCATGTTGAACATTAAAGAGCCATCATGTAAGACATAAAAGAGCCATCATGTGAAACATATACGTGACTCCATGTTAAACATTAAATAGCCATCTTGTCGAACACAAAAAAGCCACCATGTCAAACATTTATGAGCCACCATTTCAAATATAAAAGAGACACCGTTTCATGCCAAACAAAATGGAGCCACTATAAAGCTAAGGATATTGTTGCACTAGCTACTTGTTCTCAGGTGGATGCTTGCTATTTAAGGATGGATACTTGCTATCAGGGGGATGCTTGCTATCGGAAGGATGTTTGCTACTGGGGTAACTTGCTATTGGGAGATGCTTGCTCTTGGGGGGGGGGGCTGGAGGGTACTTGCTATCTGAGAGGGGGTTGCTAGATATCTATAAGGTCTCTTTGTATCCAGGTTATGCTTGCTATCTGGGGGATGCTTACTATCTGGGGTTTGGGGGAATGCTTGCTATCTGGGGTTGCTTGCTATCAGGGGGATGCTTACTATCTAGGGTTGCTTGCTATCGAGAGTTGCTTGCTATCTAGGGTTGCTTGCTATTGAGAGTTGCTTGCTATTGGGAGGATGCTTGCTATCTGGGGGATGTTTGCTATTTGGGGTTTCTTGCAGTCTGGGGGATGCTTGCTATCTGCGGGATGCTTGCTATCTGGGGGATGCTTACTATCTGGGGTCTGGGGGAATGCTTGCTATCTGGGGATGCTTGCTATCTGGGGTTGCTTGCTATTGGGGAGATGCTTACTATTATCTAGGGTTGCTTGCTATCGAGGGTTGCTTGCTATCTAGGGTTGCTTTCTATCAAGAGATGCTTGCTATCTGCGGAATGCTTGCTATCTGCGGAATGCTTGCTATCTGGGGGATGCTTACTATCTGGGGTCTGGGGGAATGCTTGCTATCTGGGGATGCTTGCTATCTGGGGTTGCTTGCTATCGGGGGGATGCTTACTATCTAGGGTTGCTTGCTATCAAGGGTTGCTTGCTATCTAGGGTTGCTTGCTATCGAGGGTTGCTTGCAGTCTGGGGGATGCTTGCTATTTGGGGATCAATGCTTGAATGCTGTCTGAGGATGCTTGCTGTCTTGGGATGTTTTGTTTTTAGAGAGAATATCTTTAATTTTTTATGAAGGCTTTATTTTGCTGTCTGTTTGTTTTTTTATAAAGAACAAGGATTCTATCTAAATGTCCCCCATTGGGGGGCAAAGATTGCTAGTAATAACCTAATTAACTAAACTAATTTTTATGCTTTAATGATGCTTATAATATAATGTCTTAGATTATTGATCAGGTTTAGTTATATAGAAGATTAGCAATATCAAGGGGCCCAGGCCTAAGCAAAGCCATTTCAAATAATTCCAAATAATATAGTCCAAGTCTAACCAACTTTTTACCATGTTTTTTCTATTAAAAACTAGGGCCAAGGCCTATTTTTCTCAAATCTTACAATATAAATTTGAAATTTTATTCTACGACCTAAAAATAATCATTGATAAAAATAATTAGGCCTAGGTCTCTATGCCTCTTTCTACATTGCTCTGACTGAGCCCTTGACCCAAGTCCCAAATTCCTAGTGTATTATATTGCTATATTCTATTGAATTATATCCAATTTTAGATCAAATTTAATTTGTTATGGCTTTAGTAAGTTGGCATCAATCTTAGAAAAAACTAGGCCTAAATAAATTTGGCATAAGGGATTTAATCAAGATGCCATAGCACTTGTATATTACAAGAAACCTAGAATTGGACCTAATTTAAGTAGGTATTTGCTTTAGGCATTCTAGCTTTATTTTAAAGTTTAATAAAAAAGACAAATCCTAAGTTTTCCTTGGTTATTTATGTGCCTTTTTTGCTTATCCTCCCTAGTTATGCTAGGAAGAAAGGTCAAAGGGGTCATGTCCCCTTTAGCTATGGCCACAAAAATTTGGGCCATGCTTTTTTGGCTTGATACTATGCTGGGTCTATTTCTCAATATTGGATTGTTGTGCTTGTTGTAGCTTGTCCATCCTTTCAAAAAACTTTTGGATCCACACCTGAGTTGTGCCTTTAAATAATTATTTTATATAGTATCTATTTTTTGTTTATAAAATACTAAGGAATATTATTTGAAAGATTGTTATTAGGCATTAAAATGCCATATTTTACTTTATTAAACTATAGACTTAGAAAAAATTTCTGCTAGATATATTATTAGCCTATGTTTTTATAAAAACTTAATCTTTCTTAATTAAAGAAAAATAGAAAATTAATACCATTATCCTTTAAAGGCTATAGATTTTCTTCAAATTAAATTTGTTAAATTATAACACTAAATAAAGGCATGGGAACATTTAAAATCTTTGTCTATATTTTGAATTAGTATATATATAATTGACTTTTTATAGTTTCAATACTCTTGTCTTTCAATTGAAAGCATTTGGGAAAAATGTCTAATTTAGTAATTTGGATTAAACTAAATATTATTCTTATTTAAGATTGTCTGATTTTAGTGAAATGTTACAGTCTATAGATCATATCACTTGTATATACATGTAGATATAGCAATATATATAAAATTAAATGCTTAATAGTACTATAATATATGCTGTTCTCCACTTATAATTCTTCCAGTTGCACTGTCAGTTGCCAAGCCTAGCCGCCAAGGCCAACAAGCCATCATGCTTGAGGACAGTCATTCGAGTCTGTCTGGCCAAGCAGTCCAGCCATAGCCAGCAGGCCCCAATCAGTGCTGAGCAATTACTAGCCAATGGTCCAACCATTGTGCCTGACCTGTTGAAAAATGCCGCCTATTCAAATAGGTTAACAATCTACAAATATAAGTACATCCTGCCAGTTAACCTTGTGTCCAGCTTCAAAGTAGTTCAGACTGGCAGCGTTTTGCTGCTTTGCACGGGCAATGGGGTTGCTTGGCTGTGTGGTTTTGATACCACATCGGCATTTACCTATCTGCTGTCGCTCAGCCTGCTCAGCCTTGGCGTGCTGGCTTACGCTTCCCTTCTGCTTCGCCGCATTGTTGGCGAGCTGTCTATTGACGGTCGCAACTCCAACATTGTTTACCTGGCCCACGTCAGCTTCTGGGGCCGGCGGCGTAACCTGGCCGTCCATCGGGACCACCTGGTGTTCACAGAGGAGTCCGGGCATTTCTCTACGCTGGAGGTATCGGGCAATTCGTTCCCATTCTATTTGAGCTTGCGGCCGTCGGCTGTTAGGAGCTGCATACCCGATCAGCTGGAGCAGCTGCTCAAGCCGGAGCTGCGGGTGGCCCAGCTGCTTAAAGAGGCCGCGAATAAGCAGCGTCATCAAAAGCGTCAAGGACAGTGAGCGGGTGCGCTGTCAAAAAATCAAGACGCTGTTGAACTGGCGCGCGCTTGCAAAACAGATGCACTCCTAAGATAGTTCGCGCTTCGGTAGGCGTCCACTTCGATATTTTTCTTTAGTTTCAGTCGGTCAACTTTACAAACTATAATTTCCACACTATAGAAACTGACTTCAGCGAAAGTTGTTCTGAATTGAATTTTCTACGAGTATATCGTAGTTACTGACTGGAGTAAAGGACACGCCCGCTCAAGTGCTCAAGGTTTGTGTCTCTTTTTAGCTCTCTTTCTTCTTTCCCCTCCCATTTCCTCTCTCATCTCCTCTCCTCTGTCTTTCCCCTCTCCCCTCTCTCCCCTCTCTCCCTTCCCCATCTTCCGTCTCCTCTCACCCTCTCACTCCTCGCTCTCCCCTCTACCCTCTCCCCTATCCTCTCTCCCATCCTCCCCTCTCCATCTTCCCTCTTCCCCTCTCCCCCTTCTTCCCTCCATTCTCTCCCCCTCTCCCTCTCCCCTCTTTCCCCTCTTTTCTCCCTCTTCCATCTTATTTTTTGACTTTTATCTCATTTTAAAAACTTTTCTACTGGCAACAAGCACACACGTAATGAGCCGCTATTGGCTGAGAGCAGTCACGTGACAGCAGCTGCTTTGTCCAATTCAATTGTGCAGCTTTGTACGCGCGTGTTGCCAATAGAAACTTCCAAATGAATTCGGAAATTGCGTCTGGATGCATGCTTTGTTCAGTCTTGTAGCACATGCTCTGCAGGCTTATTGAAAGATCCTCGTCTAATCTGTAATTCAATGTATTTAAAGGTACATAGCTAAAAAACCTGTATTGTGTAAAGCAGTTGTCGCGAAAAATACATGTTTGGTGTTCAATATTTCTTGGTTTTCTATTTTAAAGACACAATTGGTATTATGCAATAAACTGTTGACTTGATTGAGTTTGCGGATCTGCTGTCATTTATTTTATAAAAATAAAAATTTTGTTTTATAGAAAAACAGTTGATTGTGTCGATGAGTTTATTTAATTTGTTATGCTGTAACAAAAAGAATGAAGTCGGCACCCATTTAAACTGGGTCTATGAATCTTGCTAGCTTGAAAGGAAACCCTGCTGTTTGCACTTTCTCTTCTCGATGACATCGGCAGTTTTCTTCCTTGAACTTTTAACTGATGACAGGTCTGACAGCTCCGACGAGATGAAGGCCCCGAAGGAAGCAATTTCTGGCAAAGCAACTCTTGTCACATGTTGTGATTGAGAAGCCTCTTTGAGTCCCTCTCGATTCTGGTTTAGTGAGAGGGATTGGAGATTGTCGCTCCAACCAGAATATTTTTTCTTAAAAATTGTGGTGCAAATCTGCAAAAAATCCTTTTCTCTACTCTCATCTCATCGCTATCTCTGTCTCTGTTCTGCTTTATCTCTTTTCCTACTTTACTAGAAATATAACAATTTTTAGTTTCAATATTTCAATTCCACATGGACAATCTTTAAAAGTTCTCTCAGGACTGGACCATTTGGCGCTTCGATTCTGGACTGGACTGGACCATTTGGCGCTTCGATTCTGGACTGGACTGGACCATTTGGCGCTTAGATTCTGGACTGGACTGGACCATTTGGCGCTTAGATTCTGGACTGGACTGGACCATTTGGCGCTTAGATTCTGGACTGGACTGGACCATTTGGCGCTTAGATTCTGGACATGGACTGGACCATTTGGCGCTTAGATTCTGGACTAGACTGGACCATTTGTTCATTATAGCTGGCCTTAGGACTTAAAGTCTCCATTCAGCCCTTAGTTGACATTCCCTTTATACGCTCGTAGCTAAGCAACAAAACATTCGCGTCATTAAAAGATTAGCATTTGGGTGCTTTTTCCTTTGAAAATGGAAAGTTTGCATCCGTTTTTCGCGCAGCTTTACAGCCAGCGATAAAAAGTTCTAAGAAAAAAGTCTCTTCCGTCTAAGTTCTCGTTGGCTCACTCGTCAATAATGTAGGAACAGTGTGCGGAGAGTTCGTTCATGCTCCTTGAAGCTCCAGTGCGGGGTGACGCGAGTTGACTATGAAGGCAAGGTTGAAATGAATTTAGCTCGATTTGTCGCAAAAGATGCAAACATTTTCCTGTTCCGCGCTCTTATCTCGTAAAAACAAAACGACCATTTTTGTAATTAGTAGCTAGCGGTTAATAAAATTAGGATTCATCTAATTAAGCTTCCACTCAAGCGCTTTTTGCACCTGCCTAACATTTCGAGGTCAACGACGCATAGATTAGTCTAATTATAGTTTTGTTTATAATGCTGTTTATTGTTTGTCATCTTTGTGGCACCTGCGACATTATAATTCGCAGCGTGGTCATCGCATGCTTATTACATTATGAGCTTCATGTATTTTCATTTGTTGTATCAACGTAATAACCTTAAGCTAGGCCTTAGCTTAACAATTGATAGCATTTTAAAGACTAGGTCAACAACCATATAAAAATTGATATTGGTAAGCATTGTCTATAGCTCGTATTTAATCATTCAGACAGGTCTAGGAATAGCTACTAATATATGCATGCAAATGGAACTATGCCTACAATAATGGCTTAAGAGTAGCTGTATGCAACAATTTTATTACAAAAATTTCACTTTTGTGTATTTACAACTTAGACTTGGACTTATGAAATATAAACAAAATGAAATGGAAATGAAACTTTTACAATACAACAGAGTAACATCCTGTGCATGCTAAATTAAAGAAATGGTAATCTTCAGGAAATTTGCCTAAAAACGAAACGATTTTGAGTTTTGAGTCGCACGTCCTGTTATACTCCAGTGGTCCTTGGTAATGCATCAAATTTTCTGGAGTTGTCGAAGTCGGGGGTCTTCCTCGAGCGTCACTCGAACCAGACGAAATTTCGTCAACCAATCAAACACAGAATTGTTTTTCGCATATGCACTACAGTCAAAGGCTAGTCAAAGTCGCTTAAAGCTTTGCGACTGCGGCAGGCCACTTTTATAGTCATACTTGAATTAAAAAATCATGGCTGTCCAGTTGAAGAGTGCCAGTTGCCAGGTAGGTGGACGTTTAGAATCAAATTCTGATGCATACGTAGATTGATAGTGCAGCCTTTACATTTGGTTTGTAGGCTCGGAATATCTACATGCTCGTAATTTACCTGGATGTGTGCAATTTTTTTTGCTGCGAATCCTGGATGGCCCTTAAACTTATTGAACGCCCTCGAAAAACACAATTGCCAAGGAAGTACACGAAGCCATCTGAGCTCTACCGCGGGAGAAAAGCTTCATATGTAATCAACAATTAATATTTAAATGCTGAATTTAATGTATTTCGCTTTCTGTGTGCAGCAGAGAAATCTTTAATCAAATTGATAATGAATCATGAATTTCCATGCAATCGAGCCCGGCCGCTGCTTTGATCGAGTCAAGCTAGACACGCAAATGCGCGAGCACTGTACTGAGGCGGATTTCTCTAGGGACCTCACTGCAGGATCAGCTTCATTATCCAATGATTACCAGCCTCTGACTGTCATTGGCCACGATCGTCTGATTGCGAACGCTCTAAAATCAAGATGACACGTCTCTATCGGAGCGTTGCGGATGCCTTGCTGGAATTATTATTTTTTCAGGGTCAATACTGTCAGTATCAAAAAATTTATGGACTTGGATATCATTTACCGACTGGAGCACCTGCCAGGAGCTGATGACGCCAATAATGCAACGTTGGCTGCGCGTGAGCACCTCGGCTTGTGGTTTGTGCGTCATTATCCGAGTAAGTTGTTTACGCAATTTGTTACGCTGCAAATTGGTATGTGCGCGCTCCGCGTTTTTTTGCATGTTGTCTTTATCCTTCATCCCGGACTTTGAGGGTAGTGCATGCAGCTTGTGTGCGTCATGCTTACAAACGCGGAACATCCTGATGGTCTTTCGATAAGAGCTATGTACGAGCGCGTATAGTATTTACCTGATTTATTATTCAAATTAAAGCAACGAGTATATCACGGACGAGCGTATACGTAATTTATCAGCAGTTTTCTATAGTCCTGTCACCAAATTACTGACATTCCTGTCGTCAAAAAATATTTTCCAATTATTATTCAACCTTATTACACCCATGGAGACACAGCTATACAAGTACACAGCAAGGTTCCTTTAGGTTGAAAATGATTTTTACATGTACATGTGACATGTAGCAAAAATCAGTTGTTATTATTACTGAGTTCATTTTATCTCCGTTGGCAGTTTACGTAGTACTAATGTGCCTATCGGCCGTGCTTGGTACCTTCGGTAACATCCTGGTGATTTCAAGCGTGCTCACGGTTAAGGTTGGTAACTAATCGATTAATTTAAACGAAAAGCATTTGAAACCTTCTCTACATGTACCTTCTAATGCAGATCGGCGTAATCTTATAAATGTTTTATTTTGCAGAAGCTTCGCTCCGCGACTAACAATAAATTCATAATTAACCTGGCCTTCGCTGACGTCACAGTCACCGGCATGGTCATCCCGATGAATATTGTTGGTAAGTCTTTCCTAGTACTTAAACCCCAGAGCTTCATGCTTGCTGGCGAGAGCAGAAAAGATTTTCAGATTGCCATCTGGTTAACTTCTGTGCTAAGAATTTAAGTCGGTCAAAGTCAGCAGTTGTGAAATCAATAGCGCATTTGCGAATGGCCAAGACGGGAAAGGCTCAAGTAGACTTCGAACTGATTGAAAGCGACAATTGCAAGGAAGTTGAAGAACAGGTGACAGGATCGGGAAATAAAGGAAATGTTTTTAATGAGAACACTCTTGAAAACATCCGATTAAGCATGAAAGCAGGGCAGCCGTGTTAAATCGATGTGTCAATATTAATTTGGCTAAATCATTAGCTTTTGTCGCATTGAATTAGAGCATGGGCAAGGTCACAGTCTCATGACAGAACTCTCAGGAAAGTCTCAGGAAGATGTCCCACGGGTAAACACCTGTAAGCATGCAATAAACTTGCATAGGTAAACACCTTATCATAACGCTCCCAAGGACTACTAGACTACATAAGGAAGTGTTCCTAGTGGTCCTTGAACGCTCCCTTTATGATTCCCAGTCTATTTCATCAAGAAAAATAATTACGTCAAACAGGCGTCTTCTACGGTGAAGAGTTCTTCGCAGGCTTACCCGGCTTGTGCTCAACCATCGGCTTCTTCTGCCTGACCTCGTGTTTCTGCTCCCTGCTCAACATTGGCGCCATCGCGTTCAACCGCTACATCTGCATCTGCCGTAATGCTAGCTACGTGCGAATATTTAGCAATAGAAACACTAAAATAGCCTGCTTCTCATTGTGGATCTTCAGCGCAATTGCGGGTAAAATTGTGGATTTTTTGTGTCAAACTTCGACAACATGTAGCTGTGCTGAATTTTATGTGACAATTGTAGTAAACACTGGCCTTTTCAGTACAAAAAGTCAAATTAGTTTTACAGCGTAATGTATATGAGATTTTTATGATGTACATGGATGGAATAGAAACTATCAGCCTGTTGTCTAGGGGAATTCCAGCCTAGTGACTGAGGGGATTCAAGCCAAATGTCTGAGGGAATACCAGCCCTGGTTTCTGAAGGAATTCCAGCCTAATGTCTGAGGGAATTCCAGCCTGTTTTCTGAAGGGATTCTACCCTAATGTCTGAGGGAATTCCAGCCTGTTTTCTGAAGGGATTCTACCCTAATGTCTGAGGGAATTCCAGCCTGTTTTCTGAGGGGATTCTAGCCTTATGTCTGAGGGAATTCCAGCCTGTTTTCTGAGGGGATTCTAGCCTTATGTCTGAGGGAATTCCAGCCTGTTTTCTGAGGGGATTCTACCCTAATGTCTGAGGGAATTCCAGCCTGTTTTCTGAAGGGATTCTACCCTAATGTCTGAGGGAATTCCAGCCTGTTTTCTGAAGGGATTCTACCCTAATGTCTGAGGGAATTCCAGCCTGTTTTCTGAGGGGATTCTAGCCTTATGTCTGAGGGAATTCCAGCCTGTTTTCTGAGGGGATTCTACCCTAATGTCTGAGGGAATTCCAGCCTGTTTTCTGAGGGGATTCTACCCTAATGTCTGAGGGAATTCCAGCCTGTTTTCTGAGGGGATTCTAGCCTTATGTCTGAGGGAATTCCAAGCTAGTGTCTGAGGGAATTCAAGTCTGTTGTCTGAGCAATTCTCTTGGGGACCATTTTCGATGGATCTCCTATTCGATTTGCAGTTTCTCCGAACTTTTTCGGCTGGGGCGCCTTCAGCTTCGACGACAAGCAGTTCGTGTGCGCGTACGACCGTCTCGCCGACTTCTCCTACACACTGTTCTTCGCTGTGGTTGGGATCTACATCCCCTGCTGGTCATTGGCGTGTCCTACGCCAGAATCTACCTGTTTGTGCGCAGATCGCGCCAGCGCCTCTCATCTTCATCAGCTTCGCAATCCACTTCGAGCTCCGGCCTCTTTAATTCAACGTCTACCACTGGACACCGCAGGCTCCGCCGTGAACTGGTCATGCTCCGAACTTTCTTTGTCGTGTTCGTGACCTACGCATTCTGCTGGATTCCCTACGCAACCATCGTGGTGACTGACGTGTCCAACAGTTTCCCAGTGCAGGTGCACGCGTTTGCTGTGCTGCTGTGCCACTCTAATTCCTCGTTTAATTGCATTATCTACGGCCTCTTTAATCGGCAGTTTCGAGACGCTTATCTCAGTATAATCTGCAGGCTGCGCTGCTCTGGTAAGTTCAGAATCTTTGAGTCAGCTGCATGCACTAGTAGTGAGTGCCTCTGAGTCCTCATCGGCAAACTCACTTCATCAAACCAATCCTTCCAGTCGACAGGCCTCGCCAAGCCGGTCGCGTGATGGCCAACAACCGCCATGGTGGCCCCACTTCTTCGGCCAACGATGACAACACGGGCTTGCTGGAAATGCGCAGGGTTGACGGACAGGTCGGAACTAACAGCGACTCGCGCGACTCATGAGTGCCGATTTCTGTCGACAATTGTTTTGACAATTGACTGTGCCGTCGACCGCACTTTGACTGAAGAAAGTACAAGTGCGCTCGTGTTGGGGCTCGTGTGTGCACGAAGTTCGTCCGGAAGGTTGTCGTGCGCTTCACAGCCATGAGGACCAGCCCCCAAGGCGCACAGAGTGTACATGCCTGGTGATTAGACAGTCAGGACCGCTGTACACCCTGTGTGAGCGTGTGCATGAGTGCTGTGCCTGCGTACAGTATTGGCGCGCTTGTATTGTGCTCAGGAGCCAGCGGAATGGGCAGAATTGCCGTCAGCGCTGGTTGTTTGACGATTTTGCCAAAGGCATTGCGCGAGGGTGCCCGCAGCCCTCTTGTAAATATTATTAATATTATTATTAACGTGTGTGTAGCAGTGTCCATGTGTAGCAGTGTGTATGCATCGACTTATTCGAGACTGAATGGCGTTCCATTGAGCAACTATTGACGATCCTAGAAGGGAAACTAAAGTAACAGTGCTTGTAATCTTAAAGAACAGTAAATACTCTATTATATATGTATATGACATCACCTATTTGTTTAAGTTTTTGTCCTGCGGGCTGCGCCCACTAAATCGTTCACGAATACACACACCTATTCACCCTGATACGCTTCTAGGATGGATAAAATGGCAATTTTTCGCTTTTGGCATATTTTTTTGAAACTGCACATTGACAGAGCAATATGCGTTGTTATAGTTTTACTTCTCTTCTTGCCTCTCTCTCTCTCTCTCTCTCTCTCTCTCTCTCTCTCTCTCTCTCTCTCTCTCTCTCGGGTGGCAAAAACTTTCTGGCAAAGGCTAAAACTTCATTTTCTCCCCCCCTCTCTCTCGTGTTTCTCCTTTCTCTGTCCTGTCAAATGCGACGGTGCAAGAGAAGGCATGCAGCTTGAAGAACAAAAGACCGCTTGAAATAGTTGGGGCTGGTTGGACTTTTTTATTAGCTAAGGCGAGCTCTCCAAACAGCTCAAAACCATTTATTATTATTTTTATATTTTTCAAACCACGAAAGGTGAAGCTGAAGCAGAACTCAAGCTGTGGCTTCTGTTTCGCAAGCTTTTCGAGCCGGCAGGTAGCAGGACGGCTAAGAAGGCAACATTTTAAACCGTACACCAACATTCATTATTCATGTACGACCAGCCGCTGTGTAATATTTACTGTCTCAACCTCTGCTGTTAGCATTAGAATAATAAGTATTCAATTACTTTAAGTATAAAGCAGGCTATAAAGCTTTCGAGTTAAGAATGAAAGTACAAATCGTCTTTCTGATCTGATACAGTCACGTGACATCTGGCTCCAGCATCCAACTCCCCTAAGCGTCGCCTGACATAAAACTCAGTCAAAAATGAATTTATGGACTTGGGGTAATGATGCACAGCTAAAATACTTGTGCCCTCGCAGTGCTGGCGGTACTTTCTCAACAAAATTGAACAGGCAAAGTTGCCCAGCTCCATAAAAGACAGTCAATGCGCATTTTGAAAGTTTTCTATCTCACTACCCTCCTTTCAATTTGACAATGCCTGGGGTGGCGCAGACTACTTAGTGGCAGGAGTTTGTTGAGATATCTAAATAGATAGATAGATAGATAGATAGATATATAGATAGATAGATAGATAGATAGATAGATAGATAGATAGATAGATAGATAGATAGATAGATAGATAGATAGATAGATAGATAGATAGATAGATAGATAGATAGATAGATAGATAGATAGATAGATAGATAGATAGATAGATAGATAGATAGATAGATAGATAGATAGAGAGATAGATAAGATAGATAGATAGATAGATAGATAGATAGATAGATAGATAGATAGATAGTTAGATAGATAGTTAGATAGATAGATAGATAGATAGATAGATAGATAGATAGATAGATAGATAGATAGATAGATAGATAGATAGATAGATAGATAGATAGATAGATAGATAGATAGATAGATAGATAGATAGATAGATAGATAGATAGATAGATAGATAGATAGATAGATAGATAGATAGATAGATAGATAGATAGATAGATAGATAGATAGATAGATAGATAGACAGATGCCGGCTATTCCATGGCCTGAGCACACTCTCTTCGCACGGCACAGCCCGGCCGCATGCAAGCATATTTCAATGCGTGGGTGAAGCTGCCTCAGCTGCAGGCTTCATTTTTCTGTGCCCAACGAATCCACCCGCACCTCCCCCTCTTCGATAATAAGCTGGGACAGCTGAGCTCTTCCTTCGCCATCCATTTTAGTCGCAGGATTGCGGCGGCCCGCCTTGGTATTGTGACACGCCCTCCACCCCAGCCTCCACTCTAGCAGATGCAGCTACGCCCAGCGCTATTGCCGAGCGCAGCACAATAGAAAATTTAAACGCAGTGGACAGGAAGGCGTGGTGAGCCCACCGCGCAGGCAGTGCTGCCCTCTCGGGCCCACCCATTCGCCCGCTGCAGCCGCCCGAACTCAGAGTTGGTTTCGGGGGGGGGGGGCAGCTGCTCAGAAAGATAGATAGATGGAGAGCCAGAGCCTCAGGCAGGCAGGTTCAGAGACTCCCCGCCCGGCTTTGGCTAGCGAAAGCAAATCGAAAAGCCAGATGTCGTCCTCGCAGGCCAGCTCAACCGTCGAGCGGAAGAAGATTCTGCGCGCCCGTGTAAAAGTTTGGGGCCGACTCACCCTGCGCCCGGAGGAGGTGTTCAACGTTGACAAGGCGGAGCAGGTCATTCACAGAGCGTTGGACGGCAAGCACAATGTGCAAACCTCCGTCAAGCTGTACAATGAAGGCCTGCGCATTGGCGACAAAGGCGTCCTGGCCACTCTGGCCGCCGAGTTTATCCCATACATCAGCGTCTCGGCCTTCATCTCACTGCGGGAGACGCCAACCCTGCTGGCTCTGTGCAACAAACTTGGGAATAAATCCAACGTGACGGTACTGCAGTTCAAAGACGTCGCCGCTCTGGAAGCTGTTTGCAACGTCATCGACCGCCAGCGCCACCTCATGGCCAAGGGCAGCGGCGCCGCCACGCCCAGCCATCCGGCCAGCTCCCTGAGCCGCTCAGAGGCGCCGGTCCAGCAGCAGCGACAGCAGCCGAAGCTGCAGCAGCCACCGCCGGCTGTTATAGTTACGGAGGTCAAAGACGAAGCACTGGAGGAGAGCACTGCGACTGAGGCGTCACCGTCAACCAGCGCGAAGATCACCGCCACAACTACGACTTCGAAGAGTGTCACTCAGCCAGAAGACGTGTCGGTTGTGGTTGCCAGCAGCAGCGGCAACAGCGGTGACGGCGGCAGAGTTGAGCTTTTCGAGAAGCGACCGTTCGCCACCGACATCACGCAGCCGCCGTCGAGTGCCGCGGTCACCGCCGTTGTCCACTCGCCGCTGGCGCCGTCGAACTCGGAGACGAAAATCGTTACTGTCGAGGACGAAGAAGACTTCCGCACCAGCATCGTGTTCGGCGAGGAAGTGCGCTCACTGGAGGGTCCCGCCAATGAGACAGTCGTGACTGAGTCTTCGGAGCGGCAGCAGCGCATGGAGGCGTTGCTGCAGCAGCGCTCCAACGGTCACGCAGTAAGCGAAACCACCAGCAAGCGGTCGTCAAACGGCCCGATCGAGACCGTCATTCTCAACTACGACGAAGTGGACACCGAGGGCACCCACGCCGTGTTCGACACGCCAGACGGGCCGCCGATTCAGCTGAACGAGAGCGCGGACAATGTTCGTTTGAGACGACCGCAGAGCTTGCTGGTGAGCAGCACCTGAGCTACTAGCTGAATTGAGAGTTGAATGAATTGAATTGAGACTGACGTATGAGTAGTAAAAAAGATGATGTAGGCTTAAATACTCATTGTTGGCCTATACTGATTGAGTCCGAGTCTCAAAATCATCATGGCTCTGGTAATGATAATCGCTATGGTAGGCCTTACATAAACATCAATGATAAGACAGTTTTGCATTAATCAAACTAAAATGCAGGTGACAGCCAGCAGCAGCTCGAACTCCGGCAGCGCCAAGCAGACCAGCGCCAGTCGCTGCGTGGTCACCAGCTTTAGCAGCGGCCGTTCGGACAGCCCGTCGGACGGTCAAAGCGTCCACCTGCGCTCCTCGCCGAATGCTGATCGGTCCTTCCGGACATCAACCGTGATTTACCGGGACTCGCTGGACAGTCCGAACGAACGGCCGAGGGTCACCTACATGTCCGGCGGCCAGCAGCAGCGGGTGGTATACGCTGGTGCGCCAAGCCCGCAGCAGCAGCAGCAGCAGCTGGTGAGGCTGGTGCCGGTCGGCTCAGCCAGGCGCAAGGTTGTACAGACGCGCCATCAGCCGCAGTTGTACACTATTCAGCCGGTGGCAGCTAGCGGCAGGGAGAACGGCGTCTACCCGAACGCTAAATAAGCCCGAGCTAAATATAAGCCTTGATGACGGTTTTGAGAAAGAAATGCTCAAAATTGTACTATTTCAGTAATTTAGAACCTCCATTTTTATTGCTTGATGTGCGCGTGGGCGTTAGTATTGAGTCAGTGTTTAGAACTCTACTAGTACTTACTAGTAAGTACATTACTCGTAGGCTGCAAGAGTCGCTCGGTCCAAGAACTTCTTAAACGCTGGCCACACCTCACAGCGATTGCTCAGCTTCTAATAAAAATCCCAAATTATTTTTATGTATGAGATCTTAGGGAAGCCCCGACAACCTGTTCACGACTCAGCCTTGAGTCGTAATCCTTTGCCAGCGCATGTGAGCGGCAGTCATTCTAATTTTCGAATCGTCTTCAGCCGAGGATCGAATCGCTTGCGAGTTCAAATTAATTAACCAACCGCTTTTGCGTGCAAGCTTTGACAACGCACTGGACTACACTCGTAGGATTTGTTTTCGAAGCCCTTACTCTGTCAATATTTACTGCGATGATTCTCCCCGCCTCCTGCGTCATCATGTTTTTCCCCTATTCAAAAACATATCATCTTCAATTCAATGCGCTCGCTGTAATTTATGCGCTGGTTAGATTAAATAGGGCCTTTTTATTCTTGAGTGTACTCATTCCAATTATTAATTTATGACTATTTTACCGGTAGACTAAAGCAACTCAATATAGAGGATTTCGGCCGGTTGCACCTTTGTCTACTTAATTCTGGCTGTTTTTTTCCATTACAATTGTTTTTATTTTTAAAATTGTCTCTATTTCTCCAAAAAATCGTTTAAAAAAGCCACCTTGTTTTCAATTTGGTGCCGAAAATGTCTAGCTAAGTACTTTTAAGCCCGAGAGTTGCGCGAGTAAAAATAATTACCATTCTATTTGGTTTGTTTTCGAGCTGTATTGTTTTTGGTATAAGGAAACTACTGCTGTACTGTGTGATAAAATAAACTATTTTATTCAACTATTTTGCTGCCACCCTACTATAATTAGTTAATGGTTAGTTTTAATTTTTGCTTTGATTGATTTTCATCTACTTTTAGGCGAGGCCAAGTAGTTGAGTTACGCCCAGCTTTGCAAACCCTAAAGTGCACGAACGTCTAAACTACTACTTAAAGTAGGCGCTTTCAAATTCTAATCTTATGAGACGCTCCTCTCGTGGGCCCGAATTGCCCGACCAACAAGCCTCAGAACAGGTTAATTTTCGAACACAAAATACCCCAGTTTCATGCATCTGGCCGAACGTGGAATCGAGCTCAGGTACCGTGCGTACTCGTATTCCATAAAAGATAATATTTTAACAAAAATAAAATTTCAAACTCGTTTTGTTAAATTCACTACTCTACACGCTAATAAGCGACACAAAGATGCCATATAGATATTTTTATTTTTATTCATTTCCAGTCCGAATTTTAGTGTAAGAATTCTACAGATTAAAATAAGATTTGAGGAGCCAGTTAACAAGCATTGGGATAAAAAATTGACCCTTTGATGTATATAGCATGGAGCACTAGGAGCAGTTATCAAGGCTCCTTCACATAGTGCTTGGATCTAGTTTGAACGGATGTAATTAACAATTAATGATGAAGCCTGGCAGAGGTAGAGAAAAAAATATGTACAGAGGGACAGATTAATAGATTATCAGTGTTTAGGAATGCGAATCACCCATCGACATGTTTTGTTACACCCAAATGTATCACTGCGGACACACAGGACATGTACTGTAGTATTGGCTAGATGACAGGCTAGGTCAGTTATATCGGCTTGGCCGATTGTTTGTCTACTTTCAGTTCAGTAGTAAGGAAGCATATGTAAGCTATTTTATAAAAAGAACGGCAGCTGGAGTGACTTCCAGCCGGTAAACGGCTTGCTATTGGCGCAGCCGTTAATGTACATTAACCAGCACCGCTGAGAATGTACATGGCAGGCAGCTTTAGGTTGGAACTGCGAGAAAGACAAGTAAAAATTGGGCGGCGGGCCGGGGGGGGGTAGAGGTTTGGTGGGTAAAGGCGCGGGGGGTTACGAGGCTAAAGAAGGGGGGCCAATAAACAAGTCCTGTCATAAAATACATTAAAATGCTTTGTATTTTACTTTCTACTGAACTGAAAGTAGCTTATACGCAATGTGCGCCGATTTTTGTCCGCCCATCTAGTAAGATATGATGGCATCTGAGATTTTCAAGGTCCTCAGGATGTTAAAACGATGTTAATAAGACATATATCGCGGAGCCTGTGGCCTGTGGCTCCTCGATTTTGGGCGCAATAACAAACATGTCAAAGGAGGTGGGATTGATTCCTTGGTATTTTTCCTCAGCTCAGCATGGTGATAAAACGCGTTAAATGACAGGAACCATAATAAATGAAGCAGTTTTTTCGCCAAGTACATGAACATTGAGAATTTTTTGAACAATTAAAAGCCCTTAATACTCGTATAATGATTAATTTGAGCTCTTTAGTATCTAATAAGCTAGCTATAATTCCAAGATGTATACTACAATAATGACGCTATTCATCATGTAGTAATTTACTACTGTCATAAATAAAACTAAACATCGCATGAAAATCAGTGCAGTAGTGGTGTGACTGGCAAGATAACTATTTAAAACGGTTACTTAATGGGAGAAAAACAAGCAGGCTATAGGGAATTCTGTGTCGAAGGAGGAATAAACCAACGCGTGTCTGAATACAGTTTTGCGCTATTTTCGGAACGAATGCTGAGCTAGACAGATAAACACAGAGAGAGATAGAGACAGGTTAATGATAATATGCTACTTTCAATTAAATGAATGATGGCACAGAAAATGCATTCGTACTACTTACTGGTAGTAGAACGGGTGCCCGCGTAAAAAAACGGAGAGGAGAACTGGTCACGGATTTGTATATAGTGCTTCGGAATTTTCTGGCTTGCAGAAATTGAAATTCAAAAGATAAAATCGAGTTTTTATAGTGCAAAAAAACTGGTGCCCGCAATAATGCGAATGGGCTTGACTAGATGTTACTATCTATAACAATCAATAGATCAATCACAAAGATAGGATGCATTCTCTGCGCATGGACAGCTGCAGAAAAGGAAAAAATATTCATCATCGACATAAAATATCGATGGCTTACAACAAACTAGAATAAAATAAATTGGTATTGCAAGAATCAGCTGGAGTTAATCACAAGCGCGCAAGTTCTTATAAGTACCAAAATCACTCGCTGCAGCCAATACGCTCGGGTGCGAGGGGCTGACACGAACGCGAGCCAATGTGGGTGCAATATTAGTAATAACAGGTGATACACTGTCTAAACAAAAAAGTGAAATAGAATAATATATCCGCTTTTAAAAATGCCCGTCTCTACTAACGAAAAATAGTGGACTGAGCTGCATGAAAGTAAAACCCACAAAAATTGTAAAAAAAAGATTACAGCAAAATATTGCAAAGGACACGACCAAAGTCCATAAAAAAGCATAAAAACACGGAACTGTAGCTGACGGACAGCCCGAGCCTAGCTAACTAATATGATCAATTAGAAAAGAACAAATCGTTTTAAAATTTAAAATTCTGGTGTAAGTTGGGCATTTGGATTGTTAGTTCCCCATCAAAAAGCGCCTCATTAAAAAGTGACCTGACCGTAGCAACACCACTGGGACTGAGCCATATAAAGCATCGACCACTCCACTGCGCCTAAGTCATATAAAACACCCACCACCCCACTACGCCTGAGCCATATAAAGCATCGACCACCCCACTGCGCCTGAGCCATATAAAGCATCCACCACCCCACTGCGCCTGGGCCATATAAAGCATCCACCACCCCACTGCGCCTGAGCCATATAAAGCATCCACCACCCCACTGCGCCTGAGCCATATGAAGCATCCACCACCCCACTGCGCCTGAGCCATATAAAGCACCCACCACCCCACTGCGCCTGAGCCATATAAAGCACCCACCACCCCACTGCGCCTGAGCCATATAAAGCACCCACCACCCCACTACGCCTGAGCCATATAAAGCACCCACCACCCCACTACGCCTGAGCCATATAAAGCACCCACCACCCCACTACGCCTGAGCCATATAAAGCACCTACCACCCCACTGCGCCTAAACGATACAAAGCCCTCACCACTCCGGTCGATAATACCGGTCAACAAAGAGGAAAAATAGAAGAAAATGAATTTAGTTCCAATCGACGATCAAAAGGAAATAAAAAATTAATCAAAGCCTATATTTGAAAAAGTAAATAACTTCTACAACTCAAAAGTTGATTGAATTTCTCAGGCGTTCGATTCCCTTCGCTCCGGTGTGTTGCTGCCCGATGGCGGCTCAACAACAATGGCCGGCGCATTCAGCAGGCTCTGGCGAACCTCTTGACCGGCTGGGTCTTCGGTGGCCCCCTGCTGTGATCGGTTCTTGCCGGCGGCGGCCGATGACTTTCCGCGGCCCCTGCGGAATAATCGGCGGGTAGTCAGCAGGGAATCAATGGGGAGTCAGCGGAGGCATTTGCGAGTAGTTTTAATGACCCAACGGGGAATTGTTTCAAAAAGTCAGCAGGAATTCAGCGAAAAAATAGCTGGCAACTAATAGTATATTAGTAGAAATTTCAGTATAAGTCAGCGAGGAATTTGTAAGGGGTCATGCAGAGGGAGGCAGCAGGGTGTTCAGTAGGGAGTCAGAGGGGAATCAGCAGGGTGTTCAGTAGGGAGTCAGAAGGGAATCAGCAGGTGTTCAGTAGGGAGTCAGAAGGGAATCAGCAGGTGTTCAGTAGGGAGTCAGAAGGGAATCAGCAGGTGTTCAGTAGGGAGTCAGAAGGGAATCAGCAGGTGTTCAGTAGGGAGTCAGAAGGGAATCAGCAGGTGTTCAGTAAGGAGTCAGAAGGGAATCAGCAGGTGTTCAGTAGGGAGTCAGAGGGGAATCAGCAGGGTGTTCAGTAAGGAGTCAGAGGGGAATCAGCAGGTGTTCAGTAGGGAGTCAGAGGGGAATCAGCAGGTGTTCAGTAGGGAGTCAGAAGGGAATCAGCAGGTGTTCAGTAGGGAGTCAGAGGGGAATCAGCAGGGTGTTCAGTAGGGAGTCAGAGGGGAATCAGCAGGTGTTCAGTAGGGAGTCAGAGGGGAATCAGCAGGGTGTTCAGTAGGGAGTCAGAGGGGAATCAGCAGGTGTTCAGTAGGGAGTCAGAGGGGAATCAGCAGGTGTTCAGTAGGGAGTCAGAGGGGAATCAGCAGGTGTTCAGTAGGGAGTCAGAGGGGAATCAGCAGGGTGTTCAGTAAGGAGTCAGAGGGGAATCAGCAGGTGTTCAGTAAGGAGTCAGAAGGGAATCAGCAGGTGTTCAGTAGGGAGTCAGAAGGGAATCAGCAGGTGTTCAGTAGGGAGTCAGAAGGGAATCAGCAGGTGTTCAGTAAGGAGTCAGAAGGGAATCAGCAGGTGTTCAGTAGGGAGTCAGAGGGGAATCAGCAGGGTGTTCAGTAAGGAGTCAGAGGGGAATCAGCAGGTGTTCAGTAGGGAGTCAGAGGGGAATCAGCAGGTGTTCAGTAGGGAGTCAGAGGGGAATCAGCAGGTGTTCAGTAGGGAGTCAGAGGGGAATCAGCAGGTGTTCAGTAGGGAGTCAGAGGGGAATCAGCAGGGTGTTCAGTAGGGAGTCAGAGGGGAATCAGCAGGTGTTCAGTAGGGAGTCAGAGGAAATCAGGCGATCAGGTGCATATAAAATGGCTACTCACTTAGCCTTCTTCTTGTCATCGGCACCGGAGCCGGCCGTGAGGTTTCGCCAGATGGAGGTCTGCCCCAGCTCAACGGACACGTTGAACTGCCCCTCACCGGCTTTGGGCTCGCCAACAGTGCTCATGGGGAGTTCCACGGTGACTGGCTGGTCGCCCCCGACTCCGGCCGAGTCGGAAGTGCCGGGTTTCTGCTTCCGGCCAAGATGCATGGGCGGCATGATGTCGTCCAGCCATTTCAGCTCCGTCTGGTCAAACAGGTAGTCCAGCGCCTTGCGAACGAAGCACATTGCCAGCACCATGATGGGGAACAGGATCGAGATTTTCTTGATGGCCTTCACCACCCACAGTAGCACCAGGCATAGCACCTGGATGATGGTGAACTTGTGCACCTGGGTCAGCTTCACGTGTCTGAGAATTGGGTGGGCGAACGTTCAGTTTTTTTAGTTTTCATCCGGCAGTTATAATTAAATGTCTGGAAAAGATAAAACGGATACTAGGGTGGAAGGATAGATATCCGGTGGGAGAATAGATACTAGGGTGGAAGAATAGAAATCCGGTGGGAGAATAGATACTAGGGTGGAAGAATAGATATCCGGTGGGAGAATAGATACTAGGGTGGGAGAATAGATATCCGGTGGGAGAATAGATACTAGGGTGGAAGAATAGATATCCGGTGGGAGAATAGACACCATGGTGAGAGAATAGAAACCCGGTGGGAGAATAAATACTAGGGTGGGAGAAGAGATATTCGGTCCGAGAATAGACATTCGGTAGCAGAATAGATACTAGGGTGTGAGAATAGATATTCAGTGGAAGAATAGATATTCAGTGGAAGAATAGATATTCTGTGGAAGAATAGATATTCAGTGGAAGAATAGATATTCAGTGGAAGAATAGATATTCAGTGGAAGAATAGATATTCAGTGGAAGAATAGATATTCAGTGGAAGAATAGATATTCAGTGGAAGAATAGATATTCAGTGGAAGAATAGATATTCAGTGGAAGAATAGATATTCAGTGGAAGAATAGATATTCTGTGGAAGAATAGATATTCAGTGGAAGAATAGATATTCAGTGGAAAAATAGATATTCAGTGGAAGAATAGATATTCAGTGGAAGAATAGATATTCAGTGGAAAAATAGATATTCAGTGGGAGAATAGACATCCGAGTGACTAGAATTTTTTGAATAGTCCACAATTTGAGAAGCCAAACAAAAAAAGAAAGGACAATTTAGACAACTAAAGAGCGCCGCCACCTCACCTGAGATAGATGTAATCGGGCTGGTACTTCTGCGGCATGAAGAACAGGCCGATGCGCTGCACAAGCTGAATGCCGTTCAGCGAGGAGACGCCCATGAAGAGGAACACGCCGTAGAGCACGGGCATGGGGATGTTCTGCAGCACCGGAGTCATGAATACGGACAGCCCGATGAGCAGGAATATCATGAATCCCGTCAGGCGGTTCTCCCTGCGTGTTGGAGCGGGGAGGCAGACGCTTAACTAACTAACTATCGGACTGACTAACTAACTAACTAACTAACTAACTAACTAACTAACTAACTAACTAACTAACTAACTAACTAACTAACTAACTAACTAACTAACTAACTAACTAACTAACTAACTAACTAACTAACTAACTAACTAACTAACTAACTAACTAACTAACTAACTAACTAACTAACTAACTAACTAACTAACTAACTAACTAACTAACTAACTAACTAACTAACTAACTAACTAACTAACTAACTAACTAACTAACTAACTAACTAACTAACTACCTAACTAACTAACTAACTAACTAACTAACTAACCTGCAGCCAAGGAACTTTGGCCGCTCTCCTGGCGCGGTCGATTCGCTTTCGATCTTCAAGGACATCACGTGATTGATGGACAGCACGGTGGCGGCCACGAACCAGGGGATGCCCAGCACGGAGTTGACGCCAATTAGGAAGGCCACAACCAGCAAATCCAGGTGATAGCCCAGCCCCTTCTTCAGCTTGTTCTCCTTCCTATTGACAATCACAGCCGTGATCTGCTGGTCCATAAAGATGAGGATCGTGGCCAGCAGAGCTGGGAACAGCGCAATAACGATGGTGTACCAAGGATTCTGGTTGCGGCGGCCCAGCGGAGTGATCAGCCAGCCCCGGGTCTCGTATCCGAGCGTGGGCTCAAAGATGGTGGGCACGTCGAGCTTGGGAGTGTGCAGCCCCATCAGCCTGTCAGCCAGCGTCATGAACACTATGGCCAGCATCACGGCGAAGTCGCTGATCAGCGAGCGGACAAAGTTCGGGAAGAAGCCGGAGTTGCGCATCATCTTCAGGCCGTAGCTGATGACGAAGGTGCCAATGAAGAGCAGGCAGGAGAAGAAGAACACGTCCGGCACAGCGTAGGTGCCGCAGCCGCTGCCAAGCCACAGGCCCTGGTTCTGGGTGCAGGCTTTGTTGATGGAGAACCAGTCCCAGGTCCAGTAGTTCATTGCCGAGTAGTTGGCGAAGTAGCGCGGCTCGGCGGCCTTCTGGCTGGCATTCGCCCGCCAGGCTGGGTAGCTGGGCACGCGCAGGTTCTGGCCTGGCGGCAGCGGCTTCAAGTTGGACTGGTTCACCTCCGGATCCTGGATGCAGGAGCAGTTGAAGTCCGGCCTGTAGTTCGGGTGCCAGCCGGTGTTTACCGGATAGTGGTTCTCGATTTTCAGCAGCTTCTTGAATGCCTCCACTATGAATATGAGAGCGATCAGGCCGGCAAAGGACTCCTCGGTGAAGCGGGTGATGTACCTGAGTAGCGGTGGGGGTTGAGATCAATGCGACCTTTGCTCACTGCATTAACTCGTGAAATTTGGCGGTGAGAGAAGTTTGATTTCTTATTTTTCTAGGGGGTGAGTAGCCTATAGAAGTTGCAGTCATCTAAGAGGTCTCTCTCGGATCTCATTCTTGGGAATCTCTCTTGATACCTTACTCTAACACAGTATCTTAATCTCAGATCTCACTCTCAGATCTCACTTTTAGATCTACTCTCAGATCTCACTCTCAGATCTCACTCTCAGATCTCACTCTCGGATCTCACTCTCGGATCTCACTCTCGGATCTCACTTTTATATCTCACTTTTAGATCTACTCTCAGATCTCACTCTCAGATCTTACTTTCAGATCTCACTTTCAGACCTCAATTTCAGATCTCACTCTCAGATCTCACTTTCAGATCTCACTTTCAGATCTCACTTTCAGATCTCACTCTCAGATCTCACTCTCAGATCTCACTTTCAGATCTCACTTATAGACCTCACTTATAGATCTCACTTATAGATCTCACTTTCAGATCTCACTTTCAGATCTCACTCTCAGATCTCACTCTCAGATCTCACTCTCAGATCTCACTCTCGGATCTCACTCTCGGATCTCACTCTCGGATCTCACTTTTATATCTCACTTTTAGATCTACTCTCAGATCTCACTCTCGGATCTTACTTTCAGATCTCACTTTCAGACCTCAATTTCAGATCTCAATTTCAGATCTCACTCTCAGATCTCACTTTCAGATCTCACTCTCAGATCTCACTCTCAGATCTCACTTTCAGATCTCACTTATAGATCTCACTTTCAGATCTCACTCTCAGATCTCACTCTCAGATCTCACTTTCAGATCTCACTCTCAGATCTCACTCTCAGATCTCACTCTCAGATCTCACTCTCAGGTCTCACTCTCAGATCTCACTCTCAGGTCTCACTCTCAGATCTCACTTTCAGATCTCACTTATAGACCTCACTTATAGACCTCACTTATAGATCTCACTTATAGATCTCACTTTCAGATCTCACTTTCAGATCTCACTCTCAGATCTCACTTTCAGATCTCACTCTCAGGTCTCACTCTCAGATCTCACTTTCAGATCTCACTTATAGACCTCACTTATAGACCTCACTTATAGACCTCACTTATAGATCTCACTTATAGATCTCACTTTCAGATCTCACTTTCAGATCTCACTCTCAGATCTCACTCTCAGATCTCACTTTCAGATCTCACTTATAGACCTCACTTATAGATCTCACTTATAGATCTCACTTTCAGATCTCACTTTCAGATCTCACTCTCAGATCTCACTCTCAGATCTCACTCTCAGATCTCACTCTCGGATCTCACTCTCGGATCTCACTCTCGGATCTCACTTTTATATCTCACTTTTAGATCTACTCTCAGATCTCACTCTCAGATCTTACTTTCAGATCTCACTTTCAGACCTCAATTTCAGATCTCAATTTCAGATCTCACTCTCAGATCTCACTTTCAGATCTCACTCTCAGATCTCACTCTCAGATCTCACTTTCAGATCTCACTTATAGATCTCACTTTCAGATCTCACTCTCAGATCTCACTCTCAGATCTCACTTTCAGATCTCACTCTCAGATCTCACTCTCAGATCTCACTCTCAGATCTCACTCTCAGGTCTCACTCTCAGATCTCACTCTCAGGTCTCACTCTCAGATCTCACTTTCAGATCTCACTTATAGACCTCACTTATAGACCTCACTTATAGATCTCACTTATAGATCTCACTTTCAGATCTCACTTTCAGATCTCACTCTCAGATCTCACTTTCAGATCTCACTCTCAGGTCTCACTCTCAGATCTCACTTTCAGATCTCACTTATAGACCTCACTTATAGACCTCACTTATAGACCTCACTTATAGATCTCACTTATAGATCTCACTTTCAGATCTCACTTTCAGATCTCACTCTCAGATCTCACTCTCAGATCTCACTCTCAGATCTCACTCTCAGATCTCACTTTCAGATCTCACTTATAGACCTCACTTATAGATTTCACTCTCAGATCTCACTTTCAGATCTCACTTATAGATTTCACTCTCAGATCTCACTTTCAGATCTCATTTTCAGATCTCACTTTCAGATCTCACTTTCAGATCTCACTTTCAGATCTCACTTATAGATTTCACTCTCAGATCTCACTCTCAGATCTCACTTTCAGATCTCACTTATAGATTTCACTCTCAGATCTCAATTTCAGATCTCACTTTCAAATCTCACTTTCAGATCTCACTCTTAGATCTCACTTTCAGATCTCACTTTCAGATCTCACTATCGAATCCCACTCGCTTTCACTCTCGTAATTCAACAATACCCTAGCTACCGTTATTAAAGCACAGGGACTCGAACCGGGGTACCAAAGCTGGAGGAAAAGCTACGCTAAGCTAGCTATTAAAGCTAGTAATGCAATTAGGCTGTAGGAAGAGCGCCAGTTCAAATTACTTTTAGTGGCTGAAATTTCAACGGACTTCAAAATCTTAATGAGTCGCCCAGATTTTAATTAAATTGAGTCCTTTGAGCCCGTTCAGGTACGGCTCCCGAGATGATGAATTACAATACTAATGCTTTGTACTTCAAAAAGCTCAACAGCAATATATATTAGGTCTGTAGAGCATTCGCCTTACTGCAAGAGACTAATCTTAACTTACTTGACCAGGGCGCTCAGATCGAAGGCGACAAACAGAAACAAGATTAAGCTGATCCACAGGCCGACCCACATCCGGAAGCTGAGGTATTCCCATTCGTAGTCCTTGCACATTTTAAATACGATGGTCTCAAACACCAGCACGGGTCCCGTGGAGCCTGACGATGAGCAGATTTTATTTTCAGGTTAGTGTGGGTTTTCCCGCCTCTTAACCAATCGATAAACCCGCCCCCTCAACCAATTCATAAACCAGCCCCCTCAACCAATTCATAAACCCGCCCCCTCAACCAATTCATAAACCAGCCCCCTCAACCAATCGTTAAACCCGCCCTAAACCAATCGATAAACCCGCCCTCAACCAATCGATAAATAGCCCTCAACCAATCGATAAACCCGCCCCTCAACCAATCGTTAAACCCGCCCCTAAACCAATCGATAAACCCGCCCCTCAACCAATCGATAAAACAGCCCCTTAACCAATCGATAAACCCGCCCTTAAACCAATCGATAAACCCGCCCCTAAACCAAACCAATCGTTTGGCATTAAAATCGGCCTTCAATAAAAGCCTATTCCTCTAACTACTATAAGTAGCTTGCAAGACTCTTGCTCACCCAGAATAGTAAGCGGCTGCCCGGAGAACAGCGCGTAGGTAATGCCGCAGATGGCGCCGGACAGAAGGGACTCGATGGCGCCCAGGTGACCCTCGGTGGCGTCGATCAGCAGGCCGCCGAAGGTGATGATGGGCGTCAGGCAGGCGAAGTACAAGAAAAACAGCGCGCCCACCGTCTGCATGTGGAGGGCATCGCGGAAGTCGGACAGGTAGAAAGGCGCCTTCTTCTTCACGTCCATGATGAGGCCTCCGAACAGGCGGCCAGTCATCTGCAGCGACGGGTCCACGTGGTCGCCGCCGCCGTTGCTGCCGCCGCTGCCGCCGCCGCCGCCGCCACCGCCGCCACCGCCGCCGCCGCCCGACGGCATCGGCGACACGGGCGACTCGGGCGACTTCGGTGACGGCGGCGTCGGCGACGATGGTGGAGCTGGCGGCGGCGTAGTCGAGGAGGACAGCAGCGACTTTTTGGAGTTCTGACCGCCGACGGCCGGGTCAGGACTGCCGACGCTCGCTGCGGGTCGGGAGACAAGAGTGCGACTGGTCAGCAATGGCATCCACACACATCCCATCCCATCCCATCCCATCCCATCCCATCCCATTCCATCCTATTCCATCCCATTTCATCCCATGCCATTCCATCCCATGCCATTCCATCCCATCCCATCCCATCCCATCCCAATCCTATTCCATCCCATCCCATCCCATCCCAATCCTATTCCATCCCATCCCATCCCATCCCATCCCATCCCATTCCATCCTATTCCATCCCATTTCATCCCATGCCATTCCATCCCATGCCATTCCATCCCATGCCATTCCATCCCATGCCATTCCATCCCATCCCATCCCATCCCATCCCATCCCATCCCATCCCATCCCATTCAATTTCATCTCATCCCATTTATATCCTGCCTCATCCCCATCCCAATTCAGATCCCATTTTCAGTCCCATGACTTTTACTCACAATTAGAAGCGGACCCCAGTGCAGCTGAGGACGCGTTGGCAACCAGGCCGCTGCCCTGCTTCCTTGGCTCCTGCGATGGGATCTCCTTGGGCGGCTCGATCCGGATGGAGGGATCCCATTCGTTGGGCGGCAGCACAGTGCAGCACTTGAGAAATTCGTCAACTCCGGACAGCAGATCCTCCTGCGCAAGTAAATTAACAGCTGCGCGTAACTGTGCTCCAATATACTCAACTGTGCTCCAATATGTATGCTCAACTGTGCTACAATATGTATGCTCAACTGTGCTCCAATATGTATGCTCAACTGTGCTCCAATATGTATGCTCAACTGTGCTCCAATATGTATGCTCAACTGTGCTACAATATGTATGCTCAACTGTGCTCCAATATGTATGCTCAACTGTGCTCCAATATACTCAACTGTGCTCCAATATGTATGCTCAACTGTGCTCCAATATGTATGCTCAACTGTGCTCCAATATGTATGCTCAACTGTGCTCCAATATGTATGCTCAACTGTGCTCCAATATGTATGCTCAACTGTGCTCCAATATGTATGCTCAACTGTGCTACAATATGTATGCTCAACTGTGCTCCAATATGTATGCTCAACTGTGCTACAATATGTATGCTCAACTGTGCTCCAATATGTATGCTCAACTGTGCTCCAATATGTATGCTCAACTGTGCTCCAATATGTATGCTCAACTGTGCTCCAATATGTATGCTCAACTGTGCTCCAATATGTATGTATGCTCAACTGTGCTCCAATATGTATGCTCAACTGTGCTCCAATATGTATGCTCAACTGTGCTCCAATATGTATGCTCAACTGTGCTACAATATGTATGCTCAACTGTGCTCCAATATGTATGCTCAACTGTGCTCCAATATGTATGCTCAACTGTGCTCCAATATGTATGCTCAACTGTGCTCCAATATGTATGCTCAACTGTGCTCCAATATGTATGCTCAACTGTGCTCCAATATGTATGCTCAACTGTGCTACAATATGTATGCTCAACTGTGCTCCAATATGTATGCTCAACTGTGCTACAATATGTATGCTCAACTGTGCTACAATATGTATGCTCAACTGTGCTCCAATATGTATGCTCAACTGTGCTACAATATGTATGCTCAACTGTGCTCCAATATGCTCAACAGCAGCTGAGCACGATAAACCAGTGCAGGAAGCAGGCGCCCTCGTCTCCGATAGCAAAAACAACAAGTACAAAATGAAATTTCTTGCTAAATGAGCAGCTGACATCTGCAACTGCAGTCAATAGCGGCTTTGACAGAGGCGGGAGACGGAAAATGTTTTGCGAAGAAAATCCACACACGGGGCCGACACATTAGACAGTGAAAGCAGCAACCCACGAATCTAGAGGGGCGTCATCATTCTTCTTCCCATTACTGCCTGCCCGCCTGCCTGCCTGCCTGCCTGCCTGCCTGCCGCCCGCGCCCTTGCTGTGATGAGAAATTAGCGGCAAGATTAAAAGAGGTACGGGAAGGAGAGACAGTCGGCTGGATTAGTCACGAACTCGTCAGTCTGAACAACAAGGGGATGCAGCGAAGTAGTCAGAGCGCATTCGTTATTCGAACTATACTTTTTGAATAAAAAAGTGAGACTAAACTGCTGTTCAGTCAGGGCAAACAGAACTTTGCTCTGATTATTTTATTTTGATCATTTATGAGTCACAACTTAATTTTAATCTGTCTGATTATGAATATGCCATTTCTGTTGATGAATGTGCCATTTCTATTGATGAATGTGCCATTTCTATTGATGAATGTGCCATTTCTGTTGATGAATGTGCCATTTCTATTGATGAATGTGCCATTTCTGTTGATGAATGTGCCATTTCTGTTGATGAATGTGCCATTTCTGATTATGAATGCGCCATTTCTGTTGATGAATTCGCCATTTCTGTTGATGAATGTGCCATTTCTGATTATGAATGTGCCATTTATGTTGATGAATGCGCCATTTCTGTTGATGAATGCGCCATTTCTGTTGATGAATGCGCCATTTATGTTGATGAATGCGCCATTTCTGATTATGAATGTGCCATTTCTGATTATGAATGTGCCATTTATGTTGATGAATGCGCCATTTCTGTTGATGAATGTGCCATTTCTGTTGATGAATGTGCCATTTCTGATTATGAATGTGCCATTTCTGTTGATGAATGTGCCATTTCTGTTGATGAATGTGCCATTTCTGTTGATGAATGTGCCATTTCTGATTATGAATGTGCCATTTCTGTTGATGAATGTGCCATTTCTGTTGATGAATGTGCCATTTCTGATTATGAATGTGCCATTTCTGTTGATGAATGTGCCATTTCTGTTGATGAATGTGCCATTTCTGTTGATGAATGCGCCATTTCTGTTGATGAATGTGCCATTTCTATTGATGAATGCGCCATTTCTGTTGATGAATGTGCCATTTCTGTTGATGAATGCGCCATTTTTTATTATAAATTTGTCGTTTCTGATAATAAATGTGCCATTTCTGATTAATTTGCCATTAGTCCAATGTAAATTTTTCAGATGACTTAAATGCTTTACTACACCTGTGTCATTTCTAAAGGGGTCACACTACGGCAATAGACTTGCCACTTCTGAGGTGGAAGCACCATTTCTACCCCTAACGTTCTCTTCTCTGCCAAGAAACGGCCTGTCCCTTGAACCAAAAACAGGTTTTTAAGAACCGGGCACCTTGCTCTTAGCCAAGTAGGCAATGTCGTGGAAAATCTCATCGGACATGAGTGTAGCCATGCTGCGGCCCATCTCGTGATAATTAGCCGTCTGGCCGGCAGGGCCCAGAAGCACGTAGACGAACCGAGAGGGCACAGGCACCTCGGTGAGGTCGCCAAGTATTACGGCAGTGCGCAGGCGAACAAATGCTGTCAGCTGACGGTCGAGAAAGTCCACGCTGCCAACTAGGATGTTGGACGTCTCGGCGCCTGGCGGGATTTTCTTCATAAAGTGCTGATCGTACTTGTGCCCATGCGGATGATGCGCTTGGTGCTGCTGATGTTGCTGCTGCTGTTGGTGATGCTGGTGGTGCTGCAAGTCCGCGTTGGAGCCTGAAGGATCGATCTCACCGAGGTCACCGCGGCTGCTGCCGATGCGGGGCATCGAACCGGCGTCTACCAGAGAAGAGCGGGGTCGGAAGAACGGAGAATAAAATATAAGGAAAGAGTGCAAACACGAGAGCTAACCCCCTCCGCACAGTGGGGGTTGGGGAAACGGAGAATAAATGATAGGAGCGAGGGTGCAAACACGAGAGCCAACCCCCTCCGCACAGTGGGGGTTGGGGAAACGGAGAATAAATGATAGGAGCGAGGGTGCAAACACGAGAGCCAACCCCCTCCGCACAGTGGGGGTTGGGGAAACGGAGAATAAATGATAAGGAGCGAGGGTGCAAACACGAGAGCCAACCCCCTCCGCACAGTGGGGGTTGGGGAAACGGAGAATAAATGATAAGGAGCGAGGGTGCAAACACGAGAGTCAACCCCCTTCGCACAGTGGGGGTTGGGGGAACGGAGAATAAATGATAAGGAGCGAGGGTGCAAACACGAGAGCCAACCCCCTCCGCACAGTGGGGGTTGGGGGATGGAGAATAAATGATAGGAGCGAGGGTGCAAACACGAGAGCCAACCCCCTCCGCACAGTGGGGGTTGGGGAAACGGAGAATAAATGATAAGGAGCGAGGGTGCAAACACGAGAGTCAACCCCCTTCGCACAGTGGGGGTTGGGGAACGGAGAATAAATGATAAGGAGCGAGGGTGCAAACACGAGAGTCAACCCCCTTCGCACAGTGGGGGTTGGGGGAACGGAGAATAAATGATAAGGAGCGAGGGTGCAAACACGAGAGCCAACCCCCTTCGCACAGTGGGGGTTGGGGGAACGGAGAATAAATGATAAGGAGCGAGGGTGAAAACACGAGAGCCAACCCCCTCCGCACAGTGGGGGTTGGGGGATGGAGAATAAATGATAGGAGCGAGGGTGCAAACACGAGAGCCAACCCCCTCCGCACAGTGGGGGTTGGGGAAACGGAGAATAAATGATAAGGAGCGACTAAAGCTTGGAATCAAAAGCTACGAACACGTATACACGTTACGAGCTAGAATGTTTACGAGAGCGCCTAGAAAAAAGGTAGAGAAGTATTTGCACGTTTGAATTATTCAGAGCTTGCACGTCCAAGCATCTCCTAAATCTTGTCAACGTTGCATCAGTAATAATCATCTAACCTCTCTAATTAAATTAACAACAGAAAATTACACAGCTACCCTCACCTCTTTCCAAATCTTTCGACGACATTTTCTTTCCAATATCCGCAAAGCTGCGAATTTTCGCGCCCAAATTAGCCCGGGCCCGGCGCTCGTGCAGGTGTAAATGACGCTTCAGCAGGGCATCCACCACCGCTGGGCGGGTGTCAGCCGATAGGCGACCGGCCGACACGAACCGGTCGGCGATGAGGTCAGCGACCGCCTCCATTGTCAGGGCGTCGCAGTCGAGCAGAATCTCCCCGCTGTAGATGGAGTTGCGCACCTCGAACAGTGCAAACAGGCTCAGCGTGGCCACGTGCGGCTTCGACCAGCGCTCGCCGCCTTCTTCGACGTCCTCCTCAAATTTGATCCAGCGAGCCGTCTCGCGCCACTGGAGATCGCCTGTCGAGATGGGGAGGAGGCTGAGCCATGGATCCTCTATGGACTCTGGGTGAGCCATGGATCTTTATGGACTCTGGGTGAGCCATGGATTTCTATGGACTCTGGGTGAGCCATGGATTTCTATGGACTGGGTGAGCCATGGATTTCTATGGACTCTGGGTGAGCCATGGATCTCGATGGACTCTGGGTGAGCCATGGATTTCTATGGACTGGGTGAGCAATGGATCTCGATGGACTCTGGGTGAGCCATGGATTTCTATGGACTGGGTGAGCCATGGATTTCTATGGACTGGGTGAGCCATGGATTTCTATGGACTCTGGGTGAGCCATGGATCTCTATGGACTCTGGGTGAGCCATGGATTTCTATGGACTGGGTGAGCCATGGATCTCGATGGACTCTGGGTGAGCCATGGATCTCTATGGACTGGGTGAGCCATGGATCTCGATGGACTCTGGGTGAGCCATGGATCTCGATGGACTCTGGGTGAGCCATGGATCTCGATGGACTCTGGGTGAGCCATGGATCTCTATGGACTCTGGGTGAGCCATGGATCTTGATGGACTCTGGGTGAGCCATGGATTTCTATGGACTCTGGGTGAGCCATGGATCTCTATGGACTGGGTGAGCCATGGATTTCTATGGACTGGGTGAGCCATGGATCTCGATGGACTCTGGGTGAGCCATTGATTTCTATGGACTCTGGGTGAGCCATGGATCTCGATGGACTGGGTGGGCCATGGATCTTTATGGACTGGGTGAGCCATGGATCTTTATGGACTGGGTGAGCCATGGATCTCGATAGACTGGGGTTTGGGGTGAGACAGCAACAATCAAGAGACTTACCAGCCGAGTCGCACTTGACCAGCTCGTCCATCTCGCAGAACACGGGGTGCACGTCCAATTCGTCCGCCTCCTCGTCCTCGTTGTTGCCAAGCAGGAACTGCACCCGGGCTGACGGGTCAGCGGCGCCTGCCGGTTTTTGTGGGCGCTTTCTGCTCTAGATGAGCGGCTCCAGGTGCCTAATGCATGTAATTTTACTCTCAGGGTGCCTAGCGCATGTACTTTTACTCTCAGGGTGCCTAGTGCATGTACTTTTACTCTCAGGGTGCCTAGTGCATGTACTTTTACTCTCAGGGTTCCTAGTGCATGTACTCTTACTCTCAGGGTGCCTAGTGCATGTACTTTTACTCTCAGGGTTCCTAGTGCATGTACTCTTACTCTCAGGGTGCCTAGTGCATGTACTTTTACTTTCAGGGTGCCTAGCGCATGTACTTTTACTCTCAGGTGCCTAGCGCATGTACTCTTACTCTCAGGGTGCCTAGTGCATGTACTTTTACTCTCAGGGTTCCTAGTGCATGTACTCTTACTCTCAGGGTGCCAGTACATGTACATTGACTCTTAGTGTGACAATCATTCTTTTAGTTTCGTGATACTTAGAATTGGCGCAGTGTAATGAAGTGCAGTGCAATGCAGTGCGCAGTGCAGTCAGCTAGCAGCCGCAGTTGCAGCCCCCACCCGGCTAATCTCCTCCGTAGACTATGATCCTTCTCTTCCCTTCATAATCCTTCTCTTCCCTTCACTGAGCCACTGCACATCCTCGGCTCTGACTAATCCCCCATGCAAATCTGCTCACTCGGCCCGTTGCTCATCGCGTGGCCGAGTTTCAAGACTGAGCACCCCAACCCCCCATCTGAGTGGGCCTCGCATCTCTTTCACTTCGCTGCCTTAGTAAGTTACGCTGTACTAGTAAGCTAGACTTGCGCTTTACACTCTCATCTACCTTGGGAAAATGATAAATAGTCTCACCTTGCAGCGCTAAGTTTGTATGGGAATAGTTACTAAAAAGGATCATATCTGCTCTCTTGAACCTTTTCAGAGTTCAGCGCTGCCGCAACTCTCAGGCGACAGTCGAACCCGCAGCCAGCGATGAGGCCAGTCAGCCAGACAGCCAGGTTCATTTAGGGCTTGCAAAATCCAGTGATATTGAATCCTGATCTCGGAAACTTTTAATCCAGGGATAAATGCAAGCACACGCTCACAGGGTGTACAGCGGCCCTGACTTTCTAATCGTCAGGCATGTGCAGTCTCTGTGCCTTGGGGGTTGGCCCTCATGAGCGAGAATCGCACGACAACCCCGCTGCTGGCACCGGCCAATTTTGGTGCACAAGCCTCAAATTAATGTGGCTCACGCTGGGAATCGAACCCGCGGACTTCAGTGCAGGTGTCGGACGCGTTAACCGCTAAACCACTCTGCTTCAGCTTAAAACGTCGGCTTGCTGTTTTGAAACTGTTGTGTAAAATTTCCGGAATAAAGTTTACGACAATTCTATGAAACTCCGTGCGACTCTGCGCTGTCCTACACGTTCGGGAGTTTTCTAATGAATCAAGCCCCTATAAAACCACTCCATTCAACAGTGCTGATCTGATTTTAGGGAGGATTAGAAATGAGCATTGAAATATGCAACCTCTGGGGGATATTGAGCTCTCCTACTCGCGCATTAATTCCAAATTTTAGTGAAATCCATCGAGCTGGATTGAGCTGGTTCGCTGCTTAATGCATTGGCTTTAATATATGCGAGAGAGCGGCTGCGGGTGCATAGGTGGCCAGATGCATGTAGCTGCTCTCAGAGGAGACTAAACTGGTACACTATGCCTGCCTGACTAATTCCTGACCGCACGCTTCTCAAATCCCTGTAAGCTCGTATAGTGGCCGAATTTGAGCAGCTTCTACACGGAATGCCACTTGAATTTGAGCCAGGCGCAGGGCAGAACAGGGGAGAGATGGAATATCCCAACTGTACTATAACGACAGCGAGTGCGCCATCAAGACATACGCATACATTCAAACTATATGGTCAACAATAATTAAAGTACAACTAGAACTTTAAAGTCTGTCTATAATGCTTAAATATCAATTTTAAAAGCATTATTGAAATGTCGTTGGCCAGTCATCTGGTCTTATTTAACTCAAAGAGCAGCAGGAAACTCACCAGCATTGGAAGCTGCGGCCCCGGCAGCACTGTCGGCTTCATCAATTGAATCGCCCGCCGATGCAGCAGCAGCTGCTGCTTGGTGGAAGAAAGGATAATGAAGGTCAAGAAAACGATTAATTGTAAATTAACCCCAACTAGCAAAATCACTCGCTACAATAAAAGTTGTTTTACCCTGTTTCAGGCGCCTGCGGCGGTGCCTCCGACGGCCGTGAGATGGCATCTGGACGCCAATTAGCATCACTTTGTGTGGACTGCCATGTGGCAGGCAGCGATGGCTGCTGACCTCTTCGCATACCCGCTCGATGCTGTAGCAATCCCGCATGCTGTCGGGCACTGGCTGACTATCAGACATTTTAATTGGTCTAGGAACTTCTTATATAAAAACAAATTGAGTATTTGCGTTTATGATTGCATCAAATAGATGGGCAAAGTTTTGTCTGGATAAAGACAGCTAAATTTTGATAAGACTCAAGTATAAAAAACAAATAAATAATCTTTTTAAACATAAATTTGGCTTTCTAAGTAAAAAATTGATAAGAAATTATAATGCATTGGCAATGAATATTTTTCTTTAGTCCATTATTAAACAAAAATATCTTTAATAAAACTTCTATTTGTTTAGAAGAGATATAAAGATATAAAAAGACTTTAAAGATATGTATGAATACTTTTTTCAAAAGTTAATACTTTTTAAAAACAATTTATTACCTACTATTGATAATAATTCATAACAAGCTATTTATATAGCAATATCATTTTATTAATCAATATATAGACAGACTCACACACACATATACCTACTGACAGACCATTTTTAGTATATAGAAAGCTATTTGGACAAATTAACAGATGTTTTTTGAAAAAATTTTTGTAATACAATATAAAAAAGAGTACCCAAGTTCTATATTTTTGTTTTATTTTTTCTAATGCAATTTTAATTTTAATACAATGCATTTTCACTTAGAAAAGACTAAAGACTAAAAGACTAAAAGACTAAAAAAGATCTAAATTCAATTCAAGTAAAAATTTTTGGTTACAATGTTAATTTTACTCCATGTCATTTGCTTCAACAACAAAGCAAGAAAAGCAAAATTTACAAAAATAAGAAGAGAAACCCCCCTAAAGTTAAATAAAGCCAGAAGCTCAATCCTACTAAAGCAGTAATAGAGGAAAATATTTCAGAATTTGAGCTAAAAATTCTTTGATCTAACCAGTGGCAATGTGAGTCATTATTAATTTAACTTTATTACCAATTAATTCGGCTAAAAATCGTACAAAAACTAGACCACGAAATCTAAGCGGAAATTTTATAAACTTATCGTTTTGTTTCTATTGTTTATCCATTTGTAATTTAGCGCGATAGTACGCAATATAACAAACAATGCAAATTTTTATTGAAAGGATTATTTATTTTATTAAAATTTAAAAAGTATAATGTGAAATATGCAAGATAATGTCTGGTGTAATCTTTTACTGCACTTGATAGCAGAGCGCGAAAATAAAAAAATATTCGTGATTTGTCTTTACTATCAATGCCAAAAGTACGGTGCATTTTAATATTAATTTAGAGTTACAATGCGATTTACCTTTGTTTCAAAATTTTAATACACGACAGCGCTGTTAGTACACTTTATACTAGAAATTCAGAGCAAAGTACATGTACATATATGTAGCGTAGGTGCGACTAACTATGTCATTAAAATGTCCCTTATGTCCTGTGTAATTAAAATAATGTTTTAATTTTTTTCAAAAACTGTAATACTCTAATGACTAATGAAATGAAAAATAATAAAGTTTGCGTACTATAAAAATTAAACCTGCGTATACACAGAGGTACATGTGTGTACATTAATTATCCATGCATGTGTACGCTCGTAAAAGTGCAGATCTGACCATACTACACGTATGAGATTATGAGACGACGAAAGTCAATCGTGATGCTTGCGCTTTGATCGTCATTGTATTACACGCAATTTGTATAATCTGAAGTTCTATGTTATGCACGTAGCTATATATCATCATTAATATACTTCTAATTAAATGGCATGCATAAAAGCTGCACAATTTTGAAGATCTTACATGCCAGATATTGTACCAGAAAGATATATACTTTATATTTTTCGATTTCTATAACAGCCACGACTATCATTAGTTTTTTGCGAAATTCCTTGTATCGTGTAAAATTAATTCATAAATTAAGCCAGCAGATTTGCGAGCGGACGGCATTATTTTATCTGCTTTTGTAATCTTGGCACTGGTATACCAGGTGATCTCTATACTGTTCGCTAGATACATTACCTAATGCTAATATATCTTCATGTTTACACGACATACTTCTGACGAAGATATTTAAGCACACCAAAGTATGAGTGTGAGGGGTTTAATTGAAATTAGCTCGTACATGTAACGAGTAATTCACACACAGCATTTTTATATGCTGTGTAAACGACCGAATATAACATAAGGTCTGTTTGATAAAATAAACCATGAAAAAATATTGATCTTGATGCAAAATTTCAAAGCAATTAAGCTTAACATAAATGATACACTGATCGTACACTGTCAATTAAAAGGCTGTACTTTCCAGGCAATCCATCAAATTGATTTACAAGACTAATCGATATGCACAGACAGTAACATTTCGCACAGAGAAAAAAGCGAATGATACATCTGTACACGTTTAATCATGCATCCCTATCGTTTCTATCAATAATTATAGCACTGAAAAATGTCATGAGATGCTCAGGTGTACAAATAAAAATAAAATTCTCACAGTGAAATTAATATTTGTGACGCAATTATGAATACAGTGAATACAGCTCGCAGCTCGCACAGGCAGTGCATTTTAACTTGTAACTCTCCACGACGGCGTTCGTTCATCGATCAGAACTAGTAGAAATTCTCCTGGAGCGGTGTGTGCGAGAATAAAATATAGAGGGCATGTACACTCTCTGTGCATCGGTGAGAATGGTACGCAACCGCCCCCGGCCAATCTTCGTGCACACAAACCCCAAATTAATATGGTCGCACCAGGACTCGAACTCGGGGACAATGGTGCGAGAGCCAGACGCGTTTACCGCTGAGCTGCTCTGGGCCCTTATTTCTTAGCAACTCAAATATACGAGTATTTCTTCTATCTAGGATATACATGTGCAACTTTGGGAATCACCCGGCCGTTTCTATTGGCAACACACACATGTAAGTCGCTATTGGCTGAGAGCAGTCACGTGACTACTTTTCCGTCCAATAGCGACTTACATGTGTGTGTTGCCAATAGAAACGGCCGAGTGAATCTCCCAAGGTTGCGCCCAAGCATGATCTAGGAAATTTTCTATAACCAAAGTGCATGCTTTATTCTCTACTTATAGAACACTGTTAACCGTGCGCCACAACCACACGACAGAAGACGTAATGTAGGCCTAACGTTTATGGTTGACGCGTACACTTAGGCTTTATGTGTTAATAAACCCTGCTCAACAATGTATACTTACATCTCCATTGCCGCCTTCGAACATCATGTTAGAATAGCGCTTAAACGGGTAGGCAAAGCTCGATGTCTGCTGCATTGGTGGCTGCGGCCGCTGCAGACTGCCGCTTCCAGGCTCAGTGTAGGCGTACGCGTTGTTGACCTCTGGCTGGTCCAGATGCGCCCGAGGTATGCGACCTCGGTACTGTGACAAGGACTGAAGTGTTATTGTTGGTTAGGCTGATGTTGAGCATTATTGGGAAAGTAACAGATGATAAGATGTCTAAATTGACACGCCCGTATGCGAGATAATGCGCGGCACAAAAAGCAAAACATGTAGCAAAAATGGCACTAACAGCGTCATTCCGCGAACCGTACGTGGAGACAACAACGGACTCCTGAGGCGAACTGTTATCAGCGATAGTCTTGGCCACTCGCTTTTTCAACCGTTTCTGACGCCGGTTCATGCACAGCATGCCAGTCACCACGGCGACTATGATGACGAACAGGATTGGCACCACAATCACCAGGGCAAGAACGGCTGGGCTCAGCTGGACAACAGAGCAGCTGTTTCCAGTGTAGCCAGTGAAGCAGTCGCAGGTGAAGTTCTTGCCTGTAACCGTTTTGCAGATGCCGTTTCCTGAGCAGGAGCTAACAGTGGAATCGCATTGCTGTGTGCAAACTGTGCCCTGGTTGCTGGTGTCGGAGTCCAGGTAGCCTGGGCGGCAGGTGCAATTGTAGCTGGTGCCCGTTGGGGTGCAGGTGGCGTAAGGCGAGCAGCCAGCCTCACCGGTGGCGCAGAAGTCGTACGCTGAAATTTAAAGAAGCGGCTTTCTTTTATGCGAAATTTTCCTATTCAAAGTAAGAAAAGTAGAATGTACGAATCGAGGACAGTGACAAGTGCAAGAAAAGGATAGTTGGTGAAGTGACAGGCAATCGGTAAAGACAGTTGGTAAAGTGACAGACAATTGGTAAAGACACAGTCGGTAAAGTGACAATCGGTAACGACACAGTTGGTAAAGTGACAATCGGTAACGACACAGTTGGTAAAGTGACAATCGGTAAAGACACAGTCGTTAAAGTGACAGGCGATCGGCAAAGACACAGTCGGTAAAGTGACGGGCAATCGGTAAAGACACAGTCGGTAAAGTGACGGGCAATCGGTAAAGACACAGTCGTTAAAGTGACGGGCAATCGGTAAAGACACAGTTGGTAAAGTGACAGACAATCGGTAAAGACACAGTCGTTAAAGTGACAGGCGATCGGCAAAGACACAGTCGGTAAAGTGACGGGCAATCGGTAAAGACACAGTCGTTAAAGTGACAGGCGATCGGCAAAGACACAGTCGGTAAAGTGACGGGCAATCGGTAAAGACACAGTCGGTACAAGACCGTATTGCGGTCCCTACGCGTTGCTGTGGTGTTCTCAGCCGAAAAGTTGAACGCGCTGGCGTTGACACTGGAAGCGAACGCGGTTATTCCGGAATCCACGTCCGAGGCGATGTCGCTAGCCGACATTCCGGAACTGGACGTGTTGGTTCCGACGTCCAGCCTATAGGTAGTGACCACCGATCCTGGCTCCAGCTTGACAAGTACGAATTGAAAGAAAGCGCTAGAGAATTGGCGATTCGATGACATCGACAGACAGGCGCGCATCTGAAATTTGAGTAAACAATTTTCGTTGGAAAGTGCACACAAATAGACTAGAGTAATAGAAGCTGCTTACATAGAGTTCAAATTTTGCGAAGAAGCTGATCGACGCGGCTGAATCAATCTGATTGAAGTCGTTGATAAAAGAAACTCCAACTATTCTATTTCGTGCTGTCACTGTGTTTCTCTCTGAAACCAGGTAGTTGCTATTGATTATAAAATTACTGTTTTCAATCACGGAAAACAGAAGTACAAGATGACGCCTAATGAGGGCCAACCCCCGAGATACAGAGAGTGTACATGCTTGACGATTAGAAAGTCAGGGCCGCTGTACACTGCATGAGCGTGTGTATGAGTGCGTGCCTGCGAACAAGTATCTGGAGCTTGTAAAAGAACTTTCCCTGACTTTCCCTGTACAAGAACTAATTTACTAAAGCAAACAATCACTCACTAAGCTGGCATCTATCACCAATAAATTTTGATCCGCAAGAGCATCTCCTGATGCTTCCAATATAAAAGCACGGTCTGCCATTCTGACAATAGTTGAGCGGACACTGCCCAGCTTCTGTAGTCTGCACGACGCTCAACGGAGGTGTTGTTGACAGTGTTGATAAAGAAGTTGATGGCTCTGTCACAATGGGACTTGGCTGAGGTCCAGTCGATGCAGGACCTGTTGGCTGAGGTACAGTCGATGCAGGACCTGTTGGCTGAGGTCCAGTCGATGCAGGACCTGTTGGCTGAGGTCCAGTCGGTGAAGGACCTGTTGGCTGAGGTCCAGTCGGTGTAGGACCTGTTGGCTGAGATACAGTTGATGCAGGACCTGTTGGCTGAGGTCCAGTCGGTGTAGGACCTGTTGGCTGAGGTCCAGTCGATGCAGGACCTGTTGGCTGAGGTCCAGTCGATGCAGGACCTGTTGGCTGAGGTCCAGTCGGTGAAGGACCTGTTGGCTGAGGTCCAGTCGATGCAGGACCTGTTGGCTGAGGTCCAGTCGGTGTAGGACCTGTTGGCTGAGGTACAGTCGATGCAGGACCTGTTGGCTGAGGTCCAGTCGATGCAGGACCTGTTGGCTGAGGTCCAGTCGATGCAGGACCTGTTGGCTGAGGTCCAGTCGGTGAAGGACCTGTTGGCTGAGGTCCAGTCGGTGTAGGACCTGTTGGCTGAAGAGTACTGGATGGAGGAAGAGATCCCATAGGAGGAGTTCCGGAAGGAGGAGGAGATCCCATCGGAGGGGTGCCAGACGGAGGTGGAGATCCCATCGGAGGGGTGCCGGAAGGAGGAGGAGATCCCATCGGAGGGGTGCCGGACGGAGGAGGAGATCCCATCGGAGGGGTGCCAGAAGGAGGAGGAGATCCCATCGGAGGAGTGCCAGACGGAGGTGGAGATCCCATCGGAGGGGTGCCGGACGGAGGTGGAGATCCCATTGGAGGCGTACCAGACGGAGGTGGAGATCCCATCGGAGGGGTGCCGGATGGAGGAGGAGATCCCATCGGAGGGGTGCCAGAAGGAGGAGGAGATCCCATCGGAGGCGTACCAGACGGAGGTGGAGATCCCATCGGAGGGGTGCCAGACGGAGGAGGAGATTCCATCGGAGGGGTGCCGGACGGAGGAGGAGATCCCATCGGAGGGGTGCCAGAAGGAGGAGGAGATCCCATCGGAGGAGTGCCAGACGGAGGTGGAGATCCCATCGGAGGGGTGCCAGACGGAGGTGGAGATCCCATCGGAGGGGTGCCGGAAGGAGGAGGAGATCCCATCGGAGGGGTGCCAGAAGGAGGAGGAGATCCCATCGGAGGCGTACCAGACGGAGGTGGAGATCCCATCGGAGGGGTGCCAGACGGAGGAGGAGATCCCATCGGAGGGGTGCCGGACGGAGGAGGAGATCCCATCGGAGGGGTGCCAGAAGGAGGAGGAGATCCCATCGGAGGAGTGCCAGACGGAGGAGGAGATCCCATCGGAGGGGTGCCAGACGGAGGTGGAGATCCCATCGGAGGGGTGCCAGAAGGAGGAGGAGATCCCATCGGAGGGGTGCCAGACGGAGGTGGAGATCCCATCGGAGGGGTGCCGGAAGGAGGAGGAGATCCCATCGGAGGGGTGCCGGACGGAGGAGGAGATCCCATCGGAGGGGTGCCAGAAGGAGGAGGAGATCCCATCGGAGGAGTGCCAGACGGAGGTGGAGATCCCATCGGAGGGGTGCCGGACGGAGGAGGAGATCCCATCGGAGGGGTGCCGGATGGAGGAGGAGATCCCATCGGAGGGGTGCCGGATGGAGGAGGAGATCCCATCGGAGGGGTGCCGGATGGAGGAGGAGATCCCATCGAAGGGGTGCCGGATGGAGGAGGAGATCCCATCGAAGGGGTGCCGGATGGAGGAGGAGATCCCATCGGAGGGGTGCCAGAAGGAGGAGGAGATCCCATCGGAGGGGTGCCAGAAGGAGGAGGAGATCCCATCGGAGGGGTGCCGGATGGAGGAGGAGATCCCATCGGAGGGGTGCCGGATGGAGGAGGAGATCCCATCGGAGGGGTGCCGGACGGAGGTGGAGATCCCATCGGAGGCGTACCAGACGGAGGTGGAGATCCCATCGGAGGGGTGCCGGATGGAGGAGGAGATCCCATCGGAGGGGTGCCGGATGGAGGAGGAGATCCCATCGAAGGGGTGCCGGATGGAGGAGGAGATCCCATCGGAGGGGTGCCGGATGGAGGAGGAGATCCCATCGAAGGGGTGCCGGATGGAGGAGGAGATCCCATCGAAGGGGTGCCGGATGGAGGAGGAGATCCCATCGAAGGGGTGCCGGATGGAGGAGGAGATCCATCGGAGGGGTGCCGGATGGAGGAGGAGATCCCATCGAAGGGGTGCCGGATGGAGGAGGAGATCCCATCGAAGGGGTGCCGGATGGAGGAGGAGATCCCATCGAAGGGGTGCCGGATGGAGGAGGAGATCCCATCGAAGGGGTGCCGGATGGAGGAGGAGATCCCATCGAAGGGGTGCCGGATGGAGGAGGAGATCCCATCGGAGGGGTGCCGGATGGAGGAGGAGATCCCATCGAAGGGGTGCCGGATGGGGGAGGAGATCCCATCGAAGGTGTGCCGGATGGAGGAGGAGATCCTGTCCAAAGAGTGGTTGCTAGCTGTGCGTCTCCTGTAAATGTTAGGGGAGCCACATAAACATTTAGTCTAGTTAACTTTCAGTTAGCTCCTTAATTGGCAGCATTCAAAGTAAAATAAATACCTTGACACAGCAGACAGACGGCAATTATAGCCTGTAGCAATTTGGGTCTGCCCATGCCAGAGGGTGGTGGCTGGTTAGGCTGTCTGTTGAACCTGATTCCTTGTAATCCTTTTTTTAATTCGATAGAATTGTCGGAGCGGTGAGTCTGAGATGGCGCAGCGTTGAGTTTTTAGACTCGTGCCAGGCATATTTAATAGAGAGAGGACCCGCCCACTCTGTGGCGAAGCGCCATTTGCTATTGCTTGCGCTCCATAGCGACGCTGCATCATAAAGATGGACATGCAGAGTGAGTCATTCTGTTCTTCTATCTCTCTGCATGTGTACACTGAGCTGTGTGCATTGTGCTCTCAAGTCTAACCCTTTCATTGACACAGAAAAGAAGAGCAGACATCGAGCTGGACTAGACCGTTTGGGAGAGCCGAAAAGAAGCTTAGATCAAATTCTGTGCTCTGCATAACTATACTTTTTAATACAAGCGATTTGGGGTTTTCGAAAGCTAACCAAATGCTAGATTAACAAAGCTTAATAACAATATTGCTCTTCGAAACTTTTCTTGACATTTTCTAAATTTCTACATGTTTTAGCGGCTTGCGAAAACGAAGTAAGTTGCAAGCGAGAAACGTGAAAGTTTATTTGCTTTACGCGGTAAGTATAAATAAGCACGCGATCACATGGGGAGGTGCGCCAAAAAGGTGGCACGATTGAAGGCCAACCCCCCCCCCCGACTTAGCATACTGACTGTCTGTCCGAGTACACCCACCCCCAGCCTGGCGGGCAGGGGGTTTCAGTGCAGATGTACTCGCAATCGCTGGCTGCGTGCTGATTGGGCCGCCACACAGCTCCCCCAGCACCGAGCTATGTGTCGAAAACCGTTCGGCGGCACCGGCGTGGCGGCTGCCGGCGGCTGGGGAGGGCGGCCTGGGGTTGCTGGCTGTCGGCGGCGGCCGAGGGTGGTACAGGCCGCTTAGGCGGGCGGCCTCTCGGTCGTACAGATGGCAGCGGGACCGGCTCTCGCGAGTCGATGATGGCCGGCTTCAACCTGTCGACTGTCACGCGGTCCTGGCGCGTCCCCAGGTCGAGCAGGAAAGTCTTGGCGTCCCGCTCGAGGACCTTGAATGGGCCGTCATACGGCTTCTGCAGCGGGGCTCGGTGACCGTCGCGCCGGACGAACACGAACGGGCAGGCATCGAGTGCGGCGGGCCAGGCGGTCGGGCGGCAGCCGTGATGCGCCGTGGGTGTCGGCCGGAACGCCTGGACTGCGTCGCGGAGCCGAACGAGAAACTGGTCGTGGCCTTCGGTTGCCGGGCCGGGCTGCAGGCACTCGCCGGGCACGCAGAGGGGCGCTCCGTAAACCAGCTCAGCCGACGATGCCGGCAGGTCCTCCTTGGGCGCCGTCCGGATGCCGAGCAGCACCCAGGGCAGCTCGCTGACCCAGGCCGGTCCCGTCAGCCGCGCCCTGAGGGCGGCCTTCAGCTGCCGATGGAACCGCTCGACCAGCCCGTTCGCCTGCGGATGGAAGGCCGTAGTCCGGTGCAGCTGCATGCCGAGCAGCCGGGAGACGTTGGACCAGAGCTGCGACGTGAACTGCGAGCCGCGGTTTGAGGTGAGGTCACCCGGCACGCCAAATCGGGCAACCCAGTGGGCGATGAAGGCGGAGGCACAGGCTGCGGCGGAAGTGTCAGTCATCGGGATCGCCTCCGGCCACCTGGTGAATCGGTCAACGATCGTCAGCAGATGCGTAAAGCCTTGAGACGACGGCAGCGGCCCCACCAAGTCGACATGCACGTGGGCAAAGCGCTGGTCTGGGACGCGAATGCTCTCTACCGGGGCGGTGACGTGCCGATGCACCTTGGCCGTCTGGCAGGCTACGCAAGTGCGCGCCCACCGGCTGACGTCCCGGTTCATGCTAGCCCACACGAATTTGGCGGCCACGAGGCGCCGCGTGCTGCGGACTGACGGGTGGGCGAGGCCGTGGATGGCGTCGAAAACGGCGCGGCGGAAATCCGGAGGCACCAGCGGGCGCGGCCGGCCGGTCGAGATGTCGCACAGCAGGGCGACGCCAGGGCTGAGCTGCAGCGGCTCGAGCTGAAGGCTAGCGTCCTCTTGGGCAGTCGGGTCTGCTGTCTGCGCCTGCGCCATGGCCGCGAAGTCCACACCGGGTAGCAGCCGGGGCTGTACCGAGGCGATCGTGCAGCGGGACAGCGCGTCCGCCACCGGGTTGTCCTTGCCCGCCACATGCTGGACATCGGTGGTGAACTCAGACACGTACGCCAGATGCCGCTGCTGTCGTGCTGACCACGGGTCCGACATCTTAGACATGGCCGCGACGAGTGGCTTGTGGTCCGTGAAGGCGGTGAAGGCGCGGCCCTCGAGCGCGTAGCGGAAATGCCGGACCGCCAGGTACAGGGCAAGCAGCTCACGGTCGAACGCGCTGTACTTCTGCTCAGGCGCTCGGAGCTGCCGGCTGAAGAAAGCGAGCGGCTGCCACGCGCCGCCCACCCGCTGCTCGAGCGCTGCGCCGACGGCGGTGTCCGAGGCGTCGACAGTGAGGGCGATGGGCGCGTCCGCCCGCGGGTGCGCCAACAGTGCGGCGGAAGCCAGTGCCCGCTTGGCTCCTTCGAAGGCGGCAGTCAGCTCGGGTGTCCACCTCACGAGCTTCTCCTTGCCAGCAGTGGCCGCATGGATGGGGCGCAGCAGCTGGGCGGCGCGCGGCACGAAGCGGTGGTAGAAATTCACCATGCCGGCGAACTCCTGCAGGCCCTTGACGGTGGCTGGCGGCGCGAACCTGGCGATGGCGTCGACTTTGGCGGGCAGCGGCACGGCTCCCTGGGCGCTGATCCGGTGGCCGAGGAAGTCGATCTCACTGCGGCCGAACTCGCACTTCGCCGGGTTGATGATCAGACCGTTGTCCGCCAGGCGCTGGAACAGCGTGCGCAGGTGCTCCAGGTGCTGCTGCGGGCTGCGGCTGGCGACTAGGAAATCGTCAATGTAGGCGAAAACGAAGTCGAGATCCTGGCAGACGGAGTCCACCAACCGCTGGAAGGCCTGGGCGGCGTTCTTGAGCCCGAACGGCATTCGCAGGAACTCGAAGAGGCCGAACGGGGTGATGACGGCGGTCTTGGGCACATCGGCCGCAGCCACGGGCACTTGGTGGTAGCCGCGAACCAGGTCGATCTTGGAGAAGACCGAGCACCGGCCAGGCGCGCTGAAAAGTCCTGAATGTGCGGCACCGGGTAGCGGTCGGGCACCGTGGCGTCGTTGAGCCGCCTGAAATCGCCGCAGGGACGCCAGCCGCCCGAGGCCTTGGGCACCATGTGCAGCGGTGAGGACCACGGGCTGTTGGACCGGCGCACGATGCCGAGCTGCTCCAGGAGCCGGAACTCCTCCTTGGCCACCGCCAGCTTGTCCGGCGGCAGGCGGCGAAGGCGGGCGTGGACCGGCGGGCCCTGCGTCGGGATGTGGTGCTCCACCCCATGCCGTGGCGCAGCCCGCTGGAAACTGGGCTCGGTGAGAGCGGGGAACTCGGCCAGCAGCTGGCTGTACGGGTCCGCGGTGGCAGCCGCGGCGAGCTGCAGACCAGACCCGATGCCGTCCAGCAGGTGCACGCTGGCGAGCGAGCAAGCGTCCAGGAGCCGCCGGTGCGGCAGGTCCACCAGCAGGCCGTGGTGGCGGAGGAAGTCCGCGCCGATCAGCGGGCGCGAGACTTCGGCCAAGACGAACGGCCAGGAGCAGCGCTTGATGCCGAGGTCGAGCGTGAGCTGCCGGGAGCCGAAGGTGCGTATCAGGCTGCCATTGGCTGCGTAAAGCAACGGGCCAGTGGACCGCAGGCGTGCATCGGTGCCAGTGACAGGGAAGATGCTGACCTCGGCGCCCGTGTCGACCAGAAAACGCCAGCCCGTCAGCACATCGGGAATGAGCAACAGGTTGCTGTTGTTGCCGGCCGCCGAGCTGTTCACTGACGGCCGGCCTGCCCGTTTCCCTGGAAGCTGCAGGGTGCCTCGCAGCGATGGGCCTTCGCGCCGAACCGGCGATGATAAAAGCACAGCCCGCTGTCCTGACCGCGCTGTGGGGGCCGATGCTGCCGGGCCGGGCAGCTGCTCCTGCTGGCCGAAGCCACCGCCGGCTGGTCAGGCGGTGGGGAGGTCGCCACCGCTGGCTGCTGGACGGAGGCAGCGGTGAACTGCGGCCTGCTGGCCCACAGCCTGTCGGCGAGCCGCGCTGCTTGCCGAGGCTCCGCGAAGTCGGCGGTTGCCATGGCCATGCGCACGTCCGGCGGCAGCTGCTGGCGGAACAACTCTTCGAAGAGTAGGCACGGTGGGTGGTCTCCCAGCAGGGCGAGCATCTCATCCATGAGTTCTGAGGGCCGCCGATCACCGAGGCCGGTCATGTTGAGCAGGCGACTGGCCCTCTGCTGCCTCGTCAAGTCGAAGGTGCCTTTGAGACGTTGCTTCAGCGTCTCGTACTTGCCCTCTGCTGGGGGAGCCTCTAAAATGTCGAGGAGGCGTTCAGCCGTTTGCTGGTCGAGCGCTGCCACCAAGTAGTTGTACTTGGTCGCATCTTGAGTGATTCCGCGCAGAGAAAACTGGGCTTCGGCTTGAATGAACCATGCGCGGGGTTGAGCTGCCCAAAACGTGGGCAGTTTGAGAGACAGCTGCCTCTGTGTTGGAAGCCATTGTACGAAATAGCTATGTCGGGCTCACCAATTTAGCGGCTTGCGAAAACGAAGTAAGTTGCAAGCGAGAAACGTGAAAGTTTATTTGCTTTACGCGGTAAGTATAAATAAGCACGCGATCACATGGGGAGGTGCGCCAAAAAGGTGGCACGATTGAAGGCCAACCCCCCCGACTTAGCATACTGACTGTCTGCCCGAGTACACCCACCCCCCAGCCTGGCGGGCAGGGGGTTTCAGTGCAGATGTACTCGCAATCGCTGGCTGCGTGCTGATTGGGCCGCCACAATGTACATTTTGGTTAGTTGAACACCGACAAGATGTATCCGGCAAGTTCTGACACTTTTAATCCCGCGGGAGCAGAAATGGAAGCAGCTGCATACCTCTGGTGTCATTTTTAAGCTGTAACACTGTCTGGCTTTACGATGCTTTAACCAAGGAGTTCTTTAATTAGCAAGACAAGATTGCTAAGTATAGAACTCCTTGCTTTAACCATTTGAAAGCCAGAGGCCTGCACCGCTGCAGGCCATACCGAAACAGCCTAAAAGCTCAGAGCTTCAAAAATGTCCATGGCATCAAAAACCATGTCCCGCATCACTAAAGCAAGTGCCGACTATGGCCGGCACATAGACATGGTTTAAAGAAGTCCATCAAGTATTTTCATTATGTTTTGACTCAAATGTTTGCTGTCTCTTTCGGGTGCGTAGAATCCATTTGTGGGTAAGGAGGGTTTAAACAGGAACTAGCAGAAAAGCTCTATACTTAATTCTGGGCTTTTAGGGGTGCACCTGATTCAGTAAGAAAGACAAATTTGTCTATGGCCTTGGCTTTGAAGCGATCTTACAGAACCAAGCTTGGATGCCTAGAGGTTAATTCAAGCATAAATTTTGAATGAAATGACCAAACGTGTACGAGATTAGAATTGGATTTATTCGAAAGAAGACATTTGCTGCTTTAAAGTGACATCAAAGGTGGTCTGGACGTAGCTGTTTCCATTTTTGTTCTGGATTAGTGAAGTAAGTAACCAATGTACATGTAGCTAGCGGCACACCGCCAGCGGCCGCGTCTTTCACTAGAAATTAATGCGCTTTTTTTAAACGCGAGACAGCTACGCGTCTCCACCCGTATGGCTCTCTGCCTTGAGTGCAGAGCATGCAAATAATGATGCTGAGTTCTTTTACGTTTTCTCTCTCTCTACTCCCTCTCTTAATTGAGAGTAAACTAACCCTATAACATCGTACATGTACATATGTGAGGTATGCACTGACATGGTTTGAAGCCAGAGTAGACAAATACAAGATAGAAGAGCGAGTGCCATAGTTACATAAAATGTATGCAGCACCAATATATACAAAAAAGGTTGAACTTAAGCTTTAGATTAATAATGTAGGCCCGCACATTGAAAACGCACAAGATTTCACACAGAATTGAATGTGAAAAACTTTACGAAAACATAGGGGCGCGGAAACGAGAGGTCCCGGTTGAGGGTTTTTATGGCCAAAAGGTGATTTGATTCAGTACAAAGCCAGCACGAATATAATGACAACACTTTTTCCCATTAACGCCCTTAATTAATTAAAGCATAGGTATTACTATTATTGTGCCATAGACATTTGTGTCCTTGAAAAAGTGGGACAGAATAATCGGGCGTTAAGTATAAGATTCTATGGGTTTGATGTTGGTATGTGATTAAATCCCGAGAGCCGAAGGACATACCTTTTCTTACCAGAGACGAAATTTCATTAAGAAATTTCTCGAGTCACGAAGGATGAGAAGAGAGAAGCTCGCTTATTTAGATACATACAATAATCCTTGCAATATGTCCGGGAAAGTGATCGATTAAATCCCGCAAAATAAAATCTATGTCAATAACCTCCCTGAAAGTGAGCTTTAAAGTGGTTTAAATGTCATTAACTGCCCGCTAATTTGCATTAAAGTAAGTTTGACATAGACAATCGGGCGTTAAATGTCATTGTACCATGACCTTTGTGCCCGCGGGGCACTTATTCTTGCCTTTTAATGCCATAAACTACATTTAAGCCCGCTTGCAGTAGTCACACCTACTTTAATGCAAATTAGCGGGCAGTTAATGACATTTAACGCCCGATTGTCTATTTCAAACTTACTCTAATGCAAATTAGCGGGCAGTTAATATCATTAACAATTATTAGTATATTATTATTTAATTAATTAATTATTTATTAATTTATTAATAAATTTAATATTAATTAATTTAGTAAATAATTAATTAATTAATTAATTATTATTAATTAATAGTACATATAGTACATACCTATTAAATTAATAGTAAATTAATACCCATGCTTTAAGGGCGTTAATGAGAAATCAGAGGGCGCCTACGGCGCCTATCATTGTGCCATAGACATTTGTGTCCTTGAAAAAGTGGGACAAAATTAGCGGGAAGTTAATGATATTAACTACCCGCTAATTTGCATTAAAGTAAGTTTGACATAGACAACCGGGCGTTAAATGTCAATAATCCATAGAAATAAAGACTTTCCGTGACAATATTTGCGTTCTTGGACGCAATTTTATTTGGTAATATTCAATAATATCCCGTAAAGTCTTTATGTCTATGGTTTATACGAGATTACACATGCCTTTTTCGGGAGTTATTTTCATAAATCCCTCGGGCCTCAGGCCCTCGTGATTTATACAAATAACTCCATCAAAAGGTATGTTTAATCTGATACTTAACTGCCCGCTAATTTGCATTAAAGTAAGTTTGACATAGACAATCGGGCGTTAAATGTCATTAACTGCCCGCTAATTTGCATTAAAGTAAGTTTGACATAGACAATCGGGTGTTAAATGTCATTAACTGCCCGCTAATTTGCATTAAAGTAATTTTGACATAGACAACCGGGCGTTAAATGTCATTAACTGCCCGCTAATTTGCATTAAAGTAATTTTGACATAGACAATTTGTTCGATATTTCTTTCCTGCAAGCGGGCTTAAATGTAGTCTATATGGCATTCAAAGGCAAGAATAAGTGCCCAGTGTGCACAAAGGTCATGGTACAATAAACATTGATAACATTTGGATGATAGCTACATTTTAATTTGTTTCCGGGTATAGCGATATGCCCGTAGACTCGCTCAAATCACCATTAAAACCATCAAATATCACGTATCGGATGCACGATCGAAGTATGTAAAAATTGGTCCAATTTAATGGCGGTGTAAAAAGCCCTATAATTCAATTTTAAACGCGTTTCGTGTCAATTATAATTATTCCTCAGTGGTGCAATCTATCGCAATAGCGTTAATTTTACAATTGTATTTTGCAAACAACGCCAACGTGAAGCGCGAAGCACTTTAAACGTTTTCTCTACTGAAACTGCATGTCTTCAATTTTTTATGACAACTATAATTATAGAGATTACAGCTGAAAGCGCCGCAAAAAAACTGTAACTTGTTAGCTAGACTGAACACAAACCAATCAACAAAAGCTGCAATTAACAAGACAAACCGAGTTAAAATAGAGCGTCCATTTTTGTATCCAAAGAACGATCTATAAAATAAACACTGCCTTCACCGTGAAATTCAAAAGTCCGCGCTCGATCCTATCTCTAAAGGCTAGCCATTAGCCCTGATTAACACATATAGCTCGTAACTCGTAAATCCAAGAGTCTTCTTGCGTTGCCAGCTACGCAGATTCCCACGCCAGCAATTGACAGAGAAACTGAAGTATATTGCGGATTTAATTAATATATTTAATAAATTCCAAAACTACTACATTTACATGTGTTACTACTAACAGATGAATTCAAATTGAAACTTTTTATTTCGGCGAATTTGGAAAAATCAGATTTTAATTTTTTTTAAAAATAGGAAGGCCGTCTTTTCACTAGTAGCGTAGCCAAGGGGAGAGGGTTATAGAGAGATCATGAAACCCCAGGCAGCGTACCAATAAAATTTACCAATAAAACGCTGGACTGGGCGTCAGGGACACTGGACTGGGGTCAGGGACACTTGACTGGACATCAGGGACACTGGACTAGGCGCCAAGGACACTAAACTGGGCTTCAGGCAGGGACACTACTAGAATCATCAGGACACTAAACTGAGCTTCAGACAGGGACACTACTAGAATCATCAGGACACTAAACTGGGCTTCAGACAGGGACACTACTAGAATCATCAGGACACTAAACTGGGCTTCAGACAGGGACACTACTAGAATCATCAGGACACTAAACTGGGCTTCAGACAGGGACACTACTAGAATCATCAGGACACTAAACTGGGCTTCAGACAGGGACACTACTAGAATCATCAGGACACTAAACTGGGCTTCAGACAGGGACACTACTAGAATCATCAGGACACTAAACTGGGCTTCAGACAGGGACACTACTAGAATCATCAGGACACTAAACTGGGCTTCAGACAGGGACACTACTAGAATCATCAGGACACTAAACTGGGCTTCAGACAGGGACACTACTAGAATCATCAGGACACTAAACTGGGCTTCAGACAGGGACACTACTAGAATCATCAGGACACTAAACTGGGCTTCAGACAGGGACACTACTAGAATCATCAGGACACTAAACTGGGCTTCAGACAGGGACACTACTAGAATCATCAGGACACTAAACTGGGCTTCAGACAGGGACACTACTAGAATCATCAGGACACTAAACTGGCTTCAGACAGGGACACTACTAGAATCATCAGGACACTAAACTGGGCTTCAGACAGGGACACTACTAGAATCATCAGGACACTAAACTGGGCTTCAGACAGGGACACTACTAGAATCATCAGGACACTAAACTGGGCTTCAGACAGGGACACTACTAGAATCATCAGGACACTAAACTGGGCTTCAGACAGGGACACTACTAGAATCATCAGGACACTAAACTGGGCTTCAGACAGGGACACTACTAGAATCATCAGGACACTAAACTGAGCTTCAGACAGGGACACTACTAGAATCATCAGGACACTAAACTGGGCTTCAGACAGGGACACTACTAGAATCATCAGGACACTAAACTGGGCTTCAGACAGGGACACTACTAGAATCATCAGGACACTAAACTGGGCTTCAGACAGGGACACTACTAGAATCATCAGGACACTAAACTGGGCTTCAGACAGGGACACTACTAGAATCATCAGGACACTAAACTGGGCTTCAGACAGGGACACTACTAGAATCATCAGGACACTAAACTGGGCTTCAGACAGGGACACTACTAGAATCATCAGGACACTAAACTGGGCTTCAGACAGGGACACTACTAGAATCATCAGGACACTAAACTGGGCTTCAGACAGGGACACTACTAGAATCATCAGGACACTAAACTGGGCTTCAGACAGGGACACTACTAGAATCATCAGGACACTAAACTGGGCTTCAGACAGGGACACTACTAGAATCATCAGGACACTAAACTGGGCTTCAGACAGGGACACTACTAGAATCATCAGGACACTAAACTGGGCTTCAGACAGGGACACTACTAGAATCATCAGGACACTAAACTGGGCTTCAGACAGGGACACTACTAGAATCATCAGGACACTAAACTGGGCTTCAGACAGGGACACTACTAGAATCATCAGGACACTAAACTGGGCTTCAGACAGGGACACTACTAGAATCATCAGGACACTAAACTGGGCTTCAGACAGGGACACTACTAGAATCATCAGGACACTAAACTGGGCTTCAGACAGGGACACTACTAGAATCATCAGGACACTAAACTGGGCTTCAGACAGGGACACTACTAGAATCATCAGGACACTAAACTGGGCTTCAGACAGGGACACTACTAGAATCATCAGGACACTAAACTGGGCTTCAGACAGGGACACTACTAGAATCATCAGGACACTAAACTGGGCTTCAGACAGGGACACTACTAGAATCATCAGGACACTAAACTGGGCTTCAGACAGGGACACTACTAGAATCATCAGGACACTAAACTGGGCTTCAGACAGGGACACTACTAGAATCATCAGGACACTAAACTGGGCTTCAGACAGGGACACTACTAGAATCATCAGGACACTAAACTGGGCTTCAGACAGGGACACTACTAGAATCATCAGGACACTAAACTGGGCTTCAGACAGGGACACTACTAGAATCATCAGGACACTAAACTGGGCTTCAGACAGGGACACTACTAGAATCATCAGGACACTAAACTGGGCTTCAGACAGGGACACTACTAGAATCATCAGGACACTAAACTGGGCTTCAGACAGGGACACTACTAGAATCATCAGGACACTAAACTGGGCTTCAGACAGGGACACTACTAGAATCATCAGGACACTAAACTGGGCTTCAGACAGGGACACTACTAGAATCATCAGGACACTAAACTGGGCTTCAGACAGGGACACTACTAGAATCATCAGGACACTAAACTGGGCTTCAGACAGGGACACTACTAGAATCATCAGGACACTAAACTGGGCTTCAGACAGGGACACTACTAGAATCATCAGGACACTAAACTGGCTTCAGACAGGGACACTACTAGAATCATCAGGACACTAAACTGGGCTTCAGACAGGGACACTACTAGAATCATCAGGACACTAAACTGGGCTTCAGACAGGGACACTACTAGAATCATCAGGACACTAAACTGGGCTTCAGACAGGGACACTACTAGAATCATCAGGACACTAAACTGGGCTTCAGACAGGGACACTACTAGAATCATCAGGACACTAAACTGGGCTTCAGACAGGGACACTACTAGAATCATCAGGACACTAAACTGGGCTTCAGACAGGGACACTACTAGAATCATCAGGACACTAAACTGGGCTTCAGACAGGGACACTACTAGAATCATCAGGACACTAAACTGGGCTTCAGACAGGGACACTACTAGAATCATCAGGACACTAAACTGGGCTTCAGACAGGGACACTACTAGAATCATCAGGACACTAAACTGGGCTTCAGACAGGGACACTACTAGAATCATCAGGACACTAAACTGGGCTTCAGACAGGGACACTACTAGAATCATCAGGACACTAAACTGGGCTTCAGACAGGGACACTACTAGAATCATCAGGACACTAAACTGGGCTTCAGACAGGGACACTACTAGAATCATCAGGACACTAAACTGGGCTTCAGACAGGGACACTACTAGAATCATCAGGACACTAAACTGGGCTTCAGACAGGGACACTACTAGAATCATCAGGACACTAAACTGGGCTTCAGACAGGGACACTACTAGAATCATCAGGACACTAAACTGGGCTTCAGACAGGGACACTACTAGAATCATCAGGACACTAAACTGGGCTTCAGACAGGGACACTACTAGAATCATCAGGACACTAAACTGGGCTTCAGACAGGGACACTACTAGAATCATCAGGACACTAAACTGGGCTTCAGACAGGGACACTACTAGAATCATCAGGACACTAAACTGGGCTTCAGACAGGGACACTACTAGAATCATCAGGACACTAACTGGGCTTCAGACAGGGACACTACTAGAATCATCAGGACACTAAACTGGGCTTCAGACAGGGACACTACTAGAATCATCAGGACACTAAACTGGGCTTCAGACAGGGACACTACTAGAATCATCAGGACACTAAACTGGGCTTCAGACAGGGACACTACTAGAATCATCAGGACACTAAACTGGGCTTCAGACAGGGACACTACTAGAATCATCAGGACACTAAACTGGGCTTCAGACAGGGACACTACTAGAATCATCAGGACACTAAACTGGGCTTCAGACAGGGACACTACTAGAATCATCAGGACACTAAACTGGGCTTCAGACAGGGACACTACTAGAATCATCAGGACACTAAACTGGGCTTCAGACAGGGACACTACTAGAATCATCAGGACACTAAACTGGGCTTCAGACAGGGACACTACTAGAATCATCAGGACACTAAACTGGGCTTCAGACAGGGACACTACTAGAATCATCAGGACACTAAACTGGGCTTCAGACAGGGACACTACTAGAATCATCAGGACACTAAACTGGGCTTCAGACAGGGACACTACTAGAATCATCAGGACACTAAACTGGGCTTCAGACAGGGACACTACTAGAATCATCAGGACACTAAACTGGGCTTCAGACAGGGACACTACTAGAATCATCAGGACACTAAACTGGGCTTCAGACAGGGACACTACTAGAATCATCAGGACACTAAACTGGGCTTCAGACAGGGACACTACTAGAATCATCAGGACACTAAACTGGGCTTCAGACAGGGACACTACTAGAATCATCAGGACACTAAACTGGGCTTCAGACAGGGACACTACTAGAATCATCAGGACACTAAACTGGGCTTCAGACAGGGACACTACTAGAATCATCAGGACACTAAACTGGGCTTCAGACAGGGACACTACTAGAATCATCAGGACACTAAACTGGGCTTCAGACAGGGACACTACTAGAATCATCAGGACACTAAACTGGGCTTCAGACAGGGACACTACTAGAATCATCAGGACACTAAACTGGCTTCAGACAGGGACACTACTAGAATCATCAGGACACTAAACTGGGCTTCAGACAGGGACACTACTAGAATCATCAGGACACTAAACTGGGCTTCAGACAGGGACACTACTAGAATCATCAGGACACTAAACTGGGCTTCAGACAGGGACACTACTAGAATCATCAGGACACTAAACTGGGCTTCAGACAGGGACACTACTAGAATCATCAGGACACTAAACTGGGCTTCAGACAGGGACACTACTAGAATCATCAGGACACTAAACTGGGCTTCAGACAGGGACACTACTAGAATCATCAGGACACTAAACTGGGCTTCAGACAGGGACACTACTAGAATCATCAGGACACTAAACTGGGCTTCAGACAGGGACACTACTAGAATCATCAGGACACTAAACTGGCTTCAGACAGGGACACTACTAGAATCATCAGGACACTAAACTGGGCTTCAGACAGGGACACTACTAGAATCATCAGGACACTAAACTGGCTTCAGACAGGGACACTACTAGAATCATCAGGACACTAAACTGGGCTTCAGACAGGGACACTACTAGAATCATCAGGACACTAAACTGGGCTTCAGACAGGGACACTACTAGAATCATCAGGACACTAAACTGGGCTTCAGACAGGGACACTACTAGAATCATCAGGACACTAAACTGGGCTTCAGACAGGGACACTACTAAAATCATCAGGACACTAAGCTGGGCTTCAGACAGGGACACTACTAGAATCATCAGGACACTAAGCTGGGCTTCAGACAGGGACACTACTAGAATCATCAGGACACTAAACTGGGCTTCAGACAGGGACACTACTAGAATCATCAGGACACTAAACTGAGCTTCAGACAGGGACACTACTAGAATCATCAGGACACTAAACTGAGCTTCAGACAGGGACACTACTAGAATCATCAGGACACTAAACTGGGCTTCAGCAGGGACACTACTAGAATCATCAGGACACTAAACTGGGCTTCAGCAGGGACACTACTAGAATCATCAGGACACTAAACTGGGCTTCAGACAGGGACACTACTAGAATCATCAGGACACTAAACTGGGCTTCAGACAGGGACACTACTAGAATCATCAGGACACTAAACTGGGCTTCAGACAGGGACACTACTAGAATCATCAGGACACTAAACTGAGCTTCAGACAGGGACACTACTAGAATCATCAGGACACTAAACTGAGCTTCAGACAGGGACACTACTAGAATCATCAGGACACTAAACTGAGCTTCAGACAGGGACACTACTAGAATCATCAGGACACTAAACTGGGCTTCAGACAGGGACACTACTAGAATCATCAGGACACTAAACTGGGCTTCAGACAGGGACACTACTAAATCATCAGGACACTAAACTGGGCTTCAGACAGGGACACTACTAGAATCATCAGGACACTAACTGGGCTTCAGACAGGGACACTACTAGAATCATCAGGACACTAAACTGGGCTTCAGACAGGGACACTACTAAATCATCAGGACACTAAACTGGGCTTCAGACAGGGACACTACTAGAATCATCAGGACACTAAACTGAGCTTCAGACAGGGACACTACTAGAATCATCAGGACACTAAACTGAGCTTCAGACAGGGACACTACTAGAATCATCAGGACACTAAACTGGGCTTCAGACAGGGACACTACTAAAATCATCAGGACACTAAACTGGGCTTCAGACAGGGACACTACTAAAATCATCAGGACACTAAACTGGGCTTCAGACAGGGACACTACTAGAATCATCAGGACACTAAACTGGGCTTCAGACAGGGACACTACTAAAATCATCAGGACACTAAACTGGGCTTCAGACAGGGACACTACTAGAATCATCAGGACACTAAGCTGGGCTTCAGACAGGGACACTACTAGAATCATCAGGACACTAAACTGGGCTTCAGACAGGGACACTACTAAAATCATCAGGACACTAAACTGGGCTTCAGACAGGGACACTACTAGAATCATCAGGACACTAAACTGAGCTTCAGACAGGGACACTACTAGAATCATCAGGACACTAAACTGGGCTTCAGACAGGGACACTACTAGAATCTCAGGACACTAAGCTGGGCTTCAGACAGGGACACTACTAGAATCATCAGGACACTAAGCTGGGCTTCAGACAGGGACACTACTAGAATCATCAGGACACTAAACTGGGCTTCAGACAGGGACACTACTAGAATCATCAGGACACTAAACTGGGCTTCAGACAGGGACACTACTAAAATCATCAGGACACTAAACTGGGCTTCAGACAGGGACACTACTAGAATCATCAGGACACTAAACTGGGCTTCAGACAGGGACACTACTAAAATCATCAGGACACTAAACTGGGCTTCAGACAGGGACACTACTAGAATCATCAGGACACTAAGCTGGGCTTCAGACAGGGACACTACTAGAATCATCAGGACACTAAACTGGGCTTCAGACAGGGACACTACTAAAATCATCAGGACACTAAACTGGGCTTCAGACAGGGACACTACTAGAATCATCAGGACACTAAACTGAGCTTCAGACAGGGACACTACTAGAATCATCAGGACACTAAACTGGGCTTCAGACAGGGACACTACTAGAATCCTCAGGACACTAAGCTGGGCTTCAGACAGGGACACTACTAGAATCATCAGGACACTAAGCTGGGCTTCAGACAGGGACACTACTAGAATCATCAGGACACTAAACTGGGCTTCAGACAGGGACACTACTAAAATCATCAGGACACTAAACTGGGCTTCAGACAGGGACACTACTAGAATCATCAGGACACTAAACTGGGCTTTAGACAGGGACACTACTAGAATCATCAGGACACTAAACTGGGCTTCAGACAGGGACACTACTAGAATCATCAGGACACTAAACTGGGCTTCAGACAGGGACACTACTAGAATCATCAGGACACTAAAAAAGCAGCAAGCCTGGTTAGACGGCAGCGGAAATGAATACCCGAAGAGCACGAAAAAGCCATAGAACTCCAGCAGCATGCTCAGTATAGACTACGCAACTGCGGTCTAAAAGCAGTTCACTATTGCTCAAAAATCAAATTCATAGTAAAACTGTCAATCCCAACAATGTTTGAAGGTATTTTTACTACTCATTATCATATAGACTATCGTTTTTTAATGCATTTTTTAATGAAGCTGTTAAGTCACGATAAATTGCCATAGATTATGAGCGAGAAATTCACTGCTTTTATTAATTTAAGCAACAAGAACTTTAACAGGAAACAGATCGAGGATATAGCAAAGCAAACGAATACCAAAGTATTTGATTTTCGACAGTTAAGACTTATAAGTACGAGCTATATATTCTTTGTTAGAATTTGAACGTGCACCCATCGAAGAGGCAGTTGGCAAACATCGGCTGTTGCACACTTCGCAGGTCAACTTGAGCTTGCTGCATGACTGTTGCACTAGTGGTTGCACTCGTAGTCGCATCGGTTGGTGCGGCCAAATTGTCACTAACAGCGGTAGCAACCTTCCTGAGGGTTCTGTCACGCTTGCGTGCGAGATAACGTCGAACAGTGGACTCCGATCGTTGTCCCGTTACCGCCATTATCTCCCCATAGGCATTCCTTTGTCGAAAAGATCCGCAATACGCGTGACGCGTATGCAGTGATTCGTGTACTGCTTGGAGAGGTTGCACACACTACTAACGTGCTTCATGAATGCAGCCAACCAATTGACACCGCGCACTTGCGTAGCAGAGAATCGAATTTGTCCTCCCGAATTGTTAGTCAGAGGGCGCGGAAAGAACGAGGACGAATTCTGCGGTAACAAACTCTGATAATGCAGGATCAACTCCCGCTGAGCGCCGTAGATCCGACTCTGTTTGCGCTGATTTCCCTTGCATTTTGTTGGATCGCTAGTCTGGTTTTTTGTCTTTAACGGCGGCAACGCAAGATATGGATTCCCATCAGCGTCGACTTCTTCTTGGAGCGTGCCAACTTGCTTTAGACTTGACAGGTGTTCTTGACCTCTCTCGCCCAGGACATACAGCAGCGTAAATAGTACTTCATCTTGCAACCGTTCTGCTGTAGAACGGTCAAAATAAGCACGCATTTTCTGTAAATCACCTTCTTCTATTGGCTCGTGCTGATTGACAGTGCCTCCATCAGCATGAAAATGCCGCACCTTTACTCGCAGCATCCGGTTGGCAGTGGCGAACTCGTCACTGGAAATAATATTTGTTCGACGCTTCAGCACGAGAGTCAAGTACCTCTGCACTCCAGCACGAATGCAGACCAACGTAGCTGGCGAATAGCAACTGCCGTCAGATTTTTTTAGACAGAAGTAAAAGAACCTTAAAAATTCGGCCAAGCGACTGTCACTGATCACGCTTACATCCACAGCACCATGTTTCTTCAAAAACTCCACGAACATTTTGCCATACAGAAACATGTGTTCTCGTGTAGTGCTCGGCAGTGATTCCAGTTCGGCAACATCCATCGCACTGGGTAAATCAGATAGTTCTGGAAGCTCGACACTAGAAACCGCAGCGGCCTCATCAGCCGTCTCGATTTTAGTCAGGTAGTCGATAAAATCTCCAAGAATTTCATCGGAACTGTGGTTCACGGCGCTCAGTTCACTCAGAAAATCTAGTTCAGTAGACGAGACGCCATCTAAACTGTCGACCGGTAGGTTTTTCCAGTTGATAAGAGGCATTTTTAATTCGATTTCTCTCGCTTCTTGCTTCTAGTTCTTAACTTCCTAACAGACTTCATGGTCGAGCTTTTCTTTTAGAGAACTGTATTCTAAAAAATTGTCTATGGTCCAATTAGTGGGGGCTCTGCCCCCACACCCCCGCAAGGGAGCTGCGCTCCCTTGTCCCTGCTCACTGCCGAGCCAATATCTATGGCACGAAGACACTGCAGCGTTACTTAATGGCGTGGCTTAATGGCGTTACATAATGATCAACCGAAAACGCTAGTCTATATGATAATGCGATTATGTCTATGGTTTCAGAATTAAATAATGATCAGCAGTCACTCGTGGCTTCGCCACTCGTGACTGTGATCATTATCCAAGTCTGAAACCATAGACTTAATCTACCATTAATTCACTACATATGCATTATTTTTCTTTTTGCTTTCGAGCTTATGCAGCAGAAAAAATGCAACTAATCTTATCGGTCCAATGTATTTTTGTCTAGCTGTCAAGAACATAACCCGGCTCTCGCCTTGTTGCAAAGCATTCTACTAAAGTTGAAACATCCGTTTAGAAAACGAAAACATTACGATTTTTCCTATTTAAAGTAGTATTTCTTGAAATTTAAGTCTGACTTAAAAAATCTCTGCATACCGCACGAGTCAAAGCAGTTTGTTATAAAAGGTTAAACAGCTGGGGGAACGGAAAAGCCCAACACCGAAATCGCACGACTGGCAATGATTAGAGAACACGTCAGCTCAGCTTACCTTAATAAACAGCGTCATTTTAAATATTATAACTATAGCTGTATAAGCTAGAAGCTACCAGGAATTGCCTTTCTCGAGATCCTGCAATTTAGAAGTTGGTGGCAAACACAATTGCAGAAATCCTTGCAAGACGGTCTCAGGCGTTAATTGATGTTGAAAATCGGTGATACCAGTGTTCGATACGAGAACATTTAATCTTAAATTAAACTTCGGTCCAGCATATAGATTTTGTCATTATATTTTTCATCATAAGCAGAGCACTGAAAATTTTCAAATTCTGTCTAGAATTAACACTGTAAGTAGGGAAGGCAGACAAATGATTTACAAAGCAATTTACGCTAAAAAAACAGGTAACTTCTTACGCGCATTGTTGTACACTATGATCAATTTATACGTATCAGTTGACGAGTCAATTAATCAGGTAAAAACTGGCGTAGCAGAGACACTGCTACAGACTACAGAATAGGACTAGCAGAGAAATCAGTTATTATAGTATATTATTATTATGTTTATGTTGGCACCAGAGCTTACTTTGGTTAATTCTACAACTGTATACTAGCCCATCGACTTTATACAATGCACAAAATCTCCATCGCCCAAGGTACTTCTGGATGTCTAAATCGGAAGCACGCCAACTTTTTCGCACATTTTGACTACCAATGACAATTCACTAGGCCAGATGCCGTTAGCAGTGCTCCACTTTGAAGAGTAGTAGGGGCCATATATCAGTTATCCTAGCGCTTGTCAATCCCGAATAGTTAATAAAGTCTTCAATTAATAATATATGTGGAGAAATGTTGTCCACCCGCACCTGCTGCAGGTCTTCACCGAATCACTGCTTCATATGACAGTAGAAGACTAGCCCATAAATATCGCGACATCGTCCCTCAAAAACGCAAAATTTTTATATTAGACGAAAGAAATTGAAATCAAGACAACGATTTGAAATAATGTCAGCCAAAAGAAAACTAGCAAAAGCAAAGCAACAAAACACGGAAGCAACAGGCCAAGCAGCTCATACTGGGTTTCTTGCGGTCCGCCACTTGTCCAGCATCTGGAAAAAGATTGGAAATTCAATCGGTAATTCAGTTTCGTTATTTTTTCTGACAAGCCAAAATGAATCAAAGAATAACTCATAGGATGCTCTCTAGCTCATAATAAAGATATTACTCTTCTTTGGTTAAATAAAAAAGCAATTACTCACCGGACCAATAACTGGCACCCGCGACATAAAGTTGAGAACGACAGGAAAGAAGCCGCTGAAAAAAAGAAAAACTGCCAGCTGTACTTGCGTCACTGACACTGGACTGGCGTCATGGACACTGGAAAGGGCGTCAAGGACACTAAACTGGCGTCAGGGACACTGGACTGGCGTCAAGGACACTGGACTGGCGTCAAGGACACTGGACTGGGCGTCAAGGACACTGAACTGGCGTCAGGGACACTGGAATGGGGGTCAAGGACACTGAACTGGCGTCAGAGACACTGGACTGGGCGTCAGGGACACTGGACTGGGCGTCAGGGACACTGGACTGGGCGTCAGGGACACTAAACTGGCGTCAGGGACACTGGACTGGGCGTCAGGGACACTGAACTGGCGTCAGGGACACTGGACTGGCGTCAAGGACACTGGACTGGCGTCAGGGACACTAAACTGGCGTCAGGGACACTGGACTGGGCGTCAGGGACACTGAACTGGCGTCAGGGACGCTGGACTGGGCGTCAGGGACACTGGACTGGGCGTCAGGGACACTGGACTGGGCGTCAGGGACACTAAACTGGCGTCAGGGACACTGGAATGGGCGTCAAGGACACTGAACTGGCGTCAGGGACGCTGGACTGGGCGTCAGGGACACTGGACTGGGCGTCAGGGACACTGGACTGGGCGTCAGGGACACTAAACTGGCGTCAGGGACACTGGACTGGGCGTCAGGGACACTGAACTGGCGTCAGGGACGCTGGACTGGGCGTCAGGGACACTGAACTGGCGTCAGGGACACTGAACTGGCGTCAGGGACACTGGACTGGACATCAGGGACACTGGACTGGGCGTCAGGGACACTGGACTGGACATCAGGGACACTGGACTAGGTGCCAAGGACACTAAACTGGGCTTCAGGCAGGGACACTACTAAAATCATCAGGACACTAAAATGGCAGCAAGCCTGGTTAGATGGCAGCGGAAATGAATACCTGAAGAGCACGAAGAAGCCGTAGAACTCCAGCAGCATGCCCAGTATAGGTGAAACAAACAATACAATTAGAATGCCGCCAAAAAAGAAGGCTGTGCCTTTCAGCTTTTCTAGCTTAAAGAAGAAGTGAAATGTGCGCTCCAGACCAATTACAAAACAAATGCCAGAGAGGAACAGAACCTGAAATATGTAGTTTGGTTTAAAGAGTAATTTACATCAACAAAACACAGAAATAATTCAAGCAAGCATAAAGCACTTAAGCTTGCTCACATTGCCTATTGCAAGCAGCCCACGGTCAAAAAATAGCAGTATGCCCAAGAAGACAAACACTGATCCAAAGCCGGATAGGCCAATCCCAATCTCTAAAATGTTTAAACAAAGTGATTTGTTAATATTTTTATGTATATTTTATACTTAATTGATTTGAATATTCTATTAATACATAGAAAAGTTGCATAACATTGACCCTGGCTATTAAATATTTTTGGATTAATATTATAAAAAATATAAATTGGCCTATTTATCGAACCATTTTTAGTCTTAATTGTTAAATATAAATGAACAAATAAATCGTTACTAATTTTAATAGCCTGACAATGCCTGATGCGAGGCAAAACATGTCGCATAAAAAATGATAGTGCTTACCTTCTTAATTCTACTTTTTCTCAGACACGCAACTTTAACATAGTACTATAAAAGTTTATATTAGGATTAAAATTTTAATCAGATAATATTAGACTCTAAATCTTGACAGAACCTATCTAATTTGTTTATAATAAAACATTTTTTGTTTACTTGCTTTCCTTAGGTCTAAATTAAGGATGCCAAAAAAGGATATTAGCTATTCAATATATTAGTCTAAAAATAAAATGAAAATATTCGTCTAAAGAGATTTAGGGAGATAAAGTAAAATAGCATATGTATACATTAATAAAAACCTTTAGTAAGAAAAATAAATTTGATAAGTAGCCTATACCAATGCAAATATTATAGTAACATTTGCACAATAGAAAAATAAATAGTTAGAAAACTGTTACTTTTAAATGCTTAGTAGGAAAAAAGCTATTTGATAGTTTTCATAGATTAATTATAATTTATATATTTAGTACAAAGAGACTATTTGCTACAATATAATGTAGGGCTTGCTTCTGTCCTTATAAATAATTCCACAATGCCACCAAAGTTGTCACAGGGATACTCTTCTATTTACTATTATTGAATATCATGTTACCAAGGTTGTAACAGGGGTTAATTCTTCTTACTGATCTTACTAGTTATTACTTGCCTTTTTACTGGTAGCACATGTACTTCCATTGGTAGCATATGTACTTCTATTGTAGTTTCTAGCCTGAGGGGTCTTTAGGCACTGTCTATCCTATTTCTATACCCTTCTAAAGATATTTTCTCAGTCCTGGGCATTCTTGGGATCAGAGGGTCACAGCTTACTTACTGGGTATTCTGCCCTGAAGTGGGTTTCTCAGACTCTGAGTCTGGACTTCTCTACCCTGTGGTAGGATTCCTATCTTCTAAAGGCAATTTCTCAGATTCTATATCTGGATTTCTCATTCTTCTGAGAACAGTTTGAACTCTCCCAATTTTGGGGCTTCTTAATGCTTCTACCAAAACAACTAAATCAGTAAGTATTGAATAAGGCTTCAATTTCGAGATACTAGAACAATTTCAAGCTTGAAACAAGCGGCAGACAAGTTGGTTTCCTTCTGGTTCTGCTTGTGTATTTATATCCCTTTCACAGTTTGGTTTTAAACAAACAAAATTTCATAATATTTATAATATTTACAATATTATTGATATTATACTCATTAAAACAAAAATAGCCTAGTTTTAATTACAATACTTTCTAAGAAAACAAGTGATGCTAAATAAGGCTTATCTTAAATATATTATAATATTTTTGGAGTAAATTATTCTTAATCATTACATTAATAATTAATAACTAGATTGAATAGATATAGGTGTATATATGCATATATTATATATATCAAAAATAAAATATTTCTAATATTTGCTATATAAGCTACAATTAGATTTTTAAAAAGGTTTTGAATCAAAAAGGGAACCTTACAATATCAAGATAATACTTTTTTAATAGAAGTTTTCTATCTTGGTACAAAAAGAATAGATCAAGATCTATTAGATAATATTATAAACAGATAGGCCTAACATTAAGATTAAGACAGATAAAATTGTTTTATATTATAAACAGATCAAATAATATTATAAAAAAGACAATAACCTGTATTAAATGCAAAAAAGTTTTTAATTATAGAGAAAGCTATTTATTTTTTAGATTAAAATAAAATAGACTAAACTAGATCTAAACTAAGCCTTAAATTAGATTAAAAACACATTTTTTATCCAGTGACAATACTTAACTTAGTGATAAAGAAATATATACTTTAAGTTGATTTTAAAGAGGCCTAATAGATGATATTTGTTGCCAACATAGAAGAGAATATTAAAATACAATAGAATTTTAGCCATGGCTGCCATGGCTTAAGTGTAGAACTCTAGACAACTCTAGAACTCTACTATCAATTTATGTGCCATATCTCTAACTCCTTAAAAGTTCTCCAAAAATTTCAATGCTAGGCCTATAAAAGAAAAAAATGACACCAGCAAGAATAGTAATAGGCTATAAACACGCAAAAGTAAATCTGCTTTCACAAAGCTTACTAAAATGATAAAGTCTACAATACAAAACACACCATAAGACAAATTAATCAAGGTTTCATAAAGAAATTGCGAAACCTGATTTAAAAAAACTTACTTTGCAAATCAGTTATTCCTGTAGTGAACATATTCATGCCACTGATTTATAAAAAAATGCCTGTATGATGCTACGATGGCTTTAGATGATAATTAAACTAAACGTAATTAAATTAAACACAATAAAATTTTGTGCCACGTCATCAGCCACGCTTTAAAATTATCTGATAAAAAAAGCGCAAAAAGTGTCGATTTCGAAATGATGCCACAGCTTGTTTAATGTAAAAGTCAAGAATTAAAACAACAGGCAGCAGTATTTTAGAAACAAATAAAATAGACATGCAAACATATTTATTTTATATTAATATTACTTTTTTTACTCACGCATTGAACAGTTGTAAATATTTTCAATTGATTGTGCCTGTCAATAGTTAATTCGTTATTAAAAAGGAAGCACAAATTACTTTTTGTATGAAATTTGTATTGTATTGGTATTGATATTTGTAATAGCCAACTGGCTTAGATTTACGAATAAAGCCAGCGAATTTGCTTTTGTTTCTGAATAGTCTTTTCAAATACTATTTTTATTTTATTTTAAATATCTCGCCTTGGTTATGATTAGATTCTAATTTGCAGGACTAAATCCAGATGTAAATAATATATTGGGATTAAACTAAGGGATCGATTTACATCCCGCGAAGCAAACGTAGTTTAAATGCTATTTCAAAACATTGAAGCAATTCGATACTGGGTCGCTGCAGAAAGGCGTATACCTGATTGTGCGTCCTAGTGATTATTTATAAGCCAACGACAATTACAAGTTTAAAAGCGTGTTCATTTTAACTGCAACTTGCAAGCGACCTTTTGCCAGTCTAGAGTGTTGTAGAGTTTTAGCAATTTTAGCAATTTTATATTTTAGCAATTATATTTTAGCAACACTATTATTATCGATGCACAATCAGCGGAATGCATACGAAAGGCATAATGGTTACACAAGCTGATATTAGATATATGATGGCAATTATAAAAAGCGTAATTAAAACCAATGAGTTATGATTAGTACAGCACTTAGTACAGTAAATGAATATTCAATAATCAATGTTACTAAACAAATGTGCACCAGATCGAGCAAGTCAAACAAAAAAGCGGTTGAGTAATTAGCAGACTATAAAAGGCAATCAAAACTTTACAAAAACATTGCTCACAGCTTCGCGGATAAGTTGATTCCAGCGATAACAATCAAAGTTTGAAAAAAAAAACATTTAAACAAATTTTATTGGAATCAAACAATGATTCCAATGTTAACAGTGGAATGTTTTTTTTCACTTTTATTGCTTGTAAACACTAGGGGAATGCTTTTTGTTGCTAGGAAAAAGCTTCTATTTAGATTAAAACATAGTTAAAAAGTACGGTATTATAGCACGTGAAATATATATGGTTGTAACTGTGCGATAAATACCTGTAGTGGCGACGAATTCATAGTAAAAAAATCATAAATAAAACAGGTGAGAGAAACCAAGGCAGGGAAACAGGCAATTCTTGTTGTAGCACGCGCTGTAGAGAAACAAAAGCGTCAAACAAGGCTGGATTCGTTTTATTATTACAGGTAATGTAAAAAACGAAGTGACTCAATTTCAAAGAGTACGCATCCATCAGAATAGTCCGTTAGCTAAACTAACCTTTAAAGCACCTTAGATTCTTAACTTGTATTTGCCCCCTCAGCCCAATCAGTACACATAACATAGATAAGCATAATATAGAAGACGTAAGAACACAAAACCTTAGAAGTCAGCAAATCCGTGAATCACAAATCACTGAACCGGACAGACAGAACGATAAGAGACAGTTCAGGCTTGAGCATAGTACTCGGAGCCAGCGTAGGACACCTGGCCATAATTGGGGTCATTAACCGGTACGCCCTGATACTGAAAGCCCAGCGCTATGCCGCCAGCCTCGTTCGGATCCTTGGCCTCCGGGTTGGCCAGCTCTTGCGAAATTTCGCAAGCGTATGAATAGAATACGATGCAGAAGCCCACCTGGCGATGAGGTTTAACAGGATTGGTCTATAGCAGCGACTGGGCAGCAGATTGCCAGTAAAATGATCCGTAAGTGTGAGGATGACCAGTGAGTGACAGTAGGGGATGACCAGCGAGTGACAGTAGGGGATGACCAGTGAGTGACAGTAGGGGATGACCAGTGAGTGACAGTAGGGGATGACCAGTGAGTGACAGTAGGGGATGACCAGCGAGTGACAGTAGGGGATGACCAGCGAGTGACAGTAGGGGATGACCAGTGAGTGACAGTAGGGGATGACCAGTGAGTGACAGTAGGGGATGACCAGTGAGTGACAGTAGGTGAGTAGGGGATGACCAGTGAGTGACATTAGGTGAGTAGGGGATGACCAGTGATTGACAGTAGGGGATGACCAGTGAGTGACAGTAGGGGATGACCAGTGAGTGACAGTAGGTGAGTAGGGGATGACCAGTGAGTGACAGTAGGTGAGTAGGGGATGACCAGTGATTGACAGTAGGGGATGACCAGTGAGTGACAGTAGGGGATGACCAGTGAGTGACAGTAGGTGAGTAGGGGATGACCAGTGAGTGACAGTAGGTGAGTAGGGGATGACCAGAGATTGACAGTAGGGGATGACCAGTGAGTGACAGTAGGTGAGTAGGGGATGACCAGTGATTGACAGTAGGGGATGACTCAGCGAGTGACAGTAGGAAAATAGGGAATCAAAGGGTATCCAGCGGGGCACATTGCGCACAAAGCTTACATTACAAAAGAAACGAATCAGGTAGAACATGTTCCTCCACACCAGGAACGGTAGGCGCTGAAATGCACGTTGAATTTGAAGATGATCAATTTTGCCTATCATGAAAAATCGCATTCTCAATATTTTCAACAAGTTTACATTCATAACTCACCCATCCAGCTAGGCCGTACCAGGAGAAAACGTAGCAGCTGATGCCCAGCTCAATTAGAATGTATAAAATCATAGTGACGTACAGAACTCTTAGAGTCGGTAGTAGGTCATAGATTTTCTGAAATTGAATGTGTGCCACTTAGTTAAAGATTTTGTTTTAAGTAAAAGTCTTCGAACTTTTTGCACCAAGTAATGGTAAGTTCTTTGGATGAAGTAAAAATGCTCACAAATTTGTTAGGTCGCAGAATGGCAACAATGGTAAATATGCACAGGGCAATGATAATAACATGTGACAGAGTCATAATGCCATCGCAGATGGCAAAGCCCTTCCAAAACAGTCGCTTCCAAAAGCTGCGAAAGGCTCCATGAATCTCGAATTTAAGGTTTTCATCATAGGTTAGCCAGTCAAGGAACACAGTTATGGCTTCAACCAAAGCAGTAATCTAAAATGAGAGCAGTGTATTTCATAGAATTCAGGTATGCACTTGAAAAAAATATCAAAGCAAAAGCAGTCATTTCTTATTTATTAGACCTTTATAAGCCTAGGTACTTGATTAATAGGTCTGAATTGCACAACTTCTTTGTTGGTATTGCAAAAGCTCTTGTGCCTCTTTCCCACCAACTTTTCTGTCAATAGACCTTGCTACCAGCTGAGGAGGAGTTCTTCACTAGGCCAATTATTATAGAGGAGCAAAACTTTATATAAACTAAAAAAATAGAATCATTTTTTATAAAGCTGCTATCTTTTACACATTTACAATATACTTGCAAAAGAATTGTTAAACTATATACTTAAGACTTTATACTATATAGTTTCTTATATAAATAGTAAATAGTATTTAATAATAAATATTTAAATAATTAAAATTTTCAAAACTTTATACCAAAATTCAGGTATATATACACTACAAGCTGTTGAAACCCGCGGATTTTGAACCCGGGGAATTTCAATCCCTGGAACTATTTTTGCATGTACTTGTATGTCGTACTCTAAAATCTGGGGTCAAACTCAAACAAAAACTTGTTAATAGTTAGGTTAGAATTAAACATAAAATAGAGTACATTCGTGAAAAATTAGGATTTGAGGCAAACATTTATATTGTTGGCTGGGGTGCTGCGAACAGGCAAACTCTGGCCTCTGCCTCTCCTTATGTCCCTTGGATCCTTAGAAACTTCGATCTTCTCTTCTGTTTCCTCTCCTCTCTCTCTCGTCTCTGTCTCTTCTCTCTCTCCTCTATCCCCTATTCTCTCGTCTATTCCCTCTCCCCTCTATTCTTTTATCCCTCCTCTCCTCCCTCCTCTCTACTCTGTACTCTCTCCTCTCTCTCCTTCTCCTCTCATCTCTTCTCTTCTTTCCTCTCTCCTCTCTCCTCTCTTCTATCGTCTCTTCCCTCACCTCTCTTCTCTCTCGTCTTTGCTCTCTTATCTATCTCTTCTTTCTCTTCTTTTATCTTTTCTCTCTTCTCTCTTCTCATTCTTTCTGCATGTTCTCTCCTCTCTCTTTCCCTCTCTCTCTCCTCTCTCTCTCCCTCTCTCTCCTCTCATCTCTCTGCTCTCTCCTGTCCCATCTCTCTTTCTCCTCTAATCTCTCCCCTGTTTCCTCTCCTCTCTCGTCCTTTCTCCTCTTTCCCCTGTCCTCTCGGTTCTCTCCCCTCCCCTCCTCTCTCCTCACTCACTTCTCTCTCCCTTGTCTCCCCTCTCATCTCTTATTTCTATCCTTTTTTCTCTCCACTCTCCCATCTCTCGTCTGTTCACTCTCGTCTCTGGTCTCTCATCTCCCCTCTCTCATCTGCCATCTTTACTCTCTTATACTTGTATGTTTTCTCACCTCTCTCATCTGTACTCTTCTCTTTCCCCTCTTTTGACTCCTCTCTTTCCTTTCTCCTTTTTCCCTTCTCTTCTCTTCCCTCTTCTATTCTCTCCCTCTCTTGTCTTCTCTCTTCTCTCTTCACTCTCCTCTCTCTCATATATCGCGTTCACTCTCATCTTTGCTCTCTACCCCCTCTCTCTTCTGTCATCTTTACTCTCCACTCTCCTGTGTACTCTTCTCTTTCCCCTCTACTGAATCCTCTCTTCTTACTCCTCTTCTCTTCCCTCTTCTATACTCTCTCCCCTCTATTCTCTTCTCTTGTCTCTGCACTCTGCTCTCTCTTCCTTCATCTCTCATCTCTACTCTCTCATCTTTCCTTTCATCTCTCTCATCTCCACAATCTCATCTATTTCCTCTCTCCTCTTCTTCCCTTTACTCTATCATCTCTCCTTTCTCCTCTCTTCTTTCTCAACTCTCTCTCTCTCTCTCTCTCTCTCCCTCTCTCTCTCTCTCTCTCTCTCTCTCTCTCTCTCTCTCTCTCTCTCTCTCTCTCTCTCTCATCTCTTATCTCCTCTCCTCTATCCTTTCTAATCCCCCTCTCGATACTCTCCTCCTCTTTGTTCTCTCATCTCACTCTTCTCTACTCTCCTCTCTGATCGATCCTCTGTCTCATCTCTCCCCTCTTCTCTCTCCATCTTCTCACCTCTACTATTTCCTCTTCCTTCTCTCTCCCCTCCTCTCGCTTCTTTGTCCCATATTCTCTGCTCTCTCCTCAACCTCGTCGTATGTCTCTCCTGTTATCTTCTATCTTTTCTTTTGTCCCCTCTCGCCCCTCCTCCCTTTCTAATAGTCTATTCCTTTTCACTCTCATCTGGCCCGTAGCCATGAGCTGGATTCTTTATCTGGCCTTTGAGATAAAAATCTGCCGATCCCTGCTTCGAAAGCCAGTTTGTGGGACGTAGTACTATCATGGTTGTTATCATTTCCCATGCTTTAATCACGTCATCTTTCTGGTCAATTAGCAGCCCTGAGAGAAATTTGTATATCTCCAGCTCCACCACCAGTCTGCAGCAGTCTAACAACCATGGAAATACGCATTTCTTAGGAGGCCATTTAAATTTTAAAGTACCTTATGCGAATCTTAATGTTAAAATTTTTATGGTGTAACTTATTTAGTAGGATTGCATTGTAATAAGTTATTCATTAATTTTTCGATATTTTTATAAACCATCCCACATCGCCTTGATTTGCCATCCTTGTTTAACTGCTGCAGACTTGTCTATTCAGAGGAAAGGAAAGTGGTTTAAAATTGAATCTCTCGCTAAACTCTCTCCTCTCCACTCGCGGGGTACAGAGAAGGCTATTAAAAAGTTATTCCAAAACACTGTACACTCGCTATGTACATTGAGCCCTATCGCCTGACCCTTCGTCTGGCTCTGGGGGAATGAGTGAGTGAGTGGCACAAACAACAGAAAAAGCAGACAAACTTCACATGCTTACAGTTTCTGTTCTGATTGAGTTAGAGAGTTGAAACTTTACATTTAGACAGAGAATGAATCAAAGAAGAATTGTGTTAAGTTAGAAGTCAATCGCTTCACGTGGAGCAAACTTATGGCAACCGAAAGTTAGGCATTTTAAAACCTGATTCACACCCTTTGCCCAGATCGGGAAAGAGAGCAGGCGGGCGGAGGTTGGGGTGGCTGCCTCGCTGAAAAAAACAGTCTAACTTTAAAAGTGCACAGCGGCTTTCAGGATTAACTTTGAGATTTGAAATTTTACACGATTGTGTCAAAATAGTTGAAAATTGCCTGTGTCAAATTTGAAGAGAATCGGTAGAAGTGGAGCGGCGCTATGGAGGATTTAGTGAAAAAATCGCGCATTTTGAGCAGTTTTTTGTACTTTTAGGCAGGAAGACTTGAGTCTAGGAAATTTAAAGATAGCCTAAGACATTCTCCGTAGTGAGTTTAGGGTGGGTGTAAAATTTGGTGTTAGTTGGTTGAGTGGTTTGGGAGTCCATAGCGATCAAAATTGTCCACAGACACACAGACAGACAGACAGACAGAGTTTTGATTTTTATATGTACAAGCTGTTGAAACCCGCGGATTTTGAACCCGGGGAATTCCAATCCCCGGAACTACTTTTGCATGTATTCTGAAATCTAAGGTCATACACAAACAAAAACTTGTTAATAGTTAGTAGGATAGAGGTAGACATAAAATGAACACATTAGTGTAAAATTAGGATTTGAAGCAAACATTGATATTGTTGGCTGGGTTACTTCACAGAATGTCAGGCAATGTCTGTCTGACTCTAAAACATGTATTGGCAAACTCTGGCCTCTCCCTGACTCTCCCTATGTCCCTTGGATCCTTTAAAATTTCTATCGTTTCTTCTGTTTCCTCTCTTCTCTCTCGTCCCTCGTCTTTCCTCTCTTCTCTCATATCTTCCCTCATCTCTCTTCTCTTTCATCTCTCTTATCTCTTCTCTCTTCTCTCTTCTCTCCTCTCTCCTGTCTCCTCTCTACTTTTCGTTTTCTCTCTCCTCTCCTCTCTCCTCTCTACTCTTTCGTTTTCTCTCTCCTCTCCTCTCTCCTATCTTCTTTCGTATCTTCCCTCATCTCTCTTCTCTTTCATATCTCTTATCTCATCTCTTCCCTTTTCTTTTCTCTCTCCTCTCCTCTCTCCTCTCTACTTTTTCGTTTTCTCTCTTCTCCTCTCTCTCCTCTCTCCCCCTCTTCTCTCGTCTCTTCCTTCTCCTCTCTATTCTTTTCTCTCTTCTCTTAACTCTCTTCTCTACTCTCTCATCTCTCATCTCTACTCTTTCCTCTCTCTCTCCTCTCTCCCCTCTTCTCTCACCTCTTTCCTCTCATCTCTTTTCTTGTTTTATATCTTCTCTCTCCCCTCGTCACTCGTCTCTTCCCTCACCTCTCTTCTCTCTTGTCTGCGTTTTTATCTCTCCTTTCTCTTCTTTTATCTTTTCTCTCTTATCTCTTCTAGTTTCTCTCTGCTCTGCGCTCTCTCTCTCTCTCTCTCTCTCTCTCTCTCTCTCTGTCTCTCTCTCTCTCTCTCTCTCTCTCTCTCTCTCTCTCTCTCTCATCTCTCCTCTCCCATCTCTCTTCTCCTCTCTACTCTCTCCCCTCTTCATTCTCCTATTTCCTCTTCTCTCTCCCTGTCTCTCCTCTCTCCTCTAGTCTCTGTAATCTCTTCTCTCTTATCTCTCCTCTGTTCTCTCTACTCTCCCATCTCTCGTCTGTTCACCCTCATCCCTGCTCTCTCATCTGTCATCTTTACTCTCTAATACGTTCTCTCACTTATCTCCTCTGTACTCTTCTCTTTCACCTCTTCTGACTCCTCTCTTTCCTTACTCCTCTCTTCTATACTCTCTCTCCTCTAATATCTTCTCTCATCTCTCTGCACTCTCCTCTCACCTTTTTCATCTCTTATCTTTACTCTCTCATCTCTCCTTTCATTTGTCTCATCTCTACAATCTCATCTCTCCTTTCTCCCCTCTTCTTACATCCCTCTCTTATCTCTATTATCTCTATCTCTTCTCTTCTTACTCTTCTCTCCCCCTCTTATCTTCTCTCTTCTCTATCCTTTCTACTCTCTCCTCTCCTCTTGACCCTCTGTCATCTTCTTTCTGCTCTCTCATCTCTACTCTTTTCTCACTCTTCTCTACTCTCCTCTCATCGATCCTCTGTCTCATCTCTCCCCTCTTCTCACCTTTACTCTTTCCTCTCCCTCCTTTCTCCCCTCCTCTCGCTTCTTCCTCCCTTCTTCTCTGCTCTCTCCTCACCACTTGTCTCTTCTCTTATCTTCCATGTTTTCTCTTATCCCCGTCCCGCCTCTCCTCTCTTCTAATAGTCTATTCCTTCTCCTTTCCACTCTCATCTGGCCCGCACATAAGCTGGATTCTTTATCTGGCTTTTGAAGTAAAAGTCTGCCGATCACTGCTTCGAAAGCCAGTTTGTGGGACGTACTACTCTCATCGTTATTCTCATGCTTTGATCACGTCATCTTTCTTGCCAATTTGCAGCCCTGAAAGGAATTTGTGTATCTTCAGCTCCACTGCAGTCTGCATCAGTCTAACAACCAAGGAAATACGCATTTCTTAGGCCATTTAAATTTCAAAGTACTTTTAAGAGAAACTTAAAATTTCCATGGTGTGCCTAATTTAGTAGGGTTGTATTTCATTGCATCGCATCACCTTTTCATAAATATTTCGCTTTTACAAACCATGCTGGATTGCCTCGATTTGCCAATTGCCATCCACTGTTAAACTGCTGCAGAGTTTGCCAATACAGAGGGGAGGGCAGTGGTTAGAATTTCTCACTAAACTGTTATGGCTAAACGTAGCCTCTCCACTCTCGGGGTGCAGAGAAGGCTATAAATAAAGTTATTCCAAAACACTGTACATTTGCTATGTACATTCAGTCCTATCGCCTGACCCTTCGTCTGGCTCTGGGGGAATGAGTGAGTGAGTAGCACAAACAACAGAAAAAGGAGACAAACTTCACATGCTTACAGTTTCTTTTTCGGTTGAGTTACAGAGTTGAAACTTTACATTTAGACAGAGAATGGGTCAATGAAGAATTGTGTCAAGTTTGAAGTTAATCGCTTTACGTGGAGCAAACTTATGGCAGCCGAAAGTTAGTCCATTTTGAAACCCTTTTACACATCTGGGCCGCCCAGATCGGGAAAGAGAGGCAGGCGGGCGGAGGTTGGGGTGGCTGTCTCGCTGACAAAAAACAGCCCAACTTTAAAAGTGCACAGCGCCGTTCAGGATTAACTTTGAGAATCGAAATTTTACACGATTGTGTCAAAATAGTTGAAAATTGTCTGTGTCAAATTTGAAGAGAATCGGTAGAAGTGGAGCGGCGCTATGGAGGATTAAGTGAAAAAATCGCGCATTTTGAGCAGTTTTTTGTACTTTTAGGTAGGAAGACTCAAATTTAGGAAATTAAAAGGTAGCCTAAGACATTCTCCGTAGTAAGTTTAGGGTGGGTGTAAAGTTTGGTGTAATTTGGTTGAGCGGTTTGGGAGTCCATAGCGATCAAAATTGTCCACACACAGACACACAGACAGACAGAGTTTTGATTTTTATATGTAGAGATAGATGAAAATTAAAAATTAAAATAGCCTAAAGCCTGCTCCGGAAAATTTGCAGTTTTCCCATATAAGTTTCGACGTTGACTTGGCAGAATTGTAGGAGTTCACTTGCTACATACAGACAGACAGACATACAGACAGACAAACATCGCGTCGGTTTTAGTATAAGGAGACAAGCTGTTGAAACCCGCGGATTTTGAACCCAGGGAACTCCATTCCCCGGAATTATTTTTGCATGTATTCTAAAATCTGAGGTAAAACTCAAACAAAAACTTGTTCCCTTGTTAATAGTTAGGATAGAGTTAAACATAAAATAGTATACATTCATGTAAAATTAGGATTTGAGGCAAACATTGATATTGTTGGCTGGGGTGCTGCGCAGAATGTCAGGCAAACTCTGGCCTCTACGTACCTCTGCCTCTCCCTATGTCCTTTGCATCCTTTGAAACTTCCATCTTCTTTTCCGTTTCCTATCTTCTCTCTCGTCTCTTCTCTCTCTCCCCTCTTATCTCTTCTTTCTTCTCTCCTCTCTCGTCTCTTCCCTCTCCCCTCTATTCTTTTCTCTCTCTTCTCCTCTCTTCGCTCTGGTCTCTGGTCTCTCATATCTCCTTTCTCCTGTTTTATCTTTTCTCATTTCTTTCTGCTCTCTACTCTCTCTTCCCTCTGCTCTCTGCTCTCTCTTCCCTCACCTCTCTTCTCACTCCTTACTCTACCCTCTCTCAACACTTTCCTTATCTCTACTTTCTCCTTTTTCCTCTCTTCTCTCAACTCTTTCCTCTCCTCTGTCCACTCTCTCCTCTCATCTCTCTGCTCTCTCCTATCCTATCTCTCTTCTCTCCCCTCTTTCCTCTCCTCCCTCGTCCTTTTCACCAATTTCCCCTGTCCTCTCGATTCTCTCCCTTCCCCTCCTCTCTCCTCACTCACTTCTCATCTCTCCCTTGTCTACACCTCTCATCCCTTATTTCTTATCTCTCCTCTTTTCTCTCTACTCTCCCATCTCTCGTCTGTTCACTCTCGTTTCTGCTCTCTCATCTCCCCTCTCTTATCTGTCATCTTTACTCTCATATGTTCTCTCACCTCTCTCCCCTTATACTCCTCTCTTTCCCCTTTTTGACTCAGGAGGACTCGATCCTTTCTTCTTTCTTCTCCTCTCTTCTCTTCTCTCTTCTATACTCTCTCCCTCTCTTGTCTTCTCTCTTCTCTCTCACTCTCCTCTCTCCTCTCTTATATCGTCTGTTCACTCTCATCTTTGCTCTCTCATTCCCCTCTCTCTTCTGTCATCTCTACTCTCCTCTCTACTGTGTACTATTCTCTTTCCCCTCTTCTGACTTCTTTCTTTCCTTACTCCTCTCTTCTCTTCCCTCTTCTATACTCTCTCCCCTCTATTCTCTTTTCTCGTCTCTCCGCACTCTGCTCTCTCTTCCTTCATCTCTCATCTCTACTCTACTCTCTCATATTTCCTTTCATCTCACTCATCTCTACAATCTCATCTCTTTCTTCTCTCCTCCTCTTCCCTTTACTCTATCATCTCTCCTTTGTCCTCTCTTCTTTCTCAACTCTCTCTCTTCTCACTCGTCTTTCCCCCTCTTATCTCCTCTCCTCTCTCCTTTCTAATCCCCCCTCTCAAAACTCTCATCTCCTCTTTGTTCTCTCATCTCACTCTTCTCTACTCTCCTCTCTCATCGATCCTCTGTCTCATCTCTCCCCTCTTCTCTCTCCATCTTCTCACCTCTACTATTTCCTCTCCCTTCTCTCTCCCCTCCTCTCGCTTCTTCGTCCCATATTCTCTGCTCTCTCCTCAACCTCCTCGTACGTCTCTCCTGTTATCTTCTATCTTTCCTTTTATCCCCTCTCACCTAGGGATTCCAATCCCGGGATCCCGGGATCCCGGGATCCCGGGATTGGGGCCAAAAATCCGGGATTTGAATCCCGGGATTTTTTTGGGAATCGAATCCCGGGATTTTTAATCCCGGGATTGCAAAAGACCGGGATCGGGATCCCGGGATTTCAAGGCCTTAATCCCGGGATTGGTCCGGGATTAGAACGACCTTTCAATGCCTAAATTAGATAATTTAAAGTCTAAACGTTTATTTGAATAATAAAACATTTATTTGTTTTTGCTGTTTCTCAATGAAACGTTAAACATTTGCAAAGCTCCTGTCCTAATTGAGCTAAAAATTGTTAATGTGAACTGTAAATTATAGATAATTTTAACTTTTTTTCGTTTTCTACCACGAGACGAGACTGAGGGCCTTTTCATATTGCTTGCTCTGGTTCCAGAACAAGAACCAATTTGTGAAGTATAAACTTTTTGTCTCCATAACTAGAGGGAGATACGTGCTATAAAGTTTTTATTATTGAATGACAGTCGCCAAGAAGAAAGTGAAAAATTGTGCTAAGTGAGGCTGTTAAGGCAGTTAAATATTAACAGAGTTTAATAGTTATACTGCTGTTTTTCTTCGAATTCCGAACCGATTCTGGTTCTGGAATTGGTAATATGAAAAGGCCCTGAGACTCTGAGAGTCGCGAGACCATGACTACTGCACGCGGCACGCCGCACAGTCCGTCTAGCAATTTAGGGATTTCAATCCCGGGATCCCGGGATCCCGGGATTGGGGCCAAAAATCCGGGATTTGAATCCCGGGATTTTTTTGGGAATCGAATCCCGGGATTTTTAATCCCGGGATTGCAAAAGCACCGGGATTCCGGGATTTTGAATCCCGGGATTTCAACAGCATCGGGATTTCGGGACTATTCAATCCCGGGATTGTAAACTGTCGGGATTTTGGAATCCCTACTCTCACCCCTCCTCCCTTTCTAATAGTCTATTCCTTTTCCTTTTCACTCTCATCTGGCCCGTAGCCATGAGCTGGATTCTTTATCTGGCCTTTGAGATAAAAATCTGCCGAACCCTGCTTCGAAAGCCAGTTTTTGTGGCGTAGTACTATCATGGTTGTTATCATTTCTCATGCTTTAATCACGTCATCTTTCTGGTCAATTAGCACTTAGCAGCCCTGAGAGAAATTTGTATATCTCCAGCTCCACCACCACAGTCTGCAGCAGTCTAACAACTAAGGAAATACGCATTTCTTAGGAGGCCATTTATTTTAAAGTAACCTTATGCGAATCTTAATGTTTAAATTTTCATGGTGTAACTAATTTAGTAGGATTGCATTGTAATCAGTTATTCATTAATTTTTCGTTATCACACATCGCCTTGATTTGCCATCCTTGTTTAACTGCTGCAGACTTGTCTATACAGAGGACAGTAGTTTGAATCTCTCGCTAAACTGTCTCTCCTCTCTACGCCTCTAGCTCTCCACTCGCGGGGTACAGAGAAGGCTATTAAAAAGTTATTCCAAAACACTGTACATTCGCTAAGTACATTGAGCCCTATTGCCTCACCCTTTGTCTGGGCTGGAGGAATGAGTGAGTGAGCGGCACAAACAACAGAAAAAGCAGACAAACTTCACATGCTTACAGTTTCTTTTCGGTTGAGTTACAGAGTTGAAACTTTACATTTAGATAGAGAATGAGTCAATGAAGAATTGTGTCAAGTTTGAAGTCAATCGCTTTACGTGGAGCAAACTTATGGCAGCTGAAAGTTAGTCAATTTTGAAACCCTTTTACACATCTGGGCCCAGATCGGGAAAGAGAGGCAGGCGGGCGGAGGTTGGGGTGGTTGCTACGCTGAAAAAAACAGCCTAACTTTAAAAGCGCACAGCACCGCTCAGGACTAACTTTGATACTCGAAATTTTACATGATTGTGCCAAAATAGTTAAAGATTATCTGTGTCAAATTTGAAGAGAATCGGTAGAAGTGGAGCGGCGCTATGGAGGATTTAGTGAAAAAATCGCGCATTTTGAGCAGTTTTTTGTACTTTTAGGTAGGAAGACTTGAGTCTAGGAAATTAAAAGGTAGCCTAAGACATTCTCCGTAGTAAGTTTAGGGTGGGTGTAAAGTTTGGTGTCATTTGGTTGAGTGGTTTGGGAGTCCATAGCGAAGTAATTTGTCCACAGACAGACAGACAGACAGACAGACAGACAGACAGAGTTTTGATTTTTATATGTAGAGATATCTTAAAAACTATGCACTTACACTAAATGTATGTTAGCTATATACAACAATTATTATATATTATCTTAAAGATTTTTCTATTTAAAAGAAGTAAAGAAAAAGCTAAAAAAGTTTTGTAAACATGAAAAAGGACCTATAATTTAAGTTGAAGTTTGGGATAGCATTGCAATTTTGTTCCATCATATATACCACACTCTGGATCATGTAGTATATGCCCAAAAATTTGGGTGTGTATTGGGCTTGCATGCTAAAAGTAAGCATGCATAGTTGGCATGCATCACTCCTAAAAAAATACATCTGACATGCACTTTATAGAATCATGCAGAAGAGTTATTGTAAAGTAAAAAAAGGTGAAAAAAGTTCATTTTAAGCATAAACTTCCCACTTTCTGGGTTTTAAAGCTTGTAATAAGGCATTTAAACAAATCTTTATGTATATCAATTTTCCATTGTAAATAATAGTATCACCAAAAAGCAGAAAAATTAAGCAAATTATCAGTCAAAAAGGGTCTATTATGCAATGAAGAAATGTCATTTATTGTCACAACATAAAAAGCCATTTATTGTCGCAACACTAGTACAGTTTCAAGTATAAGCGTGTGATCAATTTTTTTTGGTGTGCATTTGTAACTGACATTTTTTGTTTAGGCATGCACCCAGCTCTAGCATGATACAGACTATGGCATATATATCATGTGCAATATTTTTTCTGGCATTGGCCTAAAGTTGAATTTATGATAAGCCTTAAATTTCACATTTCATTAATAAGCATTTTATCTACTTAGCAGATAAACTGTTAACAGACAAATAAACTAGAACTATAATCTATATATGTGTGTTGCCAATAGAAATGACCAGGTTATTCTTAAGGTTGCACAGTTGTGGACACAATGTGTAATAGATTTGGGTACAAGGCAAAATTAATGTGCATGGTCATTTCATCTGCCGCCTTTTTGTCTGCCGGCAGACGAAACAACTTTTTAAAATAAGTAGCAAAATAAGTTTTATAAATGGCTGAAATTAATTTATAGTTTATTTTTAATACTTATAATTTACTAGTAATTTTCAGATTTAGAATTAGATATAGTCTTTGTATTTTTTATTTTGCTTATCGCAATGTTTCCAAGAAATACAGTTATTCGTATATAAGCTTTAATTGAATCTACGTAGTGAGCTGTGAATGGGATTTATAATTTGTGTGCGTGTAACTTATTTATAATAAGTAAAATAATTCCAACTCAACTAATTGCTTTTGAGCTTTGAAGCTTTGAGACGGTTAAGAGATAGTATGGCGTCTGCCATATCATGACGAAAATGCATTGAATTCGTTCAATTGCATAGTTTAATAAATATAAACAAAAATATTCAGAAATTACTCGTTTAAGTCATTACTACTAAGAAATGATCCTATATCTTAATCACTATTATCTTAAATATCTCAAATCTCAAATTAATGACAACAACTGACCTATTTACACTTATTAAATAAAACTTTACTATTTGTTGGCAGACGAAACGACTGTATCGTATTCTTGCAGACGAAAGGGTGGCAGATGAACTGGCGGCAGATGAAACGACCATCAACCAAAATTAATAGTAGAGATAATAAAGTAAATAAAGTAAAAAAAGATTTTAGAGGATATAAAGATCTAGGCTATTGTCACTTACTAGTCACATGCAAAGAAAAAGATGCCAGAAACTAATAGTATTTCGCAAATATGATATGTCCCATATATAGGCCTATGATAACAATAGACTGTGAATGTCAATAACAGAATGCTATAAGCCTGATATTAGGCTGTCTATATTCTATATGACTTTAGTGACCATAAGGGCATAAGGCATAAGGAAAATTTTGAACAAAAAATACACTTCTACTAGACGTACTTCTATTTGCTCGACTATATTGCTCTGCATACAAATGTTAATACTTACAGTTATGATAATGCAGCCAACAAAAGTGCCCATTCGATTATCAAAGCAAAAACACTTTTTTAATGGTAAAATAGGCTCTACATCATCTCTTTTCCGTAGTTTCCAGCCCATATTTGCAAACTAACGTGATACAAATCAATAAGGGGTAATAAGAAATATTTAAAATACACCCCAATATAATATGGACAATAGTATGTAATAATGTAGAAATAAAATATTATTTCTTCCTCAACGAGCTTCTTTAAAATGCTACGAAAATATTTGCCGATATTAGTCGTTTTGTAAAAAATTTACGTTTAGAAACAGAATTTTTTTGCTTTAAACGAGCAATTATAGGCATTTAAAAAGCCTTAGAAGACATAGAAAATAAAATTGATATACTGCTTCAAAAATCTTTGCACGCAAATTTGAATATTTTCGGCAAGTTGGCTTTTTAAAACGCGCTATATATTATAATAGCTCCATGATGACTGACAGGGACTTCGCACGATCGGCCCTTTAATTCATCTCAGTTTATATACCATTTCAGTTGATTCAGGTGAACAGTGAAGCTGGGCGGGCTAAACCGATAGTTTTACTGGCTTAAATAAGGCAAGTAGCTCAATTTTTAATGTATATCTTCATATTTTCTGTGTGTAGTGTACTAACCTTAGCAAGTGAATTATTATATTTTGAACTAAAAAAATAATAATATACTGCATGTAATTAATACTTGAAAAAAATGGATGCTAGCATCTACCAATGACAATATCCAGAGGCGTATAATATATATAATTTTCTTAGTTTAGGCCTATAATAGCTAGATAAGGGAAGGCCTATAATAAATAGGCCTAATTTGGCTAAGCCTTTTTAGGCTTTTAATTGATAGGCCTAGCCTAAGCATTGTTTAACTAGGCTAAGGCCTAAAATCGTTTTTTAAAGCATCAATTTAAGTTTCCACATTTTGGTAAAAACTGTAGGGGCCTAAGCTATTAAAATAGGCCTAGTACAATAGACAATAACATAGCATACTTAATTCAATTGATTAAATATAGGGTTATAATAATCAAGTTAAAAAGCAGTATGCTTAAAAAATTAAAATAAACAAAGTTTTTAAAAGACATTTTATGTAGCTTTTATAATATAAAGGTTATAAAGTAAGAAATTAAAAATATATATACTATATATATATGTTAGATTGGCCCTATTCCATAATTATTAGGCCTATAGTATTGACTTAAAAGCCTTGCCATTAGTTTAGAATATTGTATTATAAACCTTAATTTAACAAGGCAAATTAATAAAAAAAGTTAAGTAATTTTTAAAATCAATCGTTTAAATAATCAATAGACTTTTTAATAGTTATATTAAATAAGTTAAAGGTTTTTCTTTGCTAGGGTTTAGAAACAATTTTTATGTAGTTATTTCTAGAATGTTAGGTTTTTTATAGCATTTTTATTAGTTGATTAAGTTGAAATTTGTTTTGCAACTAACAAAATATAGGCTAAGACCAATGTCAATTTTTATGTATCTTCTTTTTTAATAATATTAAAAAAGGGACTAAGCATATCTTAGAGCACTTTAAGCAACATTGTTATATAATCAATGAGAGGCATCATTGCCTATAATATTTTCTAAATCTTTTAAGTAGACACTAAGCACATAGACATACATGTGCAACTACTGGCCAACCTGACTGATCTGGCCATGGTAAATTGTGGTAAACTAGGGATAAGTTATAAAAATACCTACCTAAAAGAATACAGACATAGTACTAATTAGATGACAAGGCTTTTCAAGCTTTTACCCTTATAGGACAATGATAGTTACTCCTGCCATTTATCCAAAATTCTTCAAGTTGCATTTTTTGGTCAAAAAGTAAGTTGCATGGCCAGTATAAATTGGGTGGGTTGCGCACATATGCACATGGATATGTATAGTCATATGCATAGGCACATATGTCACATATATAAGTGTGCAATAGCCATATTTTTTGTCAAACATGTATATTTGAACATGCCTTGGGGATTGGCCCTCAATGGCATTAACTGAAAAAATAGCCCCATGTAAAGATTCTAATTTAGTTCCAAATTTATGTGATAATATTTATATTTAGATTAAGTCTAGACTACTATGCCTTGGCACATAATAGTGCCAACCTTAGACCATTAGTTATTGCCCTTAATATTTTTTTGTTCTTTTATTTTATGTCATTTAATTTTTTACTATAATGTATTTATTGTTTAAAATTAAATTTCCAGATGCTACAATCAATTTCTAAAAGCTATGAGCTTATTTTTCAGCTGCTTCATATGCCATCCCATGCTAGAGGCAAGCAGGTGAGCATCGGTAAATTTAGTAAATTTATATAGTTGTAGGCTGCTGTTATGTACATTTTTTATATTTTCTTTTACTTTTGTTTTAGGAGAAAGACTTTATTGTTAGATTTTTATGCAGCATTGACAAGCTTTTATTTGGTAACAAGTCATCTTTGGAATCTCTTGCTGATACTATACAGCATACCTCTCTTAGGAATGGACAAACTTTGTTTAGGTAAGATTTTTTGTATTAGAATTATCAATTGGTTGGTGCTCTAATTATGTTTTGCTTACTTTATAAAAAAAATTGTAGTTGCACATATGCATTTGAAGTGCTTATGACTCTATTCTAGCAGTGTAATTAAATAATTAGTTCTATAAAATACCAATATTTATAATATTGCATCTTTCTTTTACCATTCCAGTTCTGGCAGTCGCATCACTAGCTGGTACATTTTATTGTCTGGCTCTGTCTATGTTGATGGGAAGCTTCATCATCCAATAAAAAGGTAAATTCTTGATTTAAGCTTTTTGTGCAGAATGTCCCAAACTTTAAGGAACCTTTTGCCACAGACATTACAGAATCTACTACACAAGTGTATTCCTTACTCGTATAGGGGATTATACGAGTAATATATATAAATTTTGGTTCATGTGTGGAAGCGGAGCAGCTTAGTGGAAAATACACGTACATCCGACTTTCATGCCGCGACCCCTGGTTCGATTCCATGCGCGGCCGCAGTCATTTGGAGCTTGTGTGTACGAAATTTGGCCAGGGGTTGTCGTGCGATTCACAGCCATGAGGGCCGACCCCCATGGCACAGAGAGTGTACATGCCTGACGATTAGACAGTCAGGACCGCTGTACACCCTGTGTGAGCGGGTGTGTGTAAGTGCTGTGTCTGCGTACAGTATTGGCGCGCTTGTATTGTGCTCAGGAGCCAGCGGAATGGGTGGAACTTTTGAGCGCTGGCTTTGGGACGGGACGCTTTCACTAGGCCGAAATTTCACTTCGCCGAAATGACTAGCACGCTCTTTCATGAGGCCGAAACTTCAGTGGGCCGAAAAATCATTTTAGCAGCATCCTTACTATGCTCAAAAATGGATGTAAACTTGGACTGATAGATAGATAGATAGATAGATAGATAGATAGATAGATAGATAGATAGATAGATAGATAGATAGATAGATAGATAGATAGATAGATAGATAGATAGATAGATAGATAGATAGATAGATAGATAGATAGATAGATAGATAGATAGATAGATAGATAGATAGATAGATAGATAGATAGATAGATAGATAGATAGATAGATAGATAGATAGATAGATAGATAGATAGATAGATAGATAGATAGATAGATAGATAGATAGATAGATAGATAGATAGATAGATAGATAGATAGATAGATTAGATAGATAGATAGATAGATAGATAGATAGATAGATAGATAGATAGATAGATAGATAGATAGATAGATAGATAGATAGATAGATAGGTAGATTAGATAGATAGATAGATAGATAGATAGATAGATAGATAGATAGATAGATAGATAGATAGATAGATAGATAGATAGATAGATAGATAGATAGATAGATAGATAGATAGATAGATAGATAGATAGATAGATAGATAGATAGATAGATAGATAGATAGATAGATAGATAGATAGATAGATAGATAGATAGATAGATAGATAGATAGATAGATAGATAGATAGATAGATAGATAGATAGATAGAAGATAGATAGATAAATAGATAGAAGATAGATAGGAGCGTAGGGCCAATTTACAGTTTTAAATGTTACGCTACTGTGAAATCGGCTGCTAGTCTGGATGGTACATTTAGACTCAATCAAGTTAATTAAATTAATTTTGTTAGTTTTGGCCTAGTGAAAGAGGCTGCTTAAATGATTTTTCGGCAAAGTGAAGTTTCGGCCTTGTGAAGGAAGATGCTTTCGGCAAAGTTAAACCCCCTTTAGGACGATGTTGCCGGTATACTTGTCAATCTATTTTTATTTTGAAAACACACGAGCCAGTAATAATGATCATTATTACGGTCTCTGACTGTTCTTTGGGCTGCCTTACTGGCGGCGTTTCTCGGGTTGTGCGCAATCCAATTGAGTTGCCCAGTCGGGCGCTCAGTTCTAATGTGGCCTCATCTGAGGTGACGTCCACTCCAAAATAAACTTCTTATCTGCCCTGCCTTGGTCTTAGGAGGGTGTACCTGGAGTAATTGTGACTCTGGACTGCAGTGTGGCTAGAACGGGACTTGAGCCCCCGGTCGCATCCGCCCAGCAGGAAAGGCGACCATTCACAAAAGTGTACGGTAGAGCCCAGTTGATGCCAGCTCTGAAGCTGAGCCTCCAAAATGTAACTGGTGATCCTCCTCCATTTGTTTTTATGCCCTCTTTTTTATTGGTTTTATCTTGTTCATGAGCCAACCCAAAATTAGGAGTAGATCTCTGCATTTTGGTCCATCTGCTCCCTCAGTCCACCTGCTGTCACCTCTGGTTGTCTCCCTGCTTATTATGTCTCGGCTCTCATCACCGGCTCTCATCTCAGTCGGGGAAAACCGGCTGAGCCCGGTGTCCTCTTGCTCTGGAGTGCTCTTTTTCCTGTTCCTTGGCTTGGGCTATTTGAGTTGGGTAGCGAAGTAAGCCTTGAGGCCTGCAGCCTATAGGAGGACTTTCGGAGCTTTTTCCTACCTGATAGGAGACTCGCTCTTGGTGAAATAAGCTGCCCAAGCTCTCCAATCTGAAAGCTTTTTCCGCTGACTGGGTGCCTTGTAACAGGTACAAACAATGTCAGGCCCCGGGGTATAGCTAGGGTCCCGCTCTCGGACCAGCTTTCCAAAATCCATCCACCTGATTCTACTCAGGTGGAGGCGAGCCTAGCTCTCCACCCCGATTAACAACAACAATAATAATCATAATTTCTGTCCGCAGGATAGTTGCTGCGGGTTCGGCCCTCATATGTGTAAATCGCACGGAACCCCCCCCCCCCTCCGGCCAATTTTCTTGCACAAGCCTTAAATGAATGCGCACGGAATCGAGCCAGGGGCCTGTGGCGCAATAGTCAGACACATTTACCACTGAGCTGCCTTGCCAGCTGCGCTTTGACCACAGACAGCAGAGCTATAGCTGTAGTTACACGTACCGTGCAGGTCTTCGCGTGCGCTAGAAGCAGTTCCAAATTTATTACAAAGGTCTATGTCGACTGCTTATTTATTCTGTTTATAGCAACCTGTCGGTTCTATGCAAAAAACGAAGCAGTTTAATAATATGACAGTCGCTGTTTTGCTAATAAGCTTGAGCCCTGGCACGTATCCAAACATTTAAGCATTGAATTTTATGCACTCATTCGATCTCTGGACAAAATAGGAAGAGCTCCTGACAATACAATTTAAATTGTATTGGCCATGAGTGTGGCTATCCATACGAGGAACTTTATATAATGTATGTGTGTTTAAAGCATTTGCCTGCTGCACTGTATTTATTCTCTAAACTAGAGTAATATATAGCTTGTACATGTTACATATGCAGCGCAAGTATTCATTCGCCTTATAGATTTGGGTTGCACTATTGTGCTAGGAGAGCTTTAAGCGCTCTCTCTCTCGCTACTGTGCAACGGGTGGTTAGTGCGCCAATCTGGCACAGAGAATTAATAATATTCAGTGAGGCACTGTATCGGTTAGGCAGTTTAAGCTGTGGGTAGAAACGGAGATCAACAATCATGTATATTCACAGACGGGGTGCATATATTGCTATTAGCTAGTTTCAGGAGCTAAATCCTCAGTGTAGATCTATACATGTTAGCAATTTTTGTGTTTTCTCTTCTTGTTTTCATAAAAAAATTGTCAGCCTTGGCCGACCAATCAGCGAAGAGGATCGTTACTATAGTAGCGATTGTTATTGCCTGGAGCAGTGCGACTTTCTTGTTGTAAGTCTGGGAACTTTTTTATTAATTATTAATTTTGTTCGGTCGTTTGCACTAAACAAACGGAAATATTAAGTCCTCAGCTGACTTGCCTCATTTAAACCTAATTAGCATATTCCTGTGCCACTCTGTGTCAAGTGGCACAGGTAAAAGCATTTATATTTGCACTTGCACTACGCAATCATTAATTATCTAGTTCTGGAATATCTAGATTAGCGAATTAAGGACTGCAGTTAATTTAGACTCGATCTCGATTTCCGTCAAGGGAGTCGGGACTGCAGTTAATAGAGACGCTATGGGGGTCAGGGGAGTCGGGACTGCAGTTAATAGAGACCCTATTTGTGTCAGGGGAGTCAGGACTGCAGTTAATAGAGACCCTATTTGTGTCAGGGGAGTCAGGACTGCAGTCAGTGGAGGCTCCATGGACGTCCTTAATCGCGCCTTCAGATCTAAAAAATGTCGTGCGAGAGAAATTGGAAGAATATAAAAATAGCTTTTCATAGTTTCAGCCGCAATTTCTGTTTATAAAATATTGACGCAACTGTACATGGCTTAAGTCGCAGATTCCACGCGAACTGTGTACATCCTGTCCAGCTTATTGCATTTTTAATGATTTAGTGAAGTTCGTTTTCAAATATATCTAGCTGTGTCCGAAAGCATCTATACACTTTGTATATGAAGTGGCTAGCTAAAGAAATTTATCTAATCTTTAAAACTTACAATTATTCTACTATTATAGATTGACCTGAAAACAGCGTGCCAACAATCGAGCCAGTTGTCGAGCATGGACTCGAGTATCACCCTAGGCCTTGCTGAGGACAGTGTCAGGCTGGTAAGATTACTGGTGTACAATTTGACTTTATTTTTAGTTCTGTTATTGCAGTCACATAGCCTGTGTATCTATCAAGAACTGGTGAACCTTCTTGCTAGCTGGGTTAAGCTTGTTCTTTAAACTCTCAAAATGAGGTGCTGCCTCTGCAACTCATCAGCGATTCCCCTCTACTGATCAAGAATCGCCCCTCTACTGATCAAGAATCGTCCCTCTACTGATCAAGAATCGCCCCTCTACTGATCAAGAATCGCCCCTCTACTGATCAAGAACCGAAATTTGCAATCATTAGCCCTTGGCTCGCGTTGGTTTCAGCAGCAGCGCAGCTCCCTGGACCTGTCGGACGAGGCCTCGTCGTCGACCTACTCGGACAGCTGCTGCGAGCTGGAGGACAGTGACAATGACTTCTGCGATGCGTCGGCGGAGACGGGTGCATCCTTCGGCGTCGCCGCCCGCAGCTCGTTGCTGTTAGCTCTGGCCAAGCCGCCGGGCCAGCGATCGCCCAGCGAAGTCGAGCTGCTGCACCAGGCCACTCGCTGCATGCCGGCGTTTGCCAATTTCAACGAAACTGTCCAACGCCGACTGTCGGCCGGCCTGGCCCTGGCCTCGCTGGATCAACTTTCCGTGCCGTCAAACTCCTGGTCAGTGATCCTGGACGGCCTGGTCGAATTGACGACGCCCACCATGTCTGACGGTGAAGCTGACGCGGTGCACCGTCGGCTAGGCCCAGGCGACTGCTTGGACGCTAGGCTGCTGGCCGGCGAGGCTCGCGCTGTCGGCCCCAACTGCCGGCTGGCCTACCTGGCCTTGGACGATTACCTGGCCGCCGTGGAGACGGCTGGCGCGGACGAGGCCGACGGCCGTGCGGTGCTGCGCAAGAATGGACAGGTGGGAATAGTTCAATGGTGTTTTTAACATCCCAGCTCCTCAGTCATTAACCGCCACCCTCCCAGATCCTCAGTCATTAACCGCCACCCTCTCAGATCTTCAGTAATTAACCGCCACTCTCCCAGATCCTCAGTCATTAACCGCCACTCTCCCAGATCCTCAGTCATTAACCGCCACCCTCCCAGATCCTCAGTCATTAACCGCCACCCTCCCAGATCCTCAGTCATTAACCGCCACCCTCTCAGATCTTCAGTAATTAACCGCCACTCTCCCAGATCCTCAGTCATTAACCGCCACCCTCCCAGATCCTCAGTCATTACCTCCCAGATCCTCAGTCATTACCTCCCAGATCCTCAGTCATTACCTCCCAGATCCTCAGTCATTAACCACCACCCTCCCAGATTCTCAGTCATTAGTCAAATATGCTTAAACTGCAGTCTTAAGCGTTTAGTCGCAGTTCCCTGATTGTCTTGTTAAAACGAATTGTGAATATTGTGATGTACTTCTGTACATACGAAGTAACTACATCAACAAGCCCTATCCGCCGGCCCAGGTCGTGCTGGTCAAGGAGGCCGACCCAAGCCGGGATGGCGTGCTCTGCGTGACCAGCGGCACTCCGGCTGCCCTCCTCGACGAGCTGCTTTCAACAAGCGCCGCCAACGTCGATGCGAGCTTCGCCGACGACCTCTTGCTGACGCGTCTAGCCTTTGTCAGCGACCTGGCCCTGGCCGACCGGCTGCTGCTGGCGCTGGCCGACCCGCCACAGCCAGACTGCGCGCCCAGCGCCGCATGGGAGCGAGCCGAACGTGTCCTACTCCAATGGGTCGGCGGGCATCTCGTCGACATGTCCGACCGTCGCCTCCTGCACAGGCTAGCCGGGCTGGAGGCCCGTCTAACAGGCCGTCTGGGCCCGCAGCATCTGATGCGGCTGGCCTGCTCCTCCGGGGCTGCCGAACGCCGAGTTACCTGCCGCCGCGACCGCGGCCTCGACTTCTTGCTGCTAGGGAGTGGCGGAGGCGGCGACAGCTTCTGCTTTGTGTCCGGCCTTGCCGCGCCAACTGGCGATGAGGACGACAGCTGCCTGATTGACGATGAAGGGTGGGCAGTCCGAAATTTTTAGGGAGCATCCCACCGGTCCTCCCACCACCGTATCACCTCTCATCCCATCGCCATCCCACCCCATACCCATTCCATTCCTATCCCATCGCCATCCCATCGCCATCTCATCACCATCCCATCACCATCCCATCGCCAACCCATCATCATCTCATCGCCATCCCACCCCATACCCATTCCATTCCTATCCCATCGCCATCCCATCGCCATCTCATCACCATCCCATCACCATCCCATCGCCAACCCATCATCATCTCATCGCCATCCCACCCCATACCCATTCCATTCCTATCCCATCGCCATCCCATCACCATATTATCGCCATCCCATCATCATCTCATCACTATTCCATCATAACATCGCACCATCCCAACGCCATCCCATCAAGATCCCGTCAATTCCGCATTCACTCCGCAGCCGCCTGCTGCAGCCGCTGATGCTGGGCGATCGTGTACTGCAACTCGATGACCAGCCCGTTGATCCAGACCGGCTGTCCAACGGTGCAGCTGGCGAATTGCTGCATCTCACTGTGCGCTGGGATCCACTGCAATACCATCGAGCCCTGGCGTCTATGACTGCGGCAGCCTCTGTAAGCCGCTGGCACTTGTAGATAGTTTTGGACACAATTGGGAGAATCTTATTTAAAACAGCCACCTAATAAATGCAGAAGCAACGATAATTGAAAGTTTACCCCTATGTGTCAGATAGGAAGTCGCAGATGTCTGCATACTCCGTGTTTACAGATTATTCATATTTGACAATCGGTATAGAATTCCTAAAATCCTATACTTATGGAAAATTTGATACTTAAAGGAAATATGAATTATAGAAAACTCAAATTAAATGGCATCCATCTGCCAAAAATCAGGATGCCAAAATCAGTGTGGCTAAGTTCAATTCAAACCAGCGCCATTGTTGATTAATTGATTTTGGCTCAAGACACCCAAGGCGCACGTTTACCCACAATACACACCGGCCATAAATCATAACTGGCAATAAATAAATCGTACACTAGCGATTCAACAAATGCTTTGCACCGCCCGACCTCGCAGATCCTGCGCACCATCAGCTGCAGCCCGCCCGCGCATCAGCCGCCGCCGTCGCAGCTGCCAGTTCGTCAGGTCTCGATGCCAGCCAGCCTGGCAACAACAGCGGAGCGACAGCTAGCAGCGCCTCGGCCGGCGCCGGCGGCACTAGCTGACAGGGCTGTCCGGGTTTACCGTCATGACGGCCAGTCTCGGACAGTGCCAGTTGGCCGGGACACTCCCGCCGGCGTGGCGGCCGCTCTAGCCGCTAGAGAATTCGGCGTTGCCGGGGTAGATTACGCCTGCTGGCAGCTGGTTGAAGTCTGCGCCAGCCTGCCCGGACCGGCGCTGCGTAGGCGAGCTCTGCAAGACAGCGTCACCGATCTGGACGGTCGACTGCCGGTTGGCGGCCGGTATTATCTGAGACGGGCCGACGAACCCATTGATCAGTGCTTAACTGATAAAACTGAGGCGCTTCAATTGGCCAGAGAGGCTGCTGTTGACCTGCTGCAGGTGAGCTAATTTATTACATTTACAAATGTACTCTTATTGTGTATTTTGAAAAGTACTCTTACTGCGTATTTGGATATTTATTTTTGCTGTGCATTCGAGAATGTACGTTTACTGTGTACTTGTAAAAATGTACTTTTAATGTCATTTAGAAATTTACGAGCGTACTCTTACTGCGTATTTAAATATGTATTTTTAATGTGTTTTTGAAAATGCAATTACTGCGTGCTCAGCTTGCTGTGTACTTTAGAATTGTACATGCAGGTTTTCTGCTTTCTCAGAAATTTATTGTGGTTTCTATATGTTTTACTTTGGCGGGTATAGATGCTGCAATTGAGCGGCTGTTCTATGGTGTGTACGGCTTGTGCTGAAACTGTGGAAGTTTGCAACCCCCAAGCTTCTATATATTATGCGTTATACTAACCGCGGCCACTTGGCTTAACCTGCAGCATTGAGGGCAAATCTGTCTGTAAAACTAAAGTACAATTTCACATAAAGTCGAAAAGGTCTCAGTGTATGAATTGCGCAATCTACAGCGTCCTGCAGTGTCAACTAAGGGAAACTATAAGGTCATAACACTGGCTCAAACTAACTCTTAATTATCTTTATTAACTCAACTAAACTCAAATTGCTGTTGAAATCGATCCTATTGCCAGACACTAGGACAGTGCTGTAACCAAACACTAGTTAGTCGGCTTTCAGACTAGTTAAAGTTTTGCTTTCGCACGAATATGACAATAAAATTTGGCATTTATTGCGAATTCACTGTTGGAATTTAAACCAATAGCTAGTATAAAATATTCTTAGAACGTAGGATGCAACGATTTCACTTCAAAATTTGAACGTTAGCCAAGCAAACTTGGCTAATATTATTGCATTGCAAATGTTTATTTAAAACCTTATTTAAACAAGCTGACCTTTGGCACGTTACGAAACACTGGCATTAGCTAATTATCATTTAGCTACTTGTAAAAATATGTTTGTGTCCTCGACTCTTCGTTGAACAAGATAATATTTTTTTCCAGTTCTAAAATTCCGTATTGCCAGTAGCTGAACAGCTGAACTTTTTCAGTCTGAAAGTTTCTAAAATGGTCCAGTTGGCTAAGAAAAAAATGTTCAACATTGCAAGACCGTGCCAATAAAACGCAACATTAACCAAGTGGAGTTAGCAAAGAAGACGCAAAAACAATTGAGAAATGGGTATAGGACTGTATCGAAACAAAAAAACTAGGGAAAATGTGGCAGAGACATGAATAAATAGGGTGAGACTTTACAATGCAATGGAAGCAGGGCCATAAATGCATAGCTGTGGATTCGGTGAAGTGGAATCAGTGCCGCGTGTTCAGTGTCGTGTGTTCAGTGTCGTGTGTTCAGTGCCGTGGAAGCAGTGCCGTGGAATCAGTGTCATGGAATCAGTGCCGTGGAATCAGTGCCGTGGAATCAGTGCCGTGGAATCGGTGTCGTGGAATCAGTGTCGTGGAATCAGTGTCGTGGAATCGGTGTCGTGGAATCAGTGCCGTGGAATCAGTGTCGTTGAATCAGTGTCATGGAATCAGTGCCGTGAATTCAGTGCCGTGGAATCAGTGTCGTGGAATCAGTGCCGTGAATTCAGTGTCGTTGAATCAGTGTCATGGAAGCAGTGCCGTGAATTCAGTGCCGTGGAATCAGTGCCGTGGAATCAGTGCCGTGGAATCAGTGTCGTTGAATCAGTGTCATGGAAGCAGTGCCGTGAATTCAGTGCCGTGGAATCAGTGCCGTGGAATCAGTGCCGTGGATTCAGTGTCGTTGAATCAGTGTCGTTGAATCAGTGTCATGGAAGCAGTGCCGTGAATTCAGTGCCGTGGAATCAGTGCCGTGGAATCAGTGCCGTGGAATCAGTGCCGTGGAATCAGTGTCGTGGAATCAGTGTCGTGGAATCAGTGCCGTGGAATCAGTGCCGTGGAATCAGTGCCGTGGAATCAGTGCCGTGGAATCAGTGTCATGGAAGCAGTGCCGTGGATTCAGTGCCGTGGAATCAGTGCCGTTGAATCAGTGCCGTTGAATCAGTGTCGTGGAATCAGTGTCGTGGAATCAGCGCCAAACAGGTGTTTGATCGAGCACAGACAATATAAAAGATTCCAAGCTTGTCTTTACATTCGAAGCAGAATATAGTAAATACTACGTAATACACTTTTTATTGCTTTATTAACTTTCTATTTTACTAACAAAAGGCCGAAAATGCATTAAAAGCCAATAGACGGTGTTTTTATGAGTAGAGAGAAAATAGAGAATGGAGTGCCAGTTTTACAGAGACTAGGGGAAATTATTCCCATTGCAATGATTTTATTGGAGGAAAAGAGATCAATTGGACAATTGCTATTTTTTCATCCCTCCAACCCCCAGCTCGATCCTCGCCGCCTCGCCCAGCTGCTCACCGAGTCCGACGCGGAGGCGCACCGGCAAATCCGTCCCGCAGACCTGGTGCTGTGGTGGCTCGGCAACCGCGATGGCAGCAGCTACAAATCCTTGACCGCTTTTCATCGGCTAATCCGGCTGGCCGAGGCCACGTCCGGCTGGCCGGGGCGCGAACTCGCGACCTGCGGCGGTGCCAGCATCGAAGCCAGCGAGCAGCGCCGTCGCGACCGGATTCTGAAGCGCCTGGTCCGCGTAGCCCTGGAGTGCCACCGGTTGCGGAACCTGTGCTCTGCCACCAGCCTGGCCCTCGGCCTGGCCGCCTGTCAGCCAGCCGGCTGGGAGCGCCGACTGCCCCGGCCGCTGCGGACCGCCTGGCAGGACCGGCTGGCCAGCCTGGCCGACGTGTCCATGAACCACGCTGGCTACCGAATGCAGCTGCTGGAGGCTGCCGGCCCGGCCACTGTGCCGCACCCGGCCGTGCTCTGCAAAGATCTGACGTCGCTTCGGGAGGCCGGCGGCAAGTCCGACAGCGGGCTGGTCAATTTCTATCGACTGCGCCTGGTGGCCAATCTGGCGCGCTCCTTCTGCCGACAGCGACTGCCGCCGCCTCTGCCGACTCCGCCGGCTTTGTCTACGCCGACTCCTCCGCCGACGCCTACGTCGATAGAGGAGCGACTTCCATTAGTGACGACGGCTCAGCAGCAGCAGGGCGTCGCAGACTCCAGCAAGTCTTCTTCGTCGGCGTCTTCGATTGCTTCGTCGAACTCGTCCGGTGTGTCCGTCAGCTCCCCGGTGCGCGAGGCCCGCCGTCTAGCCAGTCGGCTCCTCCTGATTGGCCGGCCGAGCCCGCCTGGTTGCGGCGGCGGCGGTGGCGTCGGCTTACGACGTCGGCAGTTGCTGTGCGATGAGTCGCTAGCTGAGAAGCGACTGTCAGCTTATGTGCAGCGAATGGTGCATCCCAATGGCATTGTTTAGCGAGTTATTTTTAGAATGCCTCTAAATACAATTTACACCATACATACTACTACTAAGTTTAAAGTTGTTTTAAGTAGTACTACTAGCGCATCGACGGCTTAAGTTTTGTTTTTTTGCTTGTAGGCTTCTTAATGCTTAAAATTGCATTTTTGTGTTCGGTTTCAACTCGCTTGTCTTCCATTCTCTAGAAACATGTACTTTTCCACGAAGTCAATATCACTCGCTGCATTTTCAATAGACAGTGTCCTAAAATTTGAGTCTTCCTATTATTCAATCCACTTCAATAAATAACTGACTTGTGTAAGCAACAAATTTAACTATTTTAAACCCAGAAAATGTTTTAAAATACCGCTACTCATTTTGCAAATTTTATTTTTTGACGTTTGGAATCTCTTATTACGGTAGGAACCATATATATTTTGACACTTCAATGCGATTCATTTAAGAGAAGAACGTTTTGTTTATATTAGTGCTTAGACACTGCAAAGAAGCTTTATTATGTTTGGTAACATTTATTTAGCTTTTTTATTCGGTTAGTCTGTAATATTGAATGTTTTAACTACTGATTGAGGGCTATGAGTTAGAGGCTCATGTAAGAACCAAGACCACAGGCGGCTAGAGTAGAAAAGCCGTTACAGTCGCAGTTGATCGAATTTCGCTGGAGGCCATGCAGATTTTAGCACTAAACTCACATTATGAGTCTGAGTTGCACTCGCAAGGTTTTCAGAGCTGTTTCTCTAATAATTCTTTTTTAATTTGTTTCCTCGACCAACTTGCATTGTGCAACGAAAATCGGCCTCCAGCGACATTTGCTAGTGCAGCGGAATTCTGCTTCAGCTGCCCATGTCTCTAGCTTGTACGATCGTATTATTATTAGTGGTGCCTGCGTTGAGGTAACGAAAGTCTTTATGGGGTTTCAAAAGTCTTTATGAAGTTTCAATACCTTTAATCACGTGACGGTCTCCAGTCACTGGCCAACTGTTTAGAAGGCCGGACCGTTGAGCTGGGACTCGATATGTTTCAGCTCCCGAGCCAGCTGGCACATGGTGCACGGGCCGCAAAAGTAGGAGCAGCAGCAGTCCTTAATAACGCTGCCCTCGATGTTGTACCGAGTGCGCAGCTTCAGTCGGTACATCATCAGAGTATCCGGTACGCAGAACGGCGTGCAGCAGTGCTCGTTCATTCGTTTAGAGATGCTGCAGGTTAGGTACCAGAAGCCGCAAAATAATGAGCAGACGCAGGAGGTGCAGTCCTCGAAGCAGCCGCAGGTGCCGGTGCTCCATTCCCTCTCTTGCTGCTTTCCTGCAGTGATGTTCAGGTTGTTACATGTGATGATGTCTTTTGACGAGTGTGTAACCAAAACTAGGGACCCCGACCCTAGAACTGGATTAAGGCTGGCAAGGCCCAGCCTCAGATAATTTAAACCTTATTTATCGTATTAAGAGTTGACATTCAATACTCGTATTTAGCCTTGTCCTTGTCCTTTTTCCAGAATTCACCTTAAAAGTCACTGCAGCCTGTGGCAATGTGTAGATAAAGAAACAGTAATAGCACTAAATTCAAATCACTTACCAATCGATACGGGCTGCCCGGTCTGCACAAAAGTCGCTTCCGGCTGGCTGGTCACCACGTACTGCACCTGTTGTTTCTGCATATCGAGCAGTTAGCTAGCGCGAGTCTACTCAAGTGAGCCGTGAAAGAAAAGCGCCTTAAAAATTTTAAGAGAACGTCATAAATGTAGAAATTCTTTCCTGGGCTGGGTGGGTGGTGGGCGCATCTCGCTGCGAGGCAGCCGCACCCTAATAGACAGCTGCACCAAAAAGCTCGTCGTGACCTTTTACCAACAGGCATTATTTGACAGTGTAAATTTAAGGGCAAGCAGCAGCAGCAGACAACAAGAGGGCTCTGTTAAAGACTGTTCGAAGGCCTCTGCTTTTGAATTGTTTTTACGAGCGTAAAAGTAACCAACATGCGACGTGCGCGCCTTACGTTAAGCCGTGGTTGCGCGCATTTCCTATTTTTTTCTACCCTGAGGCAGTAGCTGCAGACATCTACAATAACTATATGAGCTAGCAAAAAAATGATGTCATCTAATTTAGACAGCATACGTCGTGTAGTAGCTAGTCGCGGCGCTGTCTCTCTTAACTCGCAATATTTTTAATTTCCAAGATTGCAGCCTTACATTGTGCTTTCACTATGGACAGCTCAGGCACTCCAATTTCACTGGAATTTCAAATTATTTGTCCAGTGGTTAAGCGAGGGCTGCTTTAATGGTTCGTGGAAAAAGACACTTCAATAATTTATCTGCATACACCCACCTAATGAGACTTCTCAACATAGTTTCCAGACAGAGTCATACATTTCTTCATCCGATAAAAGCATGCTATATAAAACAGTCTCTTAATTTCACCTGAGTGACAGCTTCCAGCTCCTTGCGAGAATCAAAGCGCTTTCCTTTGAGCTTCTTCTTGATCCTCGGACAGAAGAAGTCAACAGGAGCGAGGTCGGGCGAGTAGGCTGGAGATATGGCAGCAGAGTCGATGCCAGATCCTCTTATCACCCTGGCTCGGTGAGCTGCATGGTGCGTTGTCATGGTGCAGGAAAATGGTACCTACGCGCGGTCTCTTGTTTTTGGCAAGGACCACTAGGAGCACTTTATTTCATGATTTTGTCGTATTATTACATGTAGGACTGTAGGTTATTATTTTTCTTACATTTACTTATGACTATAGGCTAGGCCTATATTCTTGTCAAGAAGCTGAAAATTGACATTAAAAGGTTTCAACACATCCTCTGAAATGCCACTGAAAAAAACACGTAAAGTTTCACTTCATTTGCATAAAAGGAAGTTTTATTTTCCCATATAATATTTATAAGAATGAGCTATAAATTCTCAAGGACTACTAAAGTAGAAGGACGGGAAACTACGTTTCTTAGAAAATGCTTATGAGGCTGTTTTCGCCGAGAAGTACTCATTTATGGAAGTTTTCATTTTTCAGCGCAAAAATTGCTACTGCTTTCGATAGGAGGCAGGCAGACCCATTATTCATATTTTGATATGTTGTGCCTTCTTATAGGAATAGCTCTATTGGATATTCATAAAGTTTTTTGTTTTAGAAAATTAGAATTACGAGTATATGTCAAATTCTTTTATTCTACGTAGTTCCTGTGCCTAAAATCATAATAACGCATGGCACAGCTCTGGTTTTATGGATCTATTTTATCATCTCTGTTACACATTGACACAATGGGCTAAGAAGTCTTATATCAATACAGCTATAAAAGATGAACATTAGATCTGCCTGATCCTATCGAAAGCAATAACAATTCTTTTTCTGAAATAAACGAAAACTTCTAATCTCCGCAGTGTATTTTTTCGGCGAAAACCAGCCTTTTAAATATTTTCTATGTAACGTTTCCTGTCCTACTCGAGTAGTCCTTGTAAATTCTGTAGCGAATAGCGATCCAGCGCGCCAATTGAGTGACTTTGGGCACGTCATATCCCGGATGAAAAGGCATTAAAAAATAAACAAGCTGACAAAACATAACGAGAAGCATCCTCATCAATTGTGTAGTTTCTTTCCAACACTTTGATTTAATAATAGAACTCATATTCATATTTAGCGTAGAAAGTTATTCAAGTTTTACATTATACGTACTACTCGGTGCGTGTTTTAATATAATCATTGCCACTTATAATGAATTCATGACTGTGAAAGGTGTGGCCGACAGCCAGAAACGACTCAACAGGTATAATAAACAATATTTTATGCTCAAAATTAGCAATTTTCAGACAAAAAATCGAAAAGCTAAATGGAATCTAATCTACGAGTAGCTCAACA